>OZ010612.1:3384904-3407404 GCA_963932145.1 Acanthosepion lycidas
TATCGGTCAATTTTTAGTATCTCCATAAAAATTCTTAAAATCTAAACATATTTTTCGGCTTTAAATGACCTGTAAAAGGTTGATAAACCGTAAAAAAAACAAATCAATCTATGTAGCTTAGCTTTTGGGGTCGGATTTGGAGAATTTTTCATCAGTCCACTGACTTTTACGTTGTACATTGTTGTATATAACCGACTCTTCATCGCCTGTTACGATAAACATCGGAACGGATTAGGATGATGCTTTCATCATTAGAACGTTCCACCAAATTAGAAATGACTTATGAATCAACTTTTAATAGAAGACAAAATCTAACAAGGATAAACAAATGGACTGCTGTATAAAACGACGTAAAGAGATTGGGATGATTAATTTTAAATCTCAGGATGTTAAATGAAAAAAAAGTTTATTGTATGGGGGGGCACTATCACCCTCAATGAAAAACGTCCGCAGATAAATTGTTTTATTTTAAACAGCGATAAATGCATCACGTATAATAAATAATCTAGAAAGAATCCTTAACACAATGTTGGCGCTTCTGATATAAAGTGGGGAATCATTTCTGTATTACAATTAATACATAAACCTAACCCTCACTTTGTGACCACGGTAATTTCTATAAATTTGTATTTCAGAAAATATTAGTCCTGAGTGTGATGATAAACTACATCTGGCGGCAAGGCCTCTGATCGGGTGGTTTTGACGAGCGTGGAATCACCTCTTAATTGCTGGTGTTTCCAGGTCCACCATGACCAGGGGTGGTAGCACCTGTTAGGGTCCCAGCTATGGGCAAATAGTTAACCTCCAAACTGCGGTCAAAAAACTATGAAAGTGTAAAAATAGATCTTTATAGTAAAAATACTAGCAATACATTTTTATATAAAAATATTCCGAACAATACCTACTTATAGTAAAATTACCCACAATACGTTTTATAGAAGAATTACCCACAATACATTTTTTCTGTAGTTGAAGACGTACAATTGCATTTAAAATATATGTACTTGAAGCCATAAATTGCGTTCAAAATATTTATATTACGGCATTACATAACCCATACAGGTGTTGATATGCCGCTAAACAATCAACCAACACTTGTTGGGGAAACTGAAGGCATTATTTCTATTGACATTGCTGACCAAATATTTCGGGTGAAGTACAGAATCTGTGAAATACGTCGAAACGCATTGTAGACAAAATAATAATAATAAAATAATATTTATTAAAGAACAGAAAATATTCTTGTAATTGTGTTCCGTTACCACAGTACAAACCCGTATAGTTTTACTTCCTCTTTGTCTCTTTTTTCAGTTTAGTCATTTATAGATTAATCACCGTTTTTAATCACTTCCTGTTAACCTTTAGTTATCACCAGAACCGTCACAACAAAGCATAGACCCAAGCACGCGGGTCACATTTGTCTTATCCGCCAAAATCTTACCTCCCTACTATAGTATCGCCGGTATGTAACATTATAAATCTTTTCTCTCTGCATTCGTCCCTTTTAATGTCATATTATTTGAACATTTGTTTAAGGTAGCCATCTTTTATACATTTATTTTACGTTTCTATTTCTCTATGTGGAGTCCGTTCCACCCCGTGTTCATGGTTTACACATTGTCGCCAAATGCAACTTTCATGTAAATTTCTTCCTTTCGGGAAAGTTATCAAAGCAACTGTTGGTTTCAATCCTGAGAGGAACGACCGCAAAATACTTTCCCATCCCTATTTTATAGGCAGGAGCACACAAATGCATGCTGGGACTTGTTTCCTGGCCAATAAAATGGACCGGTTCTCTGTTTCATCTGACTCAGTTCCGATCTGTCTTGTCTTGAAGTCAGAACGCTACATTCGCCTGTCCGAACTTGCTTTTGTGTATCAACACCAGTTCTTAGTTTGTGAGCTTTTGCCTTATTACGTAGATGAATGTTATGATCCCTGTTTATAAATTCCAGTCGCATAAGGTCTTTTTTATTTTTTTACGCGCCTTCATCTGTTCCTACAGACATCATCAGGTATGGAAATAGATTTGTTTTTGTTTTTTACTTCCCGGTAATAACAGGACGACGAAAGAATAGATGTAATCCGAAAAATGTTTTTAGAAATGTGTTATTGTTAATTGTAAGAAATTTTTTTGGAGCGCGCATTCCTCTAATTATTGAACAATTTAGTTCATGCCACATTGACTGAAAAACCTAGCAGTACAAAAGAATTCTCCTATTACCATATTAGTACAAAAACGCACAATCTTAAAATTTAAAAATTCAACCTCAGCGTTGCGACCGCACGCTCCCCCAAAAATTTCTAAAACATTTTTCGGATTACATCTATATTTTCGTTGTCCTGTTATTACCGGGAAGTAAAAAACAAAAACAAATCTATTTCCATACCTGATGATGTCTGTAGGAACAGATGAAAGCTTGTAAAAACTAAAAAACGACCTTATGCAACTGGAATTTATAAACAGGAATCATATCTTTCATCTACAGGTTCGGGGTTTATCAAATTTGTTTGCAAAGATGTATTCTCGCCATTTAAATCATTAACTTCTATATCTGTTTTTTGTATGAATGATTCATGTAATGTAAATTGAACTGCACCACATACTTGATATATATATATATATATATATATATATATATATTCATACAGGTTTCATTAAATAATATAGACAAGTGTTGTCTATTTATTTTATGTAAATTTTTTTCGTAACATAAATTTACATAAAATAAATAGACAACACTTGTCTATATTATTTAATGAAACGTGTATGAATGAAAAGATGCTGCCTAAGTACACAATATATATATATATATATATATATATATATATATATATATATATATATATATATATATTAATCCTTTTTAGAACGTTCAAAATTTTGGTTATTTTTTTTCTTGTTTTCTTGTGCGAACGAGTGATCGTAAATTAGTATAGAAAATGTTAGAGTCTGTTTACGGTGAAAAACAAATTGATTTGAAAATTCTTGAAAAAAACAAATAATTGTAACATTTTAATGAAACATTCAAGACTTAATGAATTAAATTATTTCAGAAATGTCTTTTTTTTTTTAGAAAATTTTGCGGAAAGAAATATAAAGGGTCAAGCTATCAAGAACACTAGAAAGCTGTAACACAAGAGCAAGTGGACACATCAGGCATGGCTGACCACATAGAATGGAGAGAGAAAAGGGAAATCACCGCCCTCTGTGGGATCAGATTGAGGTCATAGACAAAGAACATCATTGGAAAATTCGTAAACTTAAGGAATCAGCACATATGCTAGGTCACAAAAATCTCCTGAGCCGACCAAGTATAGAAATAAATACAATATGGGAACCAGCAATAAGGAGTGCCAGAGAAAAGCAATAATGACAACAAAAATTGCAATATGAGCTTTGGTAAAAACATGGATTTGATAACAGCAAAAATTGCAATATGAGCACTGGTAAAAAAAAAACGGTTGCTCAAGACATTAGGTTTATAATACCCAGAAATGCATACCCAGATGTCATCAAGGACACATGGCACAGTGGATATAGGCGTTGGTTAGATCCAGTGACAGACCCAAAAGAGTATGAGTTCAATACCCCGTTGAGATGGTGGAGAACTTGGAGTGAGGAATTAACAGGAAAAAATTAGTAAATGGCACGTGAAGCGAGCGAGCGAAATAAAGGGTTCATTCCAACCACCTGAGAAAGGCCGGAGCATACAATTTTGTTCAATAATTAGAGGAATGTAATAAATATGGTGACAAAGATGAGGACAATAGTTCGAATAATGTAAATAGTATCTTGATAAAAAATATTTTTTACATTTGTTTACTCCATTTATTTAATTTGATGAAATTTCGAGAAATTAATTATTATATTTTGCTTATTTGAAATATTAAATTAAATCTATTAGCCTGAAATGTAAATTAAAAGAAAAGCTTCAAGCAAGCATTTAAACATTTGATGTCGCTTTTCTTTTGGAGATACCTGGTTATAATGGTATAAATGGTATAAGGGTATAATTAGCCACCTTCTAAAATCCTACTGGCTTCTTATGAAAATTAAAAAGAAAAAAGTTCTAATCACTAATATTAACGTATTATGTCATCTGATGATTTGGTTGGTAAAACCCTGGTAGCGATAAAAGTGCTATATATATATATATGAAATGGACAAAGTCCGACAATTATTTTAAGACATGTTTTATGTTTATACATTCTTTTTTATAGACACAAATATTTAAGCAAATGCTCTGTTTATAATAAACAGTATTAACAACATTTAAGGGCCTGAATGTCCGAGAAATTTTCATAGAAAATATGCGTTCTCCGACAAGAAACGAACCTGTATCCTATACAGGGCCGTCATATAGCCTGATGCGCTTTTACCGATTGAGCTACACAGGAGCATTTCGGCTAGCAAGGTCGATTTTACTGTTTTTAAACTACAATTCTCCATAATTTTCTCACCTTCATATCTGCTCGATGCGTATCCAAATGTAAACAAATGACGTCACACATTATGAAATGGACAAATTCCGGCAATTATTTTAAGACATTTTTTATGTTCATGCTAGGAAAACAGCCTGTCACCTCTGAATGTTGAATTCAATGTTCGCTTTTATATATATATATATATATATATATATATATATATATATATATATATATATATATATATATATTCACGCATCAATGCGATCTAGTTCTGAAGATACAGAACAATCCAGACATTTCGGAAACACGAATACTGAGAACTGGTACCTTGAGAAATACAAACAATCTCCCAGTTCGTTCTATTATTTCACCCATAGCTGGGGGAGAGATGGATTCATGCCTTACCTTGAGTGTGAGTGAATGTAAAAAAAAGCGACTGGAATTCGAACTCAACTCTCCGTTTTCTTTGACTCCTTAACACACACACACACACACACACACATATATATATATATATATATGTAATGGCTAATAGAATAGCCGAAAGCGCGCGAAGATATAAAACATTGCGACAATTCTTACACACTTTATGTCCAGAAAAGAGAACATCTTTAGGAGGACAAGAAAAATATAATAAAAAGTTTAATTGCAATTATCTAATCAGTCAGCTTTAATGAAAATTGAATAAAAGAGAGATTTCTGTTCAAATACACTATATATATATATATATATATATATATATATATATATATATATATATATATTATGAAATGGACAAAGTCCGACAACTATTTTAAGACACTATTAACAACATTTACCGGTAAATTTTGTTAATACTGTTTATTATAAACAGACCATTGAATGTCTTAATTAAGTTTCATTAAAGCTGACTGATAAGGCATTGCGATTAAACTTATATATATATATATATATATATATATATATATATATATATATATATATATATGTGTGTGTGTGTGTGTGTGTGTGTGTGTGTGTGTGTGTGTGTATTTGTCTATATTTCTGAGATGAGGTATTATGTACATTATTTACATTATTCGCACTATTGTCCTCATCTTTGTGGCCATATTTGTTACAACGTTTCGGCCGTTGTACACTCCGGCCTTCCTTAGGTGGTTGGAATGTCAAACTGAACCCTTTATTTCGCTCACTGCGGTAGACTGTTCTAGTTCCACGTGCCATGTTTAATGGATGTCAGTTATCAGTTATCTCCTGTTGATTTCCTTCTGAAAGTTCTCCACTGCCTTAACCGGGTATTGAACTCACACTCCTTGCGTCCTGTCACTGGATCTAACGAACGCCTTTGGCACAGTGGATAAAAGCCTTGGTTACATTCAGTGACAAGACCCAAAGAGTGTGAGTTCAATACCCGGTTAAGGCAGTGGAGAACTTTCAGAGCGGAATTAACAGGAGATAACTGACATCTCTTAGACATAGCACGTGGAACTAGAACAGTCGACCCCAGTGAGTGAAATAAAGGGTTCAGTTCGACATTCCAACCACCTGAAGAAGGCCGGAGCGTACAACTGCCGAAATGTTGTAATAAATATGGCGACAAAGATGAGGACAATAGTCCGAATAATGTAAGTAATGTACATATATATATATATATATATATATAAAATAAAGGCGAACGTCACTGTGTCAGACTTGTTCAATTTTCCTCCTAGAGGCTGTAGCCCAACATGTCATGCCATTTTAGAATCAGTCTGTCTCCGTAAGCAAATTAAAAAACATTCCGGACCTGCAATCCTGAAATTTTCGATTTCCTAATTTTTCATTACTGCGATTGTCTTCAACGAGTTTTTACGTGAAAGAATTTTCTTGTACGATAACAGTTTTTATAACTTTGAAATAAATTTGGGAATAATCGAAATCATTTGCGAAATCGAGCGAAAGTCGCCCATGAAATAAAAATAATTGTTTATACGGAAAGTAAGGACCTACGCACATCAAAATTTCTTTAAATTAAGTGGCGACAGAAGAATTATCGTTGAAATTTTAAAAGGTAAGCTTCGATATTAATGCAATACTTTAAATGCAGCGATCACACGTTTTAAATTTAAAATTTTTTAAATGTGGGAGGTATTCATAACCTGTATGTTGTGAAACAGGCTCCTGAGGGGATGCTTTACCGATCACTACAATCTAAACCTCTCCGACTCTATGATCAGTTGTAATCTATCTTTTATATCCTCATTATCTGCACTTCTTAATTATTCCTCTTAACGTTCATACGACAGCCTCATTCAATAAACCTCTACCTTGAGTGGCTTACAGGCCTTGTATTTAATGAACATTAGTAAAGAAAAAATGACAGTTTTTTTAAAAAGGTTTTGCTAGACCCCTTTCCAAAATCTGACCAAATCAGTGAAACATTTTTGTTATTATTTATTATTATTTAAAGGTTGACTTGCTGAAGCCCAAACTCTTGAGATGTTTTTTAAGATTATCAAACATTTATATGTCCTAAGATCATGTTACATGAGAAGACGATTCTGACATCTTTATTATTTTCCACACGCAAATGTCGTCCAAGTCTCATGGCAAAACACAAACAATAGCCCAGCCAACAAGATTCGAGAAGCCTGTCCTGATAAGCTGATTAATCAGATTATCCTATGACATAAGTTCAGGCTCACCATATGTCCCCATTTTAGGGGTCTCTTTCAACTTCAGGGGTTAGTCCCGGTATCCTTTGTAGGACTCAACTCTAAAGCTTAGAGATGAAAACACTTTAATGTACAATAAAACGAAACATCTAATAAAAACTGTAACCTTTTCAGGTTTAAGGCTTTGAAAAGACGGTAAGCCGACGAGGGTCACGAGTTTAAATTTCGTCAAAACAACTCAACACGAGATTTATGCCCCACTTATAATACATTTTCTTTTTTTTTTAATACGAAAGGTTAAAAGGAACACAAAGCAAAAATTATATATATATATATATATATATATATATATATATATATATATATATATATATATATATATGTGTGAAAATATTGTAGAAAATAGGAAAGAAACTGGTTTGGTAAATGATCCAAAGTTCGTTAGTATTTTTGTAATTATTTTTAAAAAATAGTGCTCGATACGAAAGTAGAGCATAAATATAATTATTTATTTAAAAATATGATTCCAACTCGCTTCATAAGAGGTCTCATACTATTAAAACTCGTAAATTTCAGAAATAAGTTCATTCCCAAAAATTTCGCTTGTAGATGGTACAGAGCCCACTTTAACTCAAGTTAATTCAAATATTATTTTGAAGTTTTCGGCTCTTGTTTTGAAACATGAGACCTCTTATGTAGCGAGTTGGAATCATATTTTTAAATAAATAATTATATATATATATATATATATATATATATATATATATATATATATATACTGTCTATTTTAAACAGAGCATTTACTTAAGTATTTGTATCTATAAAAATAACGTATAAACAAAAAATATATTAAAATAATTATCGGACATAATCCACTTCATAATATATAACGTCATTTGTTTACGTTAAGATACGCTTCGAGCAGATATGAACGTTCCAGAGAAATCATGGGAAATTTGTAGTTTAAAATGCAGTAATTCGATCTTGCTAACCAGACGCTTCCTCTGTGGCTAAATGGTACAGTATGTTAGACTATATGGCGGTTCCGTGTGGGATACAGGTTTGGAGAACATATTTTTTTGAGATTTCTTGAACATTCAAGCCGTTAAATGCGGTTAATACTGTTTATTATAAACAGAAGCATTTACTTAAATATTTGTATCTATAAAAATAACGTATAAACAAATATAAGTTATCCTTCAGAAATATACTGGAAACAATCTTTGTTGTAATATATATATATATGTCATTCGCAGACAGTACTTTATAGCCGTATCACATCTCCTCAGTGCAACTAGACATCCGAATGCCTCAAGCCAAAAGCGAAACCCGACCGATTTGGTGTCGGTCAGATTTTCTACCACTGAGCTCTCTTCACTCGGCGGAGAGAAGCAGCTAATTCTAGCGTATTGTTTTTACGAAACAAACGCCAATCAGTCAGAGTGCTCCAAAGTCGGTGTCACTCAAACCTTTGTGTAAATAAGAAGCAAGACAGGCGCCCAGCTCCTTTCCTCTGATGCTTTGTTTTCTCAGGAAGAAAAGAAGATGTTGCATAGCTTCAGATTGTCTTTAATTTTGTCTTTGAAAAAGACTAGTTATTTTGGAAGTCTGCTGTCGCTCATACGAGAAAGATGTCCTGCTTACCTGAGGGGGGATTTTCATTAGGATAGCTTCAATATCTGTCGTGCTGGATTTAGTCAGAACTTCACGGTTTCAAATGCCATCACCCAGTTTTCTGTTGCAGATCGTACATAGGCAAAACATGTGGAAAGAATCAAGTTTAATTTTTTATTTAGGTTTTCCAGTGTGCTTACGTTTTTCCGTTTTGTAGCATTAAGGGAATACAAATTATATATATATATATATATATATATATAGTGAACTCGTGGATGATAAATGAGGGCTCAGTAAAATAAAGAGGTACTCAACTTTTATGGACACACGTGTGTCTTCTAAGGCCTGCAGATGTTTTGTCAACTTTTAGATAAATGTAACATGTGGCTGAGCCATTTTGCACGATTGGTTGAGGACCAATTGCCATGTGTTTCTGTGAGTGGACAGCAAGACCTGCTTTACTGTGTGTGTGAAAAAGCTATGATGGCAGGTAAGGCTATCATTGAGAGGGGGCAGCATGCTGCCAACTTTCTTTATTATTTGTTCCCGCAGTTGATCTCGCACTTGATCCCGATGTTCAAGTCGGTCTCACTCAAACGTTTGTGTAGGTGAGAAACGGGATAGTTCACCCAGCTACTTCGCTGTAATGCTTTTTTTTCTCGGGAAGAAAAAAAGAGAGAATATGGCAACAAAGATGTGGACAACAGTCCGAACAATGTAAATAGTGTAAATAATTACAATACCTCATCTCAGAATAAGAGAAAGATGCTTTGTTATTGCTTGCTCTGTTTCCACTTTGTCCAAGTTCACACTGCCCAGCCCGGGGGTTGAACTCACAATTTCTATATTCACAAAGCAACTTTAATCCTTTAGGCTATTGTATTCCATTTGTAAGCAGGAAGTTCAACTCAAAAATCTTCTTAACCCGAAGTGTTACTGTCTGGAACAAACTCCCCAGATGATACTTCCCTGGTCGCGAGAATTTCTCTTCACGGCCAGTATCAGTCGTTATTTATCTTAGATATCGTCATAATCTGAATTTCTTACTTCATCCTTATATGTCCAATCAACCTCATTCAGCAAAGATCTACCTTGAATGGCTCTTGGGTCTTGTACTGCGGGAATAATAATATAATTTTTCTACGCCTGTTGTTGTTCGTTTCTACCGAAGCAGGAGCTATAATTGGCATGAAAGGGACGAAACAACAAAATAATCAACAGATATATCCTGTCAGCCAAAACAATGGACATCTGATGATGAACAGTGGGTACTTGGCCGAAACATTGTGTATTTAATAACATCTATACTAGCCAAGATGAGAACAGTAGCTACAAATAACTATAAGAATGAAACAGAAAATAATATATATTTGGGAAAGCAATACGAACCCGGTATGATAACCAAATGTCGAAACAATCTGATATATATATATATATAATCTGTAAAAAATGTTATAAAGTTTAATGTACCTAGTTTTAAGTATAGCTAAAATAACTAATGTGATTTCAGGCATTACTGTAAATCATTTGGCAAATGTTTTCCATGAACTGCAAAATTGTATTACCCTTTGTATTGCTAATGATGGAAGACATGTGGAAACTTAAATAAAATTTCAATAAAACCTTAAAAAGTATAGATTTACTTCTTTCTAATCCTTTTTACAAATTATTTCTATCGCAAATACAAATAAAGTTATAATTTTTTTAAAGTGTACACAAACTTTATGGACACCCTGTATATATATATATATATATATATATATATATATATATATATATATATATATATATATATACTACCAAAGCGCACTACTTCCTTCAGGAAGATGGCATGATGGATGTAGGAGTTGATTACACACGTGTTACTATTATCCAGCTGTTCAACCTCTGCTTCATCAGGAACTGAACAGTAACTGACAATAATAATAATTCAAAGATATCCTATATATAACTAGCAGCATGGCCCGGCGTTGCCCGTGCTTGATTCAAAGATCGTACGACTCATACAGCAATATCACTTGACTTAAAATATTTTTGCCCTTCCTTACCTTTAAAGCCCTTTGCCGTGCTGATGTTGCTACATGCCTTACTTCTTGCCTATCTCACACTGCGAATTTTTTCTAAGCTCTATACTAAACATTAAATCTGTTACGAAAAAAGAACTAAACAAAATGAACACAAAACAATCAGCTTTAAAAAAGGACTCGTAACTGGAAAAACCGAATGAAAAAAGAATGTTAACAACAAATACTTTTTCATACCCAACCCAGTTCTGCGGAATGAGAATCAACGTTGAGTTTAAGCAAGCGAATGAGCCAATTGGAGTAAAGTGCCATGCAGATTTAAATTTTTCCCACTTGTGACGAATGCAGCTATCGATTTTTTTTTTTTTTTTTTTTTTGCATGCTAGCATGCTAGTTAACATTCGTGTCAGTCAGCTGTTGGCTCTCACGCAGGCCAATAGAATCTTCCTGTCTATTCGTGGCAGCCAGCTATAGGCTCTCACTCTGGCCAGTAGAAGATGGCTGCAAACTACATGAAAACTGTCGTAGAAGCATGAAAAAATCGATTATTTCCACTATCGATGGGAGTTGGGAAATGCAAAGTCGGTCTTGGAGCATGTGTATGTAAATTTTGGTGCAAATCCGTCGAAAATTGCGGCCGTGCATTCGTTACACACACACAGACACAAACACACACACCCATCCTGCCTTTTCTAGATAGAGATTTGTATTAAAAAGACGAAATAACACAATAATCAATAGATATATAACTTTTATTAAAAATCAACTGATTGACACTGCAAAGTGTCAAGGGGAGATAAATCTTGTATTTAACGAGCAATTTTATTTACAGATCGCGACAGCTATTACGGAGATGTGATTAAATATACTTTTTTGTTTTAAAAACAAATTATTCAGTATTATTATTGTTTAGGTAATAAGCATTATCATATAACACAAATCGTTATATTGTGGGAAAATATACGACAATATACGCATTTTTTACATATTTATTATTATTATTTTTAACTTTTATCAAAAACAACATTCTTGTACATATGTAATTATGGATAATATTTTACATTAATTACTATTTTTTTTAATTAATAACTATTTACGTTCAGTTGTTGACATTAATAGCTATCTGCTGATTCATGGAGTGGGGGGCTGCTAAATATTAACTGTGAATAGATTGAGTGCTAGTTCATTCGATACACTCTCACTAGTCGTGTAATACTCTTCTGGTGTACTTACTGTTTAATTTACGATATATCTTCAAGCCTGTTTTTTGTCAGTACTTAACCATTTACTTGATCAAAACATATATATATATATATATATATATATATATATATATATATATATATATATAATACAGGTAATAAATCCGTTGGTATGTAATCCAAGTGGATCTTGTAATATGAAATATTAAAACAAATCCACAAAAAGAGCTCAATGTATTTATTATAACAGAGCATAAAGATTACACAACAAAATCCAAAATTACCTCATATGGGGAGGGGTCATATAGATCGATTTCAAACAACGAGAAGTACGTTAGTCTTATTCAACCCCGGTGTATGGACTGTATTCGTGTCGGAATTAGAAATTTAAAATTTAACTTTGACAGAACATATCCATTTCGACGCCTCAGCTTGATAAAATTCCTGAGCTGATGATAAGGGGAACACGAAAGGTATCAGTTTTAAAGGGAAGAGGCTCCACACCGGGTGTAACAGCAAAATTATCCAAATCTTTTAAAAGCAAAATTGTCCAATTGTTACATTAAGCTCTGAACTGTTGTATCTTAGAAATGATTAAAGATATCTTACTGGAATTCACCGAGTTTTTTATAACACTACTGGACTCTACTTTGAGCAATAGAAATGGATAATTACCCTCCAAGCTTAACGGAAGTGTCATGATGAAATCGATCATAAATGAAAATGACAACACGCTTTTAACGGATGTTAGATTTCATTGAAAAATACATCCCTACCCACTACCAAAACGTAACAATAACTGATACATTAGACATAAAAACATAGACATATTGAACACCCAGACACCCCTAGTCTAGCAAAATAGATTTATCTGTAACCTTGGAAACATGAATTTTGTTTTAGCTGTGTATTTAAAACCCAGTAATTTTTAAAGTTACTCCAAAATTCGCTTGAGGATGAAATGGAACTAATGTCTTTAATTTAATTACAAAATTAAATTCGGGGCTTTTAGCTTCCATTTTTGAAACATGGTTGGAACTGTGTAGCGAAAAACCATATTTTAAGTCTATTAATTTATAATATTTATGCTCTGTAAATTTACATTGAGCACTATTTTGTAAAAATAAAAATATCTATAAGAACACGAGATTATATATCTTACTGTTCTTTCTTTTTATTAATATATATATATATATATATATATATATATATATATATATATATATATATATATATATAAAAGAGAGAACATAGAAATAGAAGTCAATACTTAGAGGCGACAGGCTGTTTCATGCTAGATGCAATCGTCAGGGCATGACGATTGCGTCTAGCATGAAACAGACTGTCCCCTCTAAGTGTTGACTTCTATGTTCACTTTTATATTTACATACACTCTATCTCTGATATTGAGCACTTTATCCCATAAATATAACACATCTTAAGACTATATTTCTTCATATATATATCTTTCCAGGAGATTATTTCCGCCCTCTCTAACCTTCTAACCTTCTGTCCTAAAGAAACAAGCTGTCTTACAGGTTTTACGTACGATTTCATTTTCAAGTCTTTTTCACTGCTCTTTCGACTGTCAAAATTCTCTTTCACGTGCTAAACGTCTTATGAATTGAGTTGGATCTTTTCTAATTGATCTCTTTAGATGTAAGTTAAAATGATGATCCCTCTTCCTGTTGTGATCTCCTGATCCAGTTTTCCTCTCTACTGTTCCCTCTTTTTAAAACTTATTCACCGTTCTCTTGATGGTTCTTGAATGGACTTTGAAGATGGAAGCCACAGTATGAATGTTGGTACCATTACTGAAGACCTGAATGATCTTTTTCCTCTCACCATTGCTTATTTGGGAAGACAGTGGGGCTGACATAGAACAATTTAAACCTGTTCTCTTTTTTAGCTGAATAACTCAAAGGGTTCTTCAGTGATTCTTGTGACAAATGGTGTCAAGATGGCTAAACATCTTATCTGAAAAACTGATAAAAAGAAACTCAATTAGTTCAGTGGTTTTTTAGCTATTAAACATTTTGTGGAATGAACAATTATGATGTCACACAATCTGGACAATTTTGCTGTTACACCCAGTATTTACCCATAGTCTACGTAGCAGTGAATGCTGGACAATTTTTTCACAGAGTTGAAGCAACAAACAGATGCTGAGAATAACATAGACAGAAAATGTGAACAACGAGGAAGTTTTGAGAAAGAAAAAAAAACAAGGAAAGTATGAAATTACGATCAGAAAGAGAGAAATAGTCTTTCTAGGATGAGGAAAGAGTGCCCAGAGAATATAACACTCACGGGATATATCGAAGGCAAAAGAATCGGGAGTAAGAAACCTACTTAAACAGTTTATGTGAATGGATAGCAGAACAAGGACAAAGAGGAGTGGTAAAGGGACAAAATTTACTTAGAACAACAAAAGACAGGACGTTGTGGAGAGCCATGATCACACATGTCTTGACTGGATATATCACATAAAGGAAGAAATAAATGAATAGCAAAACAAGGGCAAAGAGGAGTGGTAAAGGGACAAAATTTATTTAGAGAAACAAAAGACAGGACGTTGTGGAGAGCCATGATCACCTTCGTCTTGACTGGACATGGCATATTAATGGAACGCAGAACAAAGACAAGAGATAAATGAGGTTAAAAGTTATTGAGATAGCCGAACAAAGATCAAAAGTAATAAAAACAAATAGACAAGAAGTTGTGGAGAGCCATGATTGCTAACTTGGCATATAAAGTGAGAACAATATAAGGAAAAAATATTTTTCTACCTCGAAGAAAATAGGTCAATCATTACAAAACTTAAAAAAAAAGTTTCTGATCAGTGATACAATTTGTAATGATTTTGGCACCATTTCTTTTCCCTCAGCTATGGATTAAACAGTAATGTCACTTAGACTCTCCCGCCTTTTGGTTGGAAAAGCCAAGGAAAGCAGGAAACGACTCTTCTCTCTTTCTGAAGAACAATATCTTGACCCGTACAAAATATATAAATACAGCATGACGAAGCGGAGATATGTTGAAATTAACTGTCGAAAAAGAAAAGGTTTTTCGATGAACCCTTGAGGGTCGTTGGTGTCTACTTGGAAACTTTTCTTTACCTCGTTTTTATTGCTAATTCTATTTTATTGCAGACTTACGGTCACGTTGAAACACCGGTTCCCATACGATCACCGAAGTAAAGCAAAGCCGAGCCGGGCCAGCATCTAGATGGGTAACTGCTTGGGAATAACAGGAGCTGTATGCTTGGACGTGCGGGTGGTGTAATGAATAATGGCTCGGAATTGTTAATCGGAGAGCTGAGTTCCAATTCCAGTTGGGTTCGTTATATTCACTTACGCGTAAAAACCCTTAGGAAAGGTATGAATCCGCCTCTTCTCCCTCCAGCTATGGGTTAATTAGTAAGACATGTATCACTAAACCATTATTATTATAAAGAATTAATTAAATAAATAAAATTGCATACAAAATATTTAGATTTCGGCATTAAATAACCCATAGAGGTGTTGATATGCCACTAAGCAAAAACAATCGCAATCTGTTTTATATTTTAACATTTTAAATTTATAAACGATTTTTATAAGGGTTGACCGAAAAGATGACGTTTTAAAGGAATTATACCTGTTTTAATTAAAACCAATCGTATATAGTGATTTTCCAAGCGTAGCTTAAATGTGGTACAAGGCCGAAAGTAAGGGACATCCAGTAAGGATCGAACTCACTACCCAGTCGTAATTGTTCTAGCGAGACAAGCTTGCTAACCATTACACCGCTTCGAGATACCCAACCAATCGTATATAATTAAGTATGGTGCGAGTTTTAGGATCAGTTTTTTTAACGAAAAATACATAGGGGGGGCGCATTATACATAGGTAAGTTTTTTTTTGAAAATCTTAGAAATCATTCATTTTCGGTGACCGACTATACACAGGTAATTTTTTTTTTCTGGAGGGGTTAAATTCATGCCAAAAAATTCAGGAGACGCACTGAATATATAAGTCGACTTATACACGGGTAGATACGGTATCCCCGCTCCTTCATAGTAATTAACAAATATTAAAAAAAAAAGCGAACAAACATCTATGTCCTGAAGGGGCTTAAGTGTGTGTGTGTGTGTGTGTGTGTGTGTGTGTGTGTGTGTGTGTGTGTGTGTGTGTGTGTGTGTGTGTGTGTCCACACAATATTGACGCCTGATTACGCGTTTTATTACAACAGCAAAAAACGCCTTCCTTTGTCAGGTCATTTGCACGAGGTACGGTGTATTGAGAAACATGTTCTGTGTGCCATTTATGAAATTTGTCAGGTATTCGTAGGAATGTGACCCTCGGGAGGTGGGGTGGGGGCAAACGGTTTTATTAAACGCCACAAAGAATCGACAGCGGTTGTGTGTCAGGTGACACAACCGATACAGAAACTTCGTTACAAAAGCATTGTTTAAAAATGAGCCATTTTTAATGGCGGCCGACTCGATAGCAATTACGGACTCACTCGTGTGTTGCCTATCACGTGAAAGCATTTCAACATTGGTAAAACACTTTTGTCATCATGAGTAATATTAGGCTTTGTCGTTTTTGGTCATCCATACTTGAGCCATACTCGCTCGTAACCCTTCATTACATATAGTATAAAGAAAACTGACTCGATAGTCACGTGACTTTGAATTTAGGTGACAGGTAACACATGCTTCTTTTATGTGCCATGTCTCTTCAGGACGTGGGCGATCATTGCTCTTCACGACTTCCTATCCTTTGAAGAACTAAGCAGTTTTTATTCCCTTACTATCCTTCCCAATCCATGTTTTGCCATCAATGTAAACAAGCTAGTTAGATAAGTGATCATGGCTCTCTACATCTTCCTATCGTTTGAAATTCTAAGCAATGTTTGCCTGCTTACTATCCATTCTAGTCCGTTTTGACATCCATTTATACACTCTTGTTAGATAAGTGATCATGGCTCTCCACAACTTCCTATCCTTTGGGTTTCTAAGCAATGTTTGCCTCCTTACTATCCCTTCCAGTCCCTGTTTTGCCATACATCTACACAAGCTTGTTAAATAGGTGATGATGGCTCTCCACAACTTCCTATCCTTTGGAGTTCTAAGCAATGTTTGCCTCCTTACTACCCCTTCTAGTCCCTGTTTTGCCATCCATTTACACATTTATATTGAAGGGCGGGGGTCAAAGTAATGAAATGATGGTGTTTATGTTTTATTTTCCTTTAGAATTTCCATCGAAAAAATGGCCTTAAATATTTAGTAGTTTGTAATAGGTCCTTATTTGCTCTCATGCTATAAAACCGACGATTCGACAGACTACAAGGACTCCAGGAACTCTTCACTATCGCTACCGTGTTACATTCATCTGTGGCAATTCTCATTGGTTCTCGGGAGAATGACCAGTTGTGAATACTACCACACCAGATGTAATATGTTCCCACTGTTGCAATTAGACATGTTATGTTGTTATGTTGCAACTGGTTTTGTGTTTACCTGTTGAATTGGATATCCGACAGGCCCGTAGTACTGAAAATGAATTCAAATCACAATAACGTCCTGATGATAAGAAACAAGTATTTATTATTGGCAATTACGACAACGATTCCATTTTCTTTTTGTTTATAACTGGAGCAAACGTCTACTTTCAAACATTTTACTAGTCTTACAACTGTAACAACTTCTTTCTTCTAAGTCAGTTTCTTCTTTTTAACTCCGTATTTCTATCAACTAGGTGACGAAATGAGCCTTAGTGACTGACTGACTGGGGCGGAGTCTCCCACTATCTGCAGGTGTGGATCTTTCTATTTATAAAGTTTTCGCAGACTGGAATTGCCACATAAGACATTTTTTCAGACTAAAAAGATTGTCTTGAAAAAAAAAACAGATGACTAAATGGGACAGCTTGGCTGCACTTCAGTTACTAATGGTGTCATTGTAGTGTTACTGACTCACGGGAAGTAGTATGCACTCAACTGCCTCATGGGTAACTATTTATAATCTTTGTGAGTTCCTTTGTAAATGATTCACTTCAGTCATTTAACCAATTCTAGTTCAAGTAAGTAGATAAGTCAGTTATCAAGAAATAAGTCAAAAAGTGTCACATCCATACTCACTTTCAGCTATTTAGTATAACTAATAACCTTCAGCTATTTAGTATAACTAATTCGTTCGATCCAGCTACAAAACATTAATCACATACTACAAAAATCATGGGTACGGTTGTCTCGCTGCCATACATGCTACGTAAATGTTTTGACTAATATCGAACCGAATCGTGGGTTAGTTCTTTTATCTATTTATTCATTTTCTTCCTTCTCTGTGTTGACTCTATGGGCAAAGGTAAGGGAGAAAACTTCTCTAAGATTCAAAATTAAAAAAAAAAAAAGGTATATCGTTTAGAACATTCAGTTGCTTCTATTGACAAACATTCTAATTGATAGACCTGGACTTTATGAATTTAAGTGCACTACTAGATTGGCGGATAGGTCTCATCACTTTACTGTTGAAACGGATAGATATAACCGTAAGTTCTATGCTAACAGTTTCTTCTATCACACTTCTAGCTTGTAAAACTCTCTTCCGGCTTCTTACTTCTCAGTCATCGTTGATCTTCAAAAATTTAAATACGACATCCATCTTTATCTTCTGTCTTCCTTATTCTTATTCTTTTATTGTTCTCTCTTCTGATTAGTGTTTTCTCTTCTTCTCGTATTCTTTCACACTCGGTAACCCCATTGCGTCCGAGTGGCTTTATTGCCTTTCTTGGGTAGGGCTACTCGCTGTTTTACTTTGTCCTTCTTGCTTTCATTATGCCTTGTGTGTGTCAGATTCCCCTGGACATTTTTTCCGCTATCTTGTCTAAACTTTATGAATTTAAGTGCCCTACTAGATTGGCGGATAGGTCTCATCATTTTACAATTGAAATGGCGAGATGTAACCGTAAGTTTTATGCTAACAGTATGTTCTTTCACATTTCTCACTTATCTCTCTTCCGTTTTTTTTTTATTTTCAGTCAACTTTGATCTTCAAGAATTTAAATGCAATGCCAATCGTTATCTTCTTAATACTTTTTTTAACCTTTACTTTTTTTTTATTTTATTTTCTTCTCTCCTTAATGATATATTTTTATCATATTCACTAACACTCAATAGCTCCTTGAGTCTTAGTGGCTTTATTGCCTTGCTTGGAATGAAATGTTTAAAAAAATAATGTGATGATTCAGAGTGTAACAGAAAATGGTTACTAATTGCTACGGCATTAGGTTGAAAATTTTGTCAATCTGAAATGAGTTCAACATTTGCAAGGATTTTAGAAATATTTATACGTAATTCTGAACCCCATTTCTTCTTCAGTCATTTAGGAATACTTTATGAATTTAAGTGCACTACTAGATTGGCGGATAGGTCTCATCCCTTTACTGTTGGAACGGATAGATGTAACTAAGTTCTATGCTAACAGGCTGAGAATTCTTGACAATCTGAAATGAGTTTAATACTTACACGGATTTTAGAAATATTTATACGTAATTCTGAACCCCATTTTTTCTTCAGGCGCTAGTCGTTAGTTTTGTTGAGTAACACCGACCATACTGCTGTTTTTTTTCTTTCCTCGGTTGGGTGGGGCGTTTTTCTCGATAGAGATCATTCGGGTTTTCCAAAATCTTACGATATCGTGGGTTGACGGCGATTCCTATTGGTGAACACAAATGTACGCTGTGACCCACAGATAAGAAAATAAGTAATTCTTGTCTGCGACTGTGGTAAGTTTTGTCTTTGAGTCCGGGACAACGTACTCAAAGACAAAACTGGAAATAGATATCCACACGGAACCAACTTTCTCGGCTGCAGATTGATTCAATATAATCTTTCCACTTCACTTCAGCGCAAAATGTTATTCCGAAAACGCTCTATTAATAACTCTCCTGGAGGTTAGCATCAGCCATGAGAAAATTAGATCATTTTTTGAGATCAGCTGCCAATTTGACATTATCAGGCCGATCAGACTTACTATTAAGACAGGAATAAATGGTTGTGTCATCGAGCTGAGAACTGATGTCATCGGGAAAGTCGTTGGTGAAAATTAAGAAAAACATGGGAAGGATAGAGCCACTTATTGCAAAAAGATCTAGAAGAGTGGCCGTTCAAGACAACTTTCATTTCGCGATTTATGCAGAAAAACTGAACCAATTCAAAAATTCATCCAGAAATACCATAATCTTTCAGCTTGTGAAGAAAACCAATATGCCAAATGCCTTCAAGATATCCAAAGCAACAGTCCGAGCTTCAATTGTTCTTATCTAAAGCTTGATAGACTTCCAATAATAACCATTAACAGCTGACGTAGAGAAGCGAAAGTCGTATTGCTTATCTGAAAGAAGACCCTGTGAGGTAAGATGCTTAACCAATTCAGGGTTGATTAGAGCCTCTAGAACCTTACCAAAAAGAGTTAGAAGGCTAATAAGATGATAGAACTGTTTACCTGAGTTTTTAAAGAAAGAAAGAAAAATTGTATAGCATGACACAGTGAACCAACTTTCTTTGCTTCAGTATACTCTTTCCACTTCATGTCAGTGGAAAATGTTAATCTGAGAAGGTTGGCATCAACCATGCTGATGGATGGTAAAAAAGGGTTCGCAGAATTAAAAGACAGCAGTTTCATTTTGGAAGCGTTGATATTAACACGCCATTCCTTGCCCCAGTTAACAACAGAAAGTACAACATTTTTTTAGATGGGCTTCCAATTTGATTTTATTGACCTCCATACCCTTATTAAGGCAGGAATAAATGGTTGTGTCATCAGCTTAGATACCAAGTTAAGAGCTGATGCCATCTGGAAGATCGCTGATGAAAATTAGGAACAACATGTGTCGAAGAATAGAGCCATGGGAGGAATGCCTGCATTAATGCAAAAAGATCTAGAAAAAGGTTGTTTAGAAACACTTTCATTTTGTGATTTGATAAGAAAGACTGAATCACTTAAAAAATTTGTCCAGAAATAAGTTTTCAACTTGTGAAAGAAGACCAATACTCCTTGTTAAATGCCTTCCAGATATCCAAAGTAACAGCCAGAGGTTTGCTGTTCTTATCTAAAGCTTGATAGACTTTCAATAATTACCATTAACACATTAACAGTTGACTTAGAGAAGTGAAAGCCATATTGCTTATCTGAAAGAAGACTCTGTGATGTGAGATGCTTAACCAATTCAGAGTTGTTTAGAGCCTCTAGAACTTTGCCAAAAAGAGGTCTTCTTTTATGTACCGTGTCCCTTCAGGACATAGGCGATAATGGTTCTCCACTCGCTACTTGCCCCTTGTAACCCTAATAAGTTTTGTTTTTTCGATATTTCTCCCAGACCCTGTTCTTTCATCCACTTGCTTAAGCATGTTATGTCACACATTGCTTTCTCCTGTCCCTCCTTTCCTCTATCCGCCCTGTGAGTATCAGATTTTCCAAGCCCTCCTTTCTCATTACATGTTCCAGAAATTTCAGCTGCCTCTTCCTGGTGTTAAGTATAAGTTTCCTCTTTGTTTGCATTCTCTCCAAAACCTCATTGTTGCCCACGTTTGGTTTATAGTACCTTTAGCATCCTTCTGTAGAATGTAGAACCATACCCCCGTTGCCTCGAGTCTCTTCATCTTTGAGGAGACCATCCAACATTCGCTGCCGTAAAGGAGAACAGATATCACGTAGCAGTTCAGTACTCTTTTCTTTGTTACCAACGAAACCTTTCTGTCTCGTAATACTCTGCTTAGCTTAGAGCGCGCTGCGGAATCAGGCCAGAGATAGGACAAGAACAGTGCGGGTTCGTTAAAGACACTGGAACAAGGAAGGCGATATTCATGCTCAGAATGTTATCAGGAAGAGCATTACAAATGCAAAAGGACGTATACCTATGTTTTATAGACGAGACAAAGGCGTTCGGCCAAGTACGCCAAACAGACCTGTTCAACAACCTTGACATATTCGAGAAAGATTGAATAATTTTGAATAATCAAAAATCTCTACTAGCAGCAAAGCGCCTGCATACAGATAAAAATGCGTTCTGCAGATGTACAAGACTAAAAAGAGGCGTAAGGCAAGGATGCGTCTTCTCACCGGACTAATTCAACCTGTACAGCGAAGAAATTTTGAGAGAACTGGAAATCCTACCAGTACTCATCATTGGCGGCCACAATCTTAACATAAGATATGCAGATGATATGCAGTGCTGATAACAGACACAGAAAAGAAAACTACAAACTTCCTACAGCAGGTAGCGAAGGGGAGCAAGAAGAAGGGACTATGCACAAAAAAAACTTTCTACATCATTGATAACTTTTTGAACAAGGATCTGCGTCCAAATTACAGTAAAGAGTTATTTTTTTATTTATGAAGAAATAACAATTGTCATAAAAATATAAATATTTTTTTTATTTGGGGAGATTACAAATGTAGCAAAATAAAATTAACGAGTGTGAGTGATAGCTTTAGGATATTCTAATTTAATACTGTTAACGTATCTATCGAAAATGCCTTTGGTTTACAATTGTATATCTTCCGAATTGTGACGTCTTTAAAACAGTAATAAGTAAATTTAGTGAAAA
>OZ010612.1:3412404-3444904 GCA_963932145.1 Acanthosepion lycidas
TTCTAGATCCACATGCCATGCCTCTTCTGGATGTCTCAGTTATTTCCCTTTAACGCAACTCTCCAAGTCTTTTTTGATTCAGCACTGCTGTCACCTGGTATTGAACTCACAACTCTTTCGGTCTATTCACTGGATCTAACGTCTTTATCCACTGAAGAAGGCCAAAGCATACAACAGCCGAAACGTTGTGAATATGGCAATGAAGTTGAGAATAACAGTTCGAATAATGTAAATAATGCAAATAGAAAAAAAAAAAAGATTTAATTACGAGGAAAACAACAAATATGATATTTGGCAATACGAAAAGTAAAATGAAAAGAAGAAAAAAATACTATAGAATGAGTTACCCGGTTATCGCTCCTCATTCGTCAGAACTTGATTTAAAAAATTTAAATATTGTGTATATTGACTAAAAAAAGTGGAACAAGGAAAAAAATACACATGTATCGATAATATATTGACACAGATATATCTATAGATAGATTACACTAAGCCCTAACAGCCTATCCTTTAGTTTGTATAAAATGCTTGTTCTAATATAAATGATTCAGAGGATTGTTTAAAAGGAGTAGATGGATTCACCTATTCTTTGGCTCACACTCCTCCCTGGTCTTTTGAACAGGAGTAGAGGTTTATCCCTTGTTTTCTGTTTAGAATTGGATTTCTGGTTTCTTCGAAAGTCTACTTCAACTCAATACTTCTAACGTCTCTAACTAAACTCCTCTCTCATGTTTTATGGACTGAGTTGGATCTTTTCTAATTAATCTCTTTAGCTCTAAGTTGAAATGATGACCCCTCTTACTGTTGTGACCTCCTGATCCAGTTTTCACCCGTCTGCTGTTCACTCTTTTTTAAACTTATTCACAATTCTGTTGATGGTTCGTGAATGGACTTTGAAGATAGAGGCCAGAGCATGAATGTTCATACCATTACTGAAGACCTGAATGATCATTTTTCCTCTCATTACTCAGCTGGGAAGACATAGTGGGTCTAACACAAAATGATTTTAACCTGTTCTCTTTCTAGTTGAAAAATTTAAAGAATTTTTCAGTGATTCTTACAACAAATTGTATCAAGATGGCTAAACATCTTACCTGAAAACCTGGAAAAAAGAAACTCAATTAGCACAAAAAAAAAAAAAAATCCAGACGACACGCTTTTAACGGATGTTAGATTTCATTGAAAAATACATCCCTACCCACTACCAAAACGTAACAATAACTGATACATTAAAATATAGACATATTGAACACCCAGACACCCCTAGTCTAGCAAAATAGATTTATCTGTAACCTTGGAAACATGAATTTTGTTTTAGCTGTGTATTTAAAACCCAGTAATTTTTAAAGTTACTCCAAAATTCACTTGAGGATAAAATGGAACTAATGTCTTTAATTTAATTACAAAATTAAATTCGGGGCTTTTAGCTTCCATTTTTGAAACATGGTTAGAACTGTGTAGTGAAAAAAAAACATATTTTAAGCCAATTAATTTATAATATATATATTATACAATCGGAATTAATGTACAATAATGTAAATGATCATTTTCACCTTGTAAAATTAAGTTTCTAGGATTTTGCAGTCAATGAATAAAGACAAAAGGAAAATTTATCTTAGCCAAAATCTTACTTAGGATAAATTTTCCTTTTGTCTTTATTCATATTACCCTTTCAAGATATATCTTAGTGATATCTAAAATTTTATATATATATATATATATATATATATATATATATATATATTTTACACCTAGTGAGCCAGACAAACCTACCTAGGTTTCACCTAAACGGATCGTCAGGGAAGGCCGGCTAAGAAATTAAACATAGTACCACGCTATCTACTTATGTATGGAAAACCAAACAAGAAGATAATATAGACCCCATCCTTAAATGGGAAATATTAAAAAAATGCCCCAAATATAAAGCAGGCCATAAATTTTGTAAATTATGTACAGAGGAGAAATTAGCCATAGGTTTATATGATCAACCTAACCAGCTATTAAACTCCAAAACTGAAATCCTTAACGTATGTAGGCATAAAAAATCTTGGCTACTAAATTAGACGTTTTTTCCCGTTTATTTGTCATTCCACCTTAATGTTCGTATTTTTTGTTGAATAAATATTTACCGCCCCCACCCACTCAGGTGTTTGTGTTTCTTTGGTCATGTGGTAAAAATTTAGCTATCGCCTATTAATATGCGTTTCTCTTTGCCTCGTTAGCCGGCCTTCCCTGACCATCTGTTTAGGTGAAACCTAGGTAGGTTTGTCTGGCTCACTAGGTGTATCTAGGTCTGCTCTACGGTTGTATTGAGCTCTTTTGTTAGTTAGTTGTTTACTCGTATCGGGGTTTTTTCTTTGGGCCTCAAACCTGCATCAGTGCGATTTTTTTCGACAGAATTTCATGTTTGTAGCTCTTTTTTTAAAACCATTTTTCCCCTAGAGATTGATTTATTGGCAAATCAAAAATTTGAGGGTTTTTCGAAACGAGTATAGTTATCTCTCTCTCTCTATATATATATATATATATATATATAGATATAGATATAGATTCGTTATTTATTAATGAGAGATCTTTATCACAAATGTTATTTTTACTTCATACCCATATCTGGCTTGATGGTAATTTCTCTATGATGGATGGGTAAAAATTAATAACGTCAAATTGCATAAAGGCGAATTTTTTTTTTTTTTTTTTGTTTCAGATGTTTTTAAACTATTCTATAGCTTCCTTTGTGTGTTGCCATAGATTGACAGCCAATGTTTGGCATGCATATGGGTTTGCTTTTTTCTTGTATTTTTTTTTTTTTATTGATTTTGCCTACATTATTCTTTGTAGGATTTAATAATCAAAATAATCGTCTTATTTGGCAAGTTGTTCTTGTGGTCATTCCAAGTTATAAATGATCGTTTCATAATCATTTTACCCATTCTATTCTCAATGCCCAATTCTAGGGCTGTCTTTTTTTTTTTTTTTTTACCATTTAAATCAATATTAAATTAATATTATACCATATTATACTGCAAGTTATGATCATTTTTTATACCAAAAATAAGGGCTCACATGATACACAGGTCAATTTTTGAAGAGGTTAAAAATGATGCATTTTCAGTGACCAGTTGCTTTATACACAGTTAATTTTTTTTTTCTCTGGAGGAGTTAAAATTCATGCAAAAAAAATGCACTATACATGAATACAGCTTATACATGAGTATATACACTACATCTAATGAATAGGTATGATTTTTTTTTTAATTAATTTATTACTTTATTGTACACTAGCAACCATACCCAGCTGGTCGATCAGAAAAAGCATTCAATTAGAATAGAACAAAAACAGCATCAGGTTTAGATGTAACAGAGTCTATCTTCTTCAATTACTTTCTTTAAAAAACATTGTATTATTACTGATATAATAGAAGTAGTCTGTATTTATTCAATTGCAGTTAGCTGAGGACATGAAGGGAAAAAGCAGGCAACATGAAGACCCACTTCAGACTACAATTATTTTAGAGTTTTTGAAATTCAATTTGTCAATGTGATACCAGGAATGTAAAAGAGGATACATTTATAAAGCAATTGTTAAATTTGATGAAAATTGGTTGAAAGATCAACAAAAAATAAAGAAACCAGTAAAAAATTGCCATTTTTTTGCTATTTACGCGGGTTTTCACTATATGGATGGAGTGAATTATCAAGTTAAATGACTGTTAAACAATCAACTTATTGTTGGCTACAATTGAGTGAAGTTTGTATTAGATTGCTTGGAAATTGAGGGAGTTTTAGTTTAAGATTTGTGTTGAAATCGATTTGTACACTAATTACATTATTCAGACTATTGTCTTCATCTTTGTTGCCATATTTATCACAATATCTCATCCGTTGTACGATTCGGCCTTCTTCAGATTGTTCGAATGTCAAACCAAACCCTTTATTTCGCTTGCTGGGGTAGACTGTTCTAGTTCCACAAGACCCAGAAAAGCCTGCCTGCCTAATGGGAAAGGGGTTATCAGCGAAAATACAAAGGTTCATATAGTTGCAAACCACCCACTGAAGATTTGCCAAAAAACTGCACATATAAAATACAAGTTGAGGTAAGGAAAAAAAAAAAAATCCCTTGTAACAAGACATAATTTTCCATATTTATTTATTATTTACATTTGAACTATTGTCCTCATCTTGGTTGTTGTTATCACAACATTTCAACCATTGTACTCTCTGGTCATCACCAGGTGTATATCTATACGAGTACACCTGATGAATAACAAAGGGGTCACCGGTCAAAACATTGTGGTAACAACAAAGATGAGGTCAACAGTCCAAATGTAAATAGTGTAAAAATGATAACTTGTTACAGGAATTCAGATATAAATTATTTATTTATATAAGAATCATTCTGAACAAAAACTGAAGAATCATTAGTTCCTAATTTTTTTAACAGGTATTTTATTCTTAATATCGATTTGCTTTTCATTCCAAAATGAACTTAAGTTTCCAATCAACACTCTTTACAGATTGACACTTCGACGAGGTGTAATGGTTAGCAAGCTTGTCTTGCGAAATCAATTACAATTGAATAGTGAGTTTGATCCTCACAAGGTGCCCCAGATTTTTGGCTTTGTGCCACATCTAAGCTCTGCCTGGAAAATCATTTGGGCACTTTGAAGTGGTGCCATGTTTAGCAAGCTTGTCTTGCTAGTTTCCATTACAACTGAATAGCAAATTTGATCCTCACAGGGTACCCCATATTTTAGGCCTTGTGCCACATCTAAGCAAGGTTTAGAAAATCACGAACACAATTTACAGATGACTACAGAATGGCAGTCTGAGAATTGAAAGAAAAAGCAAATGACATTCAAAGAAATATTCATGAAAAAAGTTATTTACTAATTAAATCTTAAATTAATTTTTTTTTTTTTTTTATATAAAAATATAATAAATATATATATATAAAAAAAAAAAAAAAAAAAAAAAAAAAAAAACTTAAGCTATCTTGGAGTTTTCTGATCAAAATATTCAATTTTTCCAAAATATTTGCCAAGTGGTCCAAAGATATATTAAATTGCCATCGAGATTATAACCAAAATAGAATTCTTACTTATTTAGTCAAAATAGAGACAAAACCTATTTGAAAAAAAAAATAAAAGTCTCAGGAGCTCAATATAAACCTTTATCATATTGTCATTCAGACCGACATGTGAAGGCAGGGGTCAGCAACATCCACTCCATAAAGTATTTGCATCTGTCTCACCAACTTAATATCTGGACACTTATTATTGAATCAATTTGTGGAACATTATAATTTTGCTAATTTAATTTTGTTTTCTTTTATTAAAAAAAAAAAAAAAAAAAAAAAAATTTAGAAGTTTGGACATTTCTGATCCAGAGAGATTTTTCCAAAATATTTTCTGTATTTGGTTCAGGTAAGATCACCCATAGTAAAACAAGTAGTATGAAGTGTTTCATGAAATATTTTATTTTTAGAAAAAAAATTATATATATATATATATATATATATATATATATATATATATATAAAAGATGTATGAAAAGAAAAAAAAAAGTAAAAACAAAAAAATGATTTCCTCTTTATCTCTCTCGCTATACCCAAAAAATCAAGTCTGGGAAGCGTTACTGTTTCTGACAATCAGTTTTTATGCAATGCTGTGTTTTTATGCTGCTGCTTCTCAGCAATGGTCAAATGGTCAAAGTTGTCTAGCTGGAAGAGTTAGAAACTGTTACCGACTATTAGCTGCAGAGATATCTGCAAGTCCTTCTTCAATCAGACACAGGTCGGCTGAATCATCCTTCATCAACTGAATAATGTGATGGATTCCTGTCTGTTGCTGCTTCAATAACTTTAAAAAAAAAAAAAAAAAAAAAAAAAAAAAAAGAAAATGTAAAATTAAAATGGAAGAAAAAAAAACAAAAAAAAAAAAAACATTTCTGTTGCTCCATTTATTTCTGCAAGAATTTCCAATATTCTGCCAGCAAAAATAGAACTTCCCCCAATATTACAAAGAGGTACTTCATCAAATGTCATAAAAGAAAGAAAAAACATCTCAACTGAAGAAAACCAGCACATGACATACCAGTCTAATTTATTTCACTACATTAATTGCCCAGGTGATTGTTATTTCCTTATAGATTACACCTGATGAGGGTTGAAGAACAGATCAGCCAAAATGTTGTGGCGTTCACAGCAAATAAAGAGAGTTGACTGTCCAAAGAATTTTGCATATATTAAAAAGACTGTTTGCAAAATAAAAGACACTACAACCACATAAATATCTTCCCTCGTCATACAAAAGACACAAATTCTGTCCCTTGTCAAAGAGGTACAATCAATTTTAGCCTTTTAATTTCCATAAATCATGTGGTAATTTTTCAACTTACAAAATAAATATGCATGCTCGTTCATATGGCTGTTCTGTCGGGAATTTTTATCTAAGTTATCAGCTGACCAGCACCAGTCCAGATACTTTTTGATCAAACCTCACCGAGAAGTGATTCCAAGAGGATTCGTCTATGCAACTAGAGTTGTAATGCTGAAGATAACATCAAGAAAATGTACCAATTGCAGGAATCAAACCTGCATCCACTTTTTTTTTTCTGAGATACCACTTTTTAACCAAGCATGCTGTTTGGATCCTTACAGCAAGGCAAGGCTCAGTTACTATATTTAAGAGATTCACGTCTCTTGTTGTGTCTTTTTAGTCTTTACAGCTGATAACTTAGATAAAAATTCCCAGCAGAACAGCCATATGAACAATCATGCATATTTATTTTGTAAGTTGAAAAATTACCAGACATGACTACTCTATTATTTATGTTGTTCAGACTGTTGTCCTCATCTTTATTGCCATATTCACAATGTTTCAGCCATTGTATGCTCCAGCCTTCTTCAGGTGATTGGAATTTTGAGCTGAACCCTTTTTTTTTTTCATCCACCATGGTAGATTGTTCTAGTTACACGTGCCATGCCTCTTCCAGATGTCTCCGTTATCTCCCTTTAACTCAACTCAAGTATTTTTTTCACCATTACAGTAACTGGTTATTGAACTCTCAACTCTTTGGGTGAAGTCACTGGATCCAACCAATGGTCTTATCCAATGATCCAATGGACACTGCATTTTGAAGGTCAAAGTTGGATGGAAAGTAAGATGCTGGAAGAGAGTTCCACAGGTGAGAAGTATGAGAAAAGAAACTGTTAGCAAAGAACTTTCAGTTACACTTAGCCAATTGCAGTTAAATTCACATAATCTAGGTACCATGGTAAAAAATTTATCCAAACAGTTGCCATGAAAGAATTTATAGAAAAGGCATAGGGAAGATACATTACAGCAATGTGAAAGTGACTGATGATGAGAGACCAGGACAGGACCAATAATATTGCAGATTCTTTTTCAGATTCTATCAAGAATCACTAAATATATACCAGGAGCACCAGACCATTTGTGGCAGTAATATTCGATGCATGGAAGAATGGTAAACTTAGTTCCCACCACCCAGTCCAGATGGTCCTACAAGAAGAAGAGCGATTTGCAGCAACACTTTCCCAGGTTTCATGGTCAATGTTGGCCTGAGAGATGGTAGAAAACTAATCAAAGACAGTTTGACGAGGCTATACACATGGATTTCATATTGGTAGACCACTGCATGACTGAGAGGCCCACACACATGGCGCTCAAAATACTGCATACCTACTTTTGCACCCCCTGTATTAATCACATCATTCATGAGAGATATTAAAGATGGATTGTTTTTTTTTTTTTCTGTCTTCACTTTCTATAATCTTATTCATCGTCAGAGTTCTCGATTTGAAGGCAGACTGCAAATCATCTTTGGCATGGCTTATTGTCTCTAAGCATGCCCATCTCTTCAGGCCTATCTGTATCTCTCCAATATCCACACAGCCAAATTCTGGTTTATACTGCAACTATGCTAAGCGGACTTTAGCTACATTTCAAGTATATGCCCCACCAGTGCCAGATACTATTTTCAATTCAGAATTGTCCTTCACCGATACTGCTAGCCAAGTTTACCCTGCTGTTTATCTCATATTTTTTATAAACATTTCACCCAAAACAAGGCGGGGGTTCCACTAGCACGCAGGAGGTTAGAGAGAGTGAAAGCGAGAGAAAAGACAGGGTATGGGGGGAGTTGAGGAAAGGATAAAAAATGAACAAGGTTCAAGTCAGCAGAAGATGGCGCTTGACACTGTATTAAAAGTTTTGAAGATTTTAATTATCAGGGAAGCAAGTAAGAGGAAGGGAGTTCCAGTCGGGAAGTGCAAAAAAAGAAACTGTTGGAATAGAAATGGCGGTTACGTTTCGCTATTTCAACATTATATATTTCAGTCTAGTAGCATGCAACTAGGAGCACCAGGGAAAAAGAGCATGTCAGAGCAGTTGCCATAAAAATATTTTGTAGAAAAGACAGAGGGAAGCCACTTCATGTCTGTGAGAAAATGGCTGAAGTCGAGATAGCACAACAAAATGAACCAACTTTCTTAGCAGCTGACCTAGCAATGGATTCAATATAAATCTTTCCACTTCATGTCAGCTGAGACTATTAGCCCGAAAAGGTGCAACAAATCACTTTCCTGGAGGTTAGCATCAGCCATGCTGATGGAAGGTAGAATGTGTTCTCTCAAATGATTATTAGAAAGCACTTTTGTTTTTTCCATACCTCTCGAATTTCTTCTTCCATTAATGGTTCCATTTGGTAGTTAGTGTCCGCTCGAGAAGCCGTCATATGATTTTGCATTCGAATTTGAGATAAAAGTTCATTCAGTCGCCCCTAAAATAAAAATACAAGACGTTTATAAAAAAAAAATACAAAATCAACATTCATGTTGTCATTAATAACATTGAAGATGAGACAAAGTGAAAAATTTATAAATAACAAGTTTCCGCACATGTCCCTGCTCTCTTTGGCTTCCTCAGGTTAGAATGAAAGAAAAACAAAACAAAAACATGTGAAGAGAAATGCTTTGAGATCTCTGAGAATAAGTGGGAACCATAAATCAAATTAAATTAGATTACCTTATCACATCCAATGTCCAGACTCAAGAGAGTGTCTGATTTGGCATCAGTCAGAAGCTCTACCCCTAAGCTATTGGCACACAGCAGAGAAAGGGAATCTTTTAACGTATTATATATGTGATGTATATAAACGCCAAATCAGCGGCCAGAGCACTCAATTCATAAGTGAAGAGTGACGTGTTATAAGCATTTCCATTTCTCGATAAACAAGAACAATGTTATTTTTATAGATATAAACAGAAAATATATTAAATAATTCTAAGACTTCATCCATTTCATTATATATATATATATATATATATATATATATATATATATATATATATATATATATATATATATATATTATATATATATATAAAATATATTGTAGTAATATAAAAAAGAAAGAGTAATGAACATTTTTGTAGTTTGATATCTGTGACTTCTACCCATCCATTACAGAAGATCTATGGATGGCCGTTATTAATTTAGCAAAGAACTACTGCCATATTTCTGACCAAAGAAGTAAAAATAAGAGAGGCACAGAAACCAATACTATTTCACAATGAAAGTCTATGGACTAAGAGAAATAGCCCAGACTTTTGTGTATCGATGAGAACACATGATTTAACGGAAGCATGCAAACTTGTAGGGATACTGTTACTATGGAGATTCAGATCTATCTATGACATAAAAAAAAAAAACAACAGTATATACACATATATACAGGATAATTCTCCTTCGTAAACTGAAGCCAAGACAAGTGGACCATATGAGAAAGCAGCTAACTAAATTCTTTAAGGGCCAGAAACTGAATATTACCACCAATACTAGTGATCAATTTCCTAGACATTACATTAAACCTTAGTAAGGGCCTGTATAAACCATACACTAATGATTCATACAACCACAGAAACTCCAACCACTATAAAAGGATCCTCGACAACTTATACAAATTAGTACAATTCAGGCTATCAACCAACTCCAGTAACAAAGATATATTTGACAATAATAAAACTAAATATACTAACGCGCTAGAAAAAAAGCAACCAGAAAGTGAAAATTGAGTATGTAGAAAGAAACAATAATGATAAAACACAAATATAACATCATATCGTTCAACCCACTTTACAACAGTAAAGTCTAAAATAACATAGGTAAAATTTCCCTAAATTTAATTCACAAACACTTTAGTCATTCTCCAACACTAAAAAAGATTTTCAACAAAATATTAAGGTAAGCTATAGCTGTACTAAAAACATCAATAATTATATATCCCAACTTAACAATAATATATTAAACAAGTACACAAAGAAAATGTTAAATAATAATTCTACTAAAAGATACTGTAACTGCCATAAAAACATATCCTGCCCACTAAATGGCAAGTGCACGACTGAAGGTATAATCTACAGAACTAGGATCAATTCAGATGACGATGTTAAATACTACTTTGGTTCCACTGAGAACAATTGGAAATTGCATTTGTACCATCACCAAATGACGCTAAACAATATTAAATATAAAAACTCTCTATTTTTGGCAATTAAAAAGCTAACGTAAGAACCGAACCATTAGCTGTGAGATAATCGCGAAAGCTAAATTATACTATGGAAAGGGAGACAAATGCAACTTATGTCTTCTAGAAAAATTTCTTATCTTAAAACACTGAAATAACCTTAACTTACTGAACAAAAGTGCAGTAATGACTACATGTAGACACAAAAGTAAACATCTGCTCAAGTATTTTGAGCCTGATTAAAATAGAGTTTAAAATAGATTTTACAAATATTAATATGCAGCAACCATTAACATGCATAGCACTAGTCATTAATAGCATTTTTTATATCTATAACATACATATATATCTATAATTCTATAGACCGTACTCGATTAATTTTCTATGTGTGTTTTCATAATTCCACCTTTGTAAGAATAAGGTTAGCTTTAAAATGCATTATATATTTTCATTGAATACGACAGACAACATGCTTTTATTTAATTTTTTATGCAATTTCTAATGCGATCTAATAATTTTTTTCTTCTCAGATATATAAATTATATAAAAACTGTCCGAATGTTCTTTTTATCCAAGCGTTAAAGATTAAATATTTTAACTGTTAAATAAGAAAGTTAGTTGCATGTATGTTTTATAAAATGTTTTAATTTTTCAAAACACGGTCAAGATATTGTGTCCATGTTTCTGTTGTCGACAAATATTTCACCTGATGTGGAAAAAGTTATCAAACAATAAGCAGAAATAAGTGTCTCATTAAAGAATTTGCCGTTTCTAACTGTATTTAAGTTTGAAGTAAGGAATTTTCATTATTGTGTAATAGTTGTTATGTTTTAATTCTAGCGAGAGTAAAATAAGGAACCTTGTTTAAATAATATAACATTAATTTTGTTGTTATCTCTTCAAACCTCCAGAGCAAGGTAGCCTTCTGGACAGAGATGTCTGAGATCAAGACAATTTGATATTATAACTTTCTGGCCCGCTCTCTCCAAAAGGTTGGTGACCCGTGTTAATGTTTCGACTGTTGTACTCTTTGGCCTTCTTCAGGTATCTCTCATCATAATTGGCAACCTTCTTAGAATATTGACGCAAACCATTATTCAACCCACTGGGTTAGAGCATTCACATTCTGTCTTCCATGCCAGTCAATACTCACCAGCTTTATTCACCCTTGTGCCGTTTATTCCACTGACCCAGGCTATGTGTACATCCTCATCAGATATCTGTCACCATACTCAGCAAGCTTCTTGGAATTTTGAAACAAACACTTTATTCAATATAAGGGGTGGGGGTGAGATAGGGGAGTATAATTATGTTTTGGTATAATGTCTCAATCTCAACATTTTTTTATGTAGTCCATTATATTTTTTGTATATATATGGCAGTTAGGTCCAAAGTTGAGTCGTTCTTTTTGGTAGTCAGAGATGTTTATAAATCTTTCAAAGTTATTCGGGAGATATATAATTCCTTTATATAATGTACTAAGTTTTCTTTAAATTTTTAACTCATGTTGACATTCCAATCTGTTAGTAATTTGTGTTAATCTATTTAGAATTTGTTTAAGCTGTTCAGAGTTGGTTGCCCTTTTTAGTGTGTTATGTATGCTTCTGTTTGTTGGTAGCTATTAAGTTATCATAAATTACTTTGATCCGCTTTTTTCACAAGGCCACATTTAAATTGCCAGGTGATATTGTTCTGGTGTGCTGCTGCATCACATAATTTAAAATTTGTCTATTTAGGCAACAAATTCGTTTTTAGACATGTCTGATTAAATAAATTACAGACATTATGTCTGCTTATTTTGATCATAATCCTTTCATATTCACAAATATTTTTCCATATATTATAATTAAATGAGGCAAGAAATCCACTGTAACAGTGAAAATCACTTATTTGCCAAGTACTTTCCATCTCTTTCTGAGATCATCAGGGGTGCAACTGGTAAGGCAAAATCTGTAGCTATCCATTACTGAGTTTGTTTTTTTTGCATTTAAATGCTACAGCTGACAGTTATGCTTCAGCGTTCATTAGAACATGAATAAATTATCCATTATGGAATTTTTTTCTTTTATGTTGGAATGTCGTGGTTGAACACACATTAAAGCATGAAAACTCTTCTTTTTATAGGCATTTTAGGACATTATTACAGTATTTGTGGCTGATTCTATTCAGTGTTGGCCTCAATTTTTTAATGAAGATTGCTTTGAGGATCTGTAGTTTTAATTTGTAATTTTCTTGGTGTAGGATAGTTGTGTTATCAATCAGTATTTTTCTGTACTGTGAATATTGACAGGATTGTTGGGGTAAATGTCTTGCAATGGACGAATGGTCAGACATGTGTAGAGTAAGGCGTATTGATAATGTAGTTGTCGTATATCTAATATATGTATTTGTTTTTCTGTCGGAGATACATTCTCTCGAGGACCATTTGAATTGATATATAATGTTGGTTTTATGTAATACATCAGTTGGTGAGGAGTTATTGCGAATAATTAAGTTGTTGTGTGGTATTTTGTATATGATTAATTTTATTTTTTTATTGGGATCTGTGGGAGACATATTTATACTAATGAGATTTTTATGATTTTCTCATCCTGTTTGTTAGCATGCATTTGGTTACAATATAAGAGTTTGATATATATTATTTAAAAGCTTCATTCAATCTTGAACATCAAATGAAATTACTATGTGGTGAACACCAAAGTCTTGGAAAGACCCAACAGTCAAAGCATCAAATCGCTGGTCATTAAACAATGATGGTCAGGAGAGATATAGTAAGAATGGAAGAGTCAAGGTTTTCATGTCAAGTCAGTGAGCTCACTTCAGGAAAAAAAGACCATGGGGATGTCATCTTTGAAAAGACAAAGACAAAGTCAAAACAACACTGAAATTCACAGGACTTGGGCCTAAATCATTTGAAACAAATGCACAAGGCTGTACCAACTGGAGATGTTCCATTCCCCCATCAGAATCAAAAACTTTGAAGTGACCAGAAGAGAAAAGGAAGTAGTCAAAGAACAAAAGAGAGAAAGGCTCAACAAAATCAACTTCATCCTCCACCAACATTATTATGCAGTCAATACCATCAGATCTTCCATGCAAGAATCAATCTACTTAGTCATTAACACCATCATCCTGAAGGAAGTGATCAGTAAAGAAGAAATTAAATTCTTGGATACAAGATAAAGCTGACGATGATATATATATTTAGAATTTATTTTTGTTTAGCAGTGATGATCATTAATGACAAAGGAAAAGAATAAATAACAATGAAACTGTTGATATACAATCCATTGCTAAAGATGCAGAAAAAATGGTCAGTTCCTCGTACTAATTCCAGTAAGTACCAGACTCCTACTATGCTCTATCTTTACAAGAGTCAGATCAGGCTAAAAAATGGAGTACCTGGGCTGGATCTGCACAATCCTCAAAATCCAGCCGTAACAGGGTTCAGCAGTGTTTATGCTGCTTTATTCAAATCATGAAGCTAGATTGTGCCCATTCTTTTTTTTCAGTGATTAGGGGCAATAACTCTTATCGGTTATTAGCCCCTACCAGTCCTAACGCCCCCACCCCATTTTGCTTTTCGATCTCTCACACTGAATCAGAGTAAATGGCCTTTTCAGCCCTCCCAGACATACGTGACCTTGTGGATTAAAGTGTTGGCTAAAATATATCATGTGACGAAAGTCATGTGACTTACGTCAGAATTCGAAATGAGCGCAAACGTGTCTTGCTTGCAAAGTAATGACAAAAAGAAATATGACCACTATTGAAGATGCAATTTATGCATGCACACATGCAAATTTTGGCCATATTAGAACAGCATAAAAAGCGGGTGCCAAGAGCACGGGGAGATCAGGAGTCAATTGGTGGACTGCGTGCAATAAAGCTGGATGTACGAATTGACAGACGAACAAAGAGGAAGTTGAATTAGAGGCGGCTGAGTTTGGTGTCTGTTTCACAACTAACCAGTGTAATGGCTGAGAAAGAGAGTCATGCAATCCATTTCCTTGAGGTGACCGAAGAAGAAGAAAATACAGCTGGCCTGCCGGCGAGTACTCCATTTTTTTTTTTAACTATTTTTTTCATTTGTCCAAGACTCTCTCTCACAGACGTGCCGTCACTTCCCGTCTTTTCTACACTTTCACAGTAACTGATCCGACAAGCTATTTTCACTAGTTCCCAAATTGTAAGAATTTAAAAGTGCCACAAGGTCAGTATCTCGGTCCAACCCTTTCACAGTCGAAACAGTTAAATGTAGCCATCTCTTCTACTCCAATAGCTTCATGTCTTGCACTTCCTGTCTGTGGAACTCCCTTCCTCTTACTTGCTTCCCTGATAGCTATAATCTCCAACTATTCAAATGCAATGTCAATTGACATCTCCAGATGCCTTGATCTATTCCCTTCTCTTCATCCTTTCCTCTCTCACACCTTTTTACTCTTGCTCCAACTCTCTGTAACCCCTTGCGTGCTAGTGGCACTCCCCCACCTTGCTTGGGGTGAAAAGTTTGAAAAGTTTAAAAAGAAAAAATCCATCAAGATAAATTTTATTATTTCCTACCTTGAATTGTGTCGGGTGGTTCAACTCTGACTGAAGGGCCTCCAACTGGGCACGAAACTGTTCCTCTGTATCTTGCATAGCCACACCCAATTTCCGATACACCTCCTGTTTGGCTATTACCTGGAAAAGAACATATCAACATCAAGAGGTCAATTAATGGGTATCATCAGGTTACAGGGTGCCTATTTATAAAGGCAATGGTTGCGAGTGTAGTGGGGATCCAACTTAGTAGGACAAGTATTCCTTACCTTAAGCAACCTGTGTCCTAAGTTGAGATGTTTGCGTTTAGCCTCCTCAACACGAGCAATTGTATTTCGATGCTTGTTTTGCAATTCATTCAATTCTTGGGCAATCAGCTGGGGAAAAAAAAAAAAAAAAAAAAAAGAAGGAAATCAATCAATCCACTGAAACAGAGACACATGGCTGAGAGGGTTAAAACATTCGGTTAAAACATATCTGGTTCCCAGGCAATTGTGAGTTCAATGCCTGGGTCAAGTAGTACTGAAAAGGTAATAATTTTTTTGAAACCATGGCACATATATAGACATGTTGTGTGTATGTGTGTGTATAAGATTTTGAGAGGAAGGGCTTCTTGATTGGGATATATATATATATATATATATATATATATTATAAATTAATAGACTTAAAATATGGTTTTTCGCTACACAGTTCCAACCATGTTTTAAAAATCGAAGCTTTCTATTAAATGAAATTATAGTCTATAAAAACTAATAATGAAAATATTTTAAAGTTGTAATTAAAATTGTAGTTCATTAAAATGAATTCTAACCTAAACTTTTTAAATTGTAATTAAATAAATAAATAAAGTTTACTAAATCAGAGAAATGGAAATTTTACTTTAATAATATTCAAATATAAAATTTAAAAAAAATATACTTGATGTGATAATAATTCTACAAACTGTAAGGGATTCTAATTACATTTAATTGTTCTTAAAAGAAATATAGTATATTAAAAATTAAAAGTAAAAATATTTCAAATTGTAGTTAAATAAAATGTATTCTGACATAGACACCTCCCAAAAAATCTTTAAATATATGAACAAAAAAAATGCCGTAAGAATTTTAGCCGTTAACAAGAAAAAAAAAAAAAAAAAAAAAAAAACAGACAACACGCTATTAACGGATGATACATTAAAATATAGACATATTGAACACCCTGACACCCCTAGTCTAGCAAAATAGATTTATCTGTAACCTTGGAAACATGAATTTTGTTTTAGCTGTGTATTTAAAACCCAGTAATTTTTAAAGTTACTCCAAAATTCGCTTGAAGATGAAATGGAACTAATGTCTTTAATTTAATTACAAAATTAAATTCGGGGCTCTTAGCTTCCATTTTTTAAACATGGTTGGGACTGTCTAGCGAAAAACCATATTTTAAGTCTATTAATTTATAATATTAATGCTCTGTAAATTTACATTGAGCACTATTTTGTAAAAATAAAAATATCTATAAGAACACCGGATTATATATCTTACTGTTCTTTCTTTTTATTAATATATATATATATATATATATATATATATATATATATATATATGTGTGTGTGTGTGCAAAACATATCATGGCATAGCCACACATCTCCCCTTCTCAATTTAAGTTTTGAAATTCATAGAACTGTGAAACTGCTATAGTTATGCTAAATATTCTTAAAGACTCCAGTATTCAACTTTTTCTGTGCGAGATATCAAAAAAATTACTTTACACATATATATATATATATATATATATATATATAAAGTAATTTTTTTTAATATCTCACACATTATGAAATGGATTAAGTCTAACTATTATTTAATATATTTTCTACTTATAGGCTATTTTTAATAGGTATAATTTATTTAAGTAAATGCTCTGGTTTTTAATTAAACAGTATTAATTACATTTACTGGCCTGAATATTTGAAAAATTTCAGAGAAAATATATGCCTCTCTGACAGGAATTGAACCTGAGTCCTATACATAAATGTCAATTGATCTGATGTGCAATAACACTCAGCTACAGGAAAGCATCTGGTTAGCAAAGTCCAAATTACTGTTTATAAACAACAAATCTTTAATGATCTTTCATGAACGATCGTATCTGCTCATGAAGATTTGTTGTTTATAAACAGTAATATGGACTTTGCTAACCAGACAGTTTCTCTGTAACTGAGTGGTATAGCACATCAGATCAATTTACAATTCCATATAGGACACAGGTTTGATTCCTGTTGGAGAACACATTTTCTACAAAATTTCTCGAACATTCAGGGTGGTAAATGTAATCAGTACTGTTTAATTAAAAAACAGAACATTTACTTAAATAAATGGTATCTATTAAAAATAACATTTTTATATATATGTATGTATATATATATATATACATGCATACACGCACACACTATATATATATATATATATATATATATATACACACCCATACATAAAGACACAGGAAAAAATAATGAGTCACAGCTAAAGTTTAAAATAAGCTGGAACTTAAAACATAAAATGAACCGAGTGCTTAATGCCAAACTCATGTACTTAAATATAATAATCTTAAAATGCTGAGTAATGAATTTCTAACATTATTGTATGTATCTGTCTATATTTCTGAGATGAGGTATTATGTACACTATTTACATAATTCGGACTGTTGTCCTCATCTTTGTCACCATATTTATTACAATGTTTCAGCCGTTGTACACTCTGGCCTTCTTCAGGTGGCTGACCACATATGGAGAGAAAAGGGAATCTCTCTGTGGGATCAGGTTGAGATCATAGACAAAGAACACCATTGGAAAATTTGTAAACTTAAGGTATCAGCACATATGCTAGGCCACAAAAATCTCCTGAGCCGACCAAGCATAGAAATGAATATGTGAGCCAGTAACAAGGAGCAATAACAACAAAAATTGCAATGTGAGCTCTGGTAAAAAATGGTTGCTGAGACATTAGGTCTATAATAGCCAGAAATTCATACACAGATGTCCTCAAGGACACATGGCACAATGGATAAAATGGATTAGATCCAGTGATAGGACCCAGAGAGTGTGAGTTCAATACCTGGTTAAGGTGGTGGAGAACTTGGAGAGGGGAATTAACAGGAGATAACTGATAACATCCATTAAAACATGGCATGTGGAACTAGAACAGTCTACCCCAGTGAGTGAAATAAAGGGTTCAGTTCAACATTCCAACAACCTGAAGAAGGCCAGAGCGTACAATGTTGTAATAAATATGGCGACAAAGACGAGGACAATAGTCCGAATAATATAAATAGTGTATTATTGTATGTATATATACATATCTATATATAAAATTCTGTGACTTCCATTAATCTGTCACACCCTCTAAAATAGCCATACATTGACTGATTTGAAACCAAATTTGGGGGAGAAGTGCAAACAGATCTAATGATTAAAATAACAAATACTTATTTAATAAAAATGCAATATTGTTTTCTTTGCATATCTTTTCTTTAAGTTTTTATATACAAGAATCCAGTTTTCAGTTTGTCCTGCGTTTTGGAGAACTATAAACAAATCACAAGACCAAACGCTTCAAAACATAATGTGCCTCCAGAAAGAAATATGTGTGTATAGCCAGTTGTATGTCTCATGCTCAAGAGCAAGAAATCCTAAGAATTTATTCTTCATTGTTTAAAAGGAAAAAAAGAAATTTTCTTACAATTAAGTCCTATAAATTTAAATTAAAGAAATTATTAAACCACAAAGTAGGGGTTTTGTCAAAATATTTTTCAAAACAAATCAGTTTATTCAAATTTCATTGATTGGCTTGTGAAATTGAATGAAACCTAGAGTTTGTAAATTTCGACAAAAACAGACCAAGAGCTAATAGATCAAGAGAAGAAAACTGACTAATTTATATAATGATCATTTAAAGGCAAATCTTCTATATTAAGTCTCTTTACTACAAAGGCCATTAGATATGAATTAACACCATTTAAAAAATCAGCAATGTCTACTCAGACATGTGTATCTACAAAATTTAATATTTAAATATAAGCTAAGTTTAGAGAATCAGTCATTTAACGGCTGATAATTGCAGACTTGCAAGAAATTATTAAGAGTACCAATTCTATTAAGTTCTACTAGATATTTTGATGGCTTTTACTTTGAGTGAGATTAATGTGGGTTACAAACGTGTGTCACTGACATCAATTCGGCTTTGATGGCATTTTGTGTGTTGTTCTTGTTGTTTTAATCTCTGCTGCAATTCTTGGAATCCCACAATTGGAATTGGAACGAAGGATTCAGGATCTGGATTGTCTTTCTTAGCTTGTTGCCATAGCAATGGATCGATTCCTGCAGTTAGAGAAAAAAAGAATTTGGTCAAGGGTCTGGAAAGAGCTTGAAATGGGAAAACGAAATGTAGAAAAAAATTTAATCAAGTCTACAGGGAAGAAAGGTGGGCAAGTAAAAAAGAGAGTGAGGGTGAAAGAACAAAGAGTGAAGAAAGAGTGGTTAGAGAAAAAAAAGATTGAAAATACTAAGAGAGAGCGGAGAGAGTGAAAGCGAGGGGGGCGAGAAAGAGGGAGAAAACGTGTTGGGGGTAGAGAAAGGCGAGGGTGCAATAGAGGTTTAGAGAAAGGTGGTGGGGCGAACTAGAGAAAGGCGGGGAGGGGGCGAATAAGAGAAGTGGGGCGAAATAGAGAAAGGCGGGGGGCGAAATAGAGGCTTAGAGAAAGGCATAGTGAAAGAGGAGAAAGAGAGAGAGAAAAAAAAAAAAAAAAAAGAGTGCTAGAGTGCTATTAAACTATGATCCTCCTGATCGAGATTGAATTTAAAATAAAACTTAGAATAAAAAAAAAAAAAAAAAAAAAAAAAAAAAAAGCTCCAAGAGAAAAAGGGAAGCAAACCTGCTGGTGGGTTTTCCAAATAAGATTTCATCTGTTCTGTGTTGAGTGAACGCTTTGAGAGAATGTGTTCAACAAAGAGTGGATTATCTTCCATTTTCTTTTTTACAGTGACATTGTTAAGATCTTCTACGACTTTGGATGTTGGATAGCGTCTCATCTGCCCGGTCATTTGACGTTCCACAATGTATATAACCATTTCTGTCCTGACAAAATTAAAAAAAAAAAAAAAAAAAAAAAAAAAAAAATGACTTCCAAAAAACATATTAGCAATCGAATGAAAAACTCAAATCAATTTCTTGCTTTAAAACTATTGAGTTCACAAAAGTTTTTACCCCTTCAAACACCAGATGAAAAATACACGTTGAGAATCCTTTATCCAAAAACCTCCAAAAGATTTTCAGGTGCTGACATGACTTGCTACAAATGGCAAATTTCACATAGCCTATGTTGGTGTCAGTTTTTTTTTTATTAGCGATCATCACAGCAACACCTTCACACATGGATTACTTACCAAATCTTATCGTGCCAAGATATTCAAAATTTCAAAAGTCTTGTATTTATACATATTTTTGTTAAGTAGCAATCATATTTTTTTTGTATTTGTACAGGAAGTAGAAAACATTATTTTGACGTGAAATCCTAATTTCCCCCACTTAAAAATCCACATTAGCATTACACAACTAGCGTCATTACCTGTATTTGTAGGGACACAAAATTTTTATATAAAACTACTTTCAGGGTGTATGTTATTTCTATAAACTACCTTCAGGGTACGTGTATAAGTCGTGTTATGAACTGTAAAGGGATTATCATGTTCATGCCTGGGTTCCATTCTCAAGCTGATCCATTTTATAGATGCTGTATACAATTTAAGTAGCCTGTATTCCAAGATTTGAAAAAAACATCTGAAAACCAAAGTACTTCCGGTTGCAAGAATTTTAGATAAAGGATTCTCAATCTGTACCACTTTTATTGCAGCCCTTGCTTCTGCATGCTACTAATAAAGACACTATATATATATATATATATATATATATATATATATATATATAAGCAGACATTTACAGGGTACCTTCATCATCCAAATATATCCTGAAACTTTTACAAGCATTGAATTTTTAATACAAGGCGCTGACATGACTTGCCTCAAATGGAAGATTTCAGAAAACAACATGGCTACCCATGATTATTACATTGCAGCGTTAGAAATAAAATGCTGACTTTTTTCCGTTTACATTTAACTGAAATCAGAATCCATATTTGTTTTTTACAGAAATACTGTACCTGGATGTATTATAACATTTTAGTCAAAATGCAACGTCATTGGTAGAGACTGATAGCTTACCGAATTTTCATTCTCACACTCGCAGTGATGTCAATCGATGATGTAACCTCCCCCTGTAGTTTCTCAAAACTGATCTAAAAGTAGTGTTTGGTGTTGCATTTAGGTATTTTTTATAAGTAGTCATCATGGTTTTATAGTACACATATAGAAAGTAGAAAACACTATTTTTATGTGAAATCCTAATTTCACCACTTAAAACTGTGTGAGAATTACATGACTAGCGTCATTACCTGTATTTGTATGTATACAAAATTTATTAAATTTTATATAAAACTACTTTCACGGTATATGTTATTTATATAAAACTACCTCCAGAGTACACAGGGTGCAATAGATAAATTGTTGCCATCTTATATTTTTAATTCCATGCATACAGATTGTTTGTTTTTGATTATGTCAACTGCACAGTATAAGGTCAGTTGGGCACCATCTGTGGGGAAAAAGAGAAATATGATGGAATTCATTCAGCCAGAAATTTGGAAAAGGCATGCTGCACTGTTTGGCATTTGCATTGGAAGTTCCAATACAAACATTCCAGAGTGTTTGGATGTCAATCCAAGAACAGTGCAGTGGATTCGGAAAGAGTTGGATGAGTCTAATGGGGATTAGGAATGTACAACAGTTCAGAAATCTCATTCTGATAAGAACTCCCAAATTTGTTGGTGAGGGTCTCAGGCTCAACACAGAGGACTACATCAAGTGTCTTGAGGAGATAGTGCTTCCCTGGGTCAAGAGAGTGACTGTTTTTTAGACCCTATGTCTGGCAACAGGACTCTGCCCGCTGCCACACAAACAGGAGAACCCAGTCATCACCCCTTACATATGTCCACCAAACTGCAACCCCCTTGATTATTATGTGGGGCACAATTGAGTGACAGACCAACAAACCTCCTTGTAACACCAAAGATGAACTAAAGGCAAGGATCATGGCAGCATTTTAAACAGGGAGAGTGTCCAGGAGTGTTGCAGGAGATTTCAAAATCGTCTGGATGTAGTGGTTGAAGCCAAGGATGTTTTTATTGAATAAATTTACTATTTAGGATTTCAAGATGTAATATATCTGTTAAAATGAGACGTGAATGGTATTTTCATTTTCGTTTTGTGTAATTTAGACGACAATTTATCTATCGCATGTAGCAAAAAAAAAAAAAAAAAAAAATGTAGTACCTAAGGTTTAAAATGAATTTTTTAAATTGAAAAATCTTTCTTAAATCTTTCAGTTTAGTTTTAATTTCAAGCTAATGGACTGAATTTAATATTTCCAACAAGCAAAATATTTTGCCATATTTCAATTTATTTGCTGTAATTTAAACTGACTGGAAGAATTTTTTTTTTTTACTTTTTCTAAAATAGCCGATTATCTCCCTTTTGTTAGTCGTCTTTTATCGTAATGTAATTCTCTTTATGAAAAAATCTTCCAAAAATAAAATATTCTTTTCTGAAACTTTGAGGAATATTAGCTGATTGAAAGTATAATTAATCTGATTTGAAACAATTATGATATACTTTAAGTTTAAAATATCGAAAAAATTAATTTTTCAACCCAAAAGTAGTTGTTTAAGGCATTCAAGGGTTTGACAGTTTGATGACAAATTGATATTTATCAAAGAAAAACTTTAAGTGTTAAAAAAAGTAACTGAATTAATGCGAGGGCTTTCTATATATAATTTTTAAGTACTCAGTAATCTAAAAAATTTAAGAAATATTCTCTGTAATCTAATGTTTTTTTGAATTTTAAATATTTTTGGCTGCATATTTACTATAGTCATCACTTATTTTCTGATCATATTGTGTATGGTCCCCTGTATTATAGGAAATAGGCATGTTTATAGATATAAAAAAAGACTAAATTCTTTTAAAAATATCGGTGCATGATGATTTGTACTAAGCTTTTCAATTTATGATTAGTAAATAGTTTTTACTTAATAACAATATCAGCTAACTAGTGCAAAAAACAATTCTTGTAAAAATTCATTATTCATCAAAAAAAAATTTTCTTAAGACAATTGTGTCCTTAAAATATCTTATTTATAAAAACAATTTAAAGCTTTTCTAATTAAATGATGTCAGTTTTATTACATTTTTTATTTTACAATTCAGAGCAATTTTTCAGTAAATGAGTAACCAATTAAAAAGAAAAAAAAACAACTGAAGATTTACATTCTCCAAGGAGTCCTACTTTTTAACTAATATAAATATAAAGCAAGCAAAATTTAAATTCTCAAAATTTTGACATTCCAACCACCTGAAGAAGGCCGGAGCATACAACGGCCGAAATGTGATAAATATGTCGACAAAAATGAGGACAATAGTCTGAATAATGTAAACTCAAGCCATTCTGCTAATGTTAAATTCCCTCTTTTCTGCTTTTCCACTCTTTCTCCAGACAAAATTATTACAGACTGATGAATATAAAACAACTTAAACACATTGGATTATCAAAAATAGAAAAACCCATGTTGCTATATTGTAGCACATTAGCAACATTTGCGTTTACACTGATGAAAACAAAATAACAAACAGACAACTAGTGAGCAGCTTACCAAAGAGATGCTTATTTATTTGTTTTGTTTTTACAGTAGGGGTCACCCTGTACAAGGCCCGGGGGCTACTCAAGGTAGAGGGTTACATTAAGGAGCAGTTTATACAGGAGAAAATAACTCTAGACCTGAACACTGACATCACGGAAACCTCCCCTTGGGAGTCCATTCCACAAAGCAGTGGTTTCCAGGAAGAAGCCATTCGAGTGGAACTTACTTCTCACCAATGTAAGAGAATGTGGGTGGTTTGCTCCAATGTAAGCAACATGGTGGGCTGTAGCTGTAAAATTTAGACCTGTCGGAACTAAGGAATGTAGTTCGTTTGCTTGTTTGGGTTTTATGGCATATGAACCACTGTGGGTTATTTAATGCCAAATCCAGTTTATATGAATTTTAAATGCCTATTTTGTATAGAATAAAAAACGTATAGCTGGCAACATTAACGTTTAAAAAAAAAAAAATAAAAAAAAAAAATAAAAAAAAAAATAAAAAAAAAAACAAAAAAACGTAGAGCTGGCAACATTATCGTTTAAAAAAAAAAAAAATAAAAAAAAAAAACAAAAAAACGTAGAGCTGGCAACATTATCGTTTAAAAAAAAAAAAAAAATAAAAAAATAAAACAAAAAACTTAGAGCTGGCAACATTATTGTTTCAAAAACTTAGAGCTGGCAACATTATTGTTTCAAAAACTTAGAGCTGGCAACATTATTGTTTCAAAAACTTAGAGCTGGCAACATTATTGTTTCAAAAACTTAGAGCTGGCAACATTATTGTTTCAAAAACTTAGAGCTGGCAACATTATTGTTTCAAAAACTTAGAGCTGGCAACATTATTGTTTCAAAAACTTAGAGCTGGCAACATTATTGTTTCAAAAACTTAGAGCTGGCAACATTATTGTTTCAAAAACTTAGAGCTGGCAACATTATTGTTTCAAAAACTTAGAGCTGGCAACATTATTGTTTCAAAAACTTAGAGCTGGCAACATTATTGTTTCAAAAACTTAGAGCTGGCAACATTATTGTTTCAAAAACTTAGAGCAGTAAGAGGCTCCCCACATCCCAGCTGTGAGAGAGATGTTTGAAGGTGGAAAATAATAATTCCCCAACAATGATATGGAAACACTTTTGAGCTCTATCAAGACTGTAAAGTGAGGTCTGGGTAGGTCCTGCCCAAATATGGCAACAGTAATCCATTTCAACCTGATTTGGTTTGGTTTATTTTGTTTTATGGCATATCAACCTCAATGGGTTATTTAATGTCAACAAAATTTTTTATTGTTAGTAAAATTTTTTTTTTTAAATCTATTTCTGGTAATATTTTTTTCTTCAAATTTGTATCGCTGGTAATAATTTTTCTACAAAGTATTTCTGGTATTAAAACCTATTTTTCACTTTCATAGTGTTTTGACCCAAGTTTGGGCATTAAGTATTTGCCCATAGCTGGGACCCTAATAGGTGCTACCATCCTGAGTTAGGGTGGACCTGGGAACACCAGCAATTAAGAGGTGGTTCCACGCTCCTCAAAACCTCCTGATCAGAGGCCTTGCAGTCGGATGTAGTTTATCGTCTTACCCAGGACGTCGACCTGATCTAGCTCTTATAAAAGGTAGGGGATAACATGAGGAGTCAGGTACTTACTGGAGCGGTACAGGGAGCCAATCAGTTTAGCTGCATCATTAGTGATGGATTGTATATAGGAGTTCCACTTACGGTTGGGTCTGAGTTTGAAGCCCAATATTCTCTTAAAACACAGTGCCTACATCCATTCATTGTGATTGGTGGTAGTTTGGGGTCTGATCAGTAGCGATGGAATGTATCTAGTTTCATTTTCGAGGCAATGAATATAACCAGCCAGTTCCCCCCACTGGAAAGTTAATGCTAGATCAGAAAAGAAGTCAGCTACCAATCTCTGATCATCAAGACTTTTAGACGTGTGCACGTATAACATCATATCATCAGCATAGATGTTTCTATCCAGTGTTGCCACAACTCTGCCAGTAGTATGCGGTACTTACAAATCGAGTCAACTGCTCCAGATTTTGTCTGTTGCCTCCAATATCCGTTAAACGGAGGTAGGAATTAAGTTACAAGAAATGAATCTTTGACATTTTGGACAGCAAATCGAAGGGAGATAATTCTTCAATTCCAGGCATAAAAATCTATGGATTGCTATTTGTAGACAGTGTTCATGTGTCAAAGCAAAAAGCCAGGACTATGTTAAGAAGTCTTAAGAATTGAAACTCACACACAGGCATACAAGTGAATAATCACCAATTTAAAAAACACTAACTTTGTGAATTATCTTTTAATAGATTGATAGATGAGATGTTCAAAGAAAAGCTACAGTTGGTTCCAATAATTCATGTCACATGGATCAGTTGAAAGCAGTGAAGAAAACCAAGTGTTGAATGCAGACTTGGTTATGTTACAAATTAATAAAAAGTCAAAGAGAAAGATTATTACAAAGAAAAAGGAAAACAAAAAATACAAATTTTATAATATCAGCCTATTGAATAAACAATATAATGAGAGAAATAGCAAGGAGAATGAGGAAGAGGGTAGGAGAACGGGGAGAAAATGGGGGGGGAATGGGAGAGAACGGGGAAAAAACGGGGGGAGAACGGGGAAAAAACGGGACGAGAAAGGGGAAAAACAGGACGAGAAAGGGGAACAAGGAAAGTAAAAATGAAAAACATTTAAGTAGGAGTGAACAGAATTTAATCTATACAATACAATCAAAACTAATGCGTTCTTACTTGTTGTCTGGCCATTGTTTGATACCTTCAACACAGACAGAGAAAGTTGGCTTCCCACCAAGGATTTGGTGTAATGCATCTGTAAGGACTTTTTGGTTAGATTTTACATCAGAATAAGATTTTTTTAAGACTAGCCCAACGAATCCATCTTCATCTTTGTTCTGAGGAATGCAACTGTAGCCAATTGCCTGAAGAACAGGGGAAAAAAAAAAGAAAAAGAAAAGAAAATTTTATTTAAAAAATTTTACATATTTTCCCATATCTCATAAACAGTGCATTTCCATTATATATATAATAGCCGTATTCTATCAGTAATGCTTGCCTTCATTGCTGACCACTGACAATCCCTTTCTTCCTCATTTTCAATGCATTCCTGTAGTAAAATCATTAACAATGCATTTCCATTATACATATAATAGCTCTATTCTATCAGTAATGCTTACTTTCAGACCTGACTACTATTACTTTGACTGCAAATAATGCGTCTTCCACAAAAAAATGTTTACTTTGTTAATAATAAAGAAATAAAAATAAAAAGTTACTTATACTGGCAAATGATTAGTGATAAGACAGTTGGTAGCAATGAGAGAAATAGAAATTTTTGTCATGGGAGGCAAATGGTAAGGGTCTATTCATTTTCTGAAATCCAAGCTGATTAAAGCAGAGTTAATAAGTTAATCCATGAAGGACAAATATTTTCTTTATTAAGATTCTTGAAAGCTCAAACCCATCGATTAAGAACCGATGAATTAATGACATCCTTAAAATTGTACTTCTCATTACAAAAAAGAAACTGAATTGATCGTTACAACATTAAGATTTTCTTTATTAACCCTGTGTTAGTCACATATAGTGTTTTGTTACCCTAAAATTTTTAAAGTGTTCATAATTCCTCGTTGACATCTTGTTTCTTTTGCTCCCTCCCATTACTCTCCTGGCAGTGAGGGTGTGTAGCATGTGGTGTGGCACAGTTGTAGCTTAGTTGCTGTGGGAGGAGTCTATCCATTTATGGAAATATGAGGTGATCCACACCAGGTTAAAAAAAATAAAAAAATAAAAAAATAATAATAATAATAATAATAATAATAATAATATTTTTGATTTTCTTCTTACCTTGAATCGACATAAGAGATTTTCAGATGTTAGATCAACAAAACCGTTGGAATCGAAATAGGCTTGTCCAGTCCCCCAATATGCTTGTAAAAGATTCCATTTGGCAATGATGGAGTCTCTCTCATCATTAAATATGTGAGGCATCATGACAGCTTTGGCCAAATTATCCAATTGATTAGCAGCTTGCTGCTGTTGCTGTTGTTGCTGGGTATCTATCGAATCAATCAAGGAATGAGTGAAAGAATTAATTGCAAAAGAAAGATAAAAAAAAAATGTTTCAGCCAATCTACTCTTTGGCCTTCTGCACATTTGTGTGTCTTTCAGAATCTTTGAATCCTTCCTTTTGATTATACTTTTTATTTTGTTTTTACACTATTTGTCACCACACAGTCATATTGAGTTGAAACAAGTTCTAATCCAAACTCTGAAGTTAAGCAACATCGAGCTTGGTCAGTGGCATGGGTGACCGCTTGGGAATATCAGGTGCTGCAAGCTTGGATATGCAGGTGGTTTAATGGATAACAGTTTAGAATTAGTTATATTCACTTACATACAACTCTCCTTTAAAAAAAGATATGAATTCACCTCTTGGATTAATTAGTAGGAATTGTATCAGTAAATAATTATTATAAGGAAAAATTGTTTCAAACTAAAAATATTTTCTGGCTTTAAATAACCCACAAAAGTTTGATAAAACATAAAAACAAATCAATGAACAGGAGTAGAGGTCTATGCATTCTTTCCTGTTTAGGATTGGGTTTCTGGTTCCTTCTAAAGTAGGTACCTCCACTAATTCACGATAACTAAGATTTAAAATGAATTTTTAAAATCAAGAAAGCTTTCTTGAGGCTTTAATTGAAAGCTAAAAGGATTAAATTTACTATTTCTAGCAAGCAAAATACTCTGGTGTATTTCAAATATTCAGAAATTATATTGATTGGAATCAATTTCTTTTTTTTACTAAAATAGTTGATTAGTGGCCTTTTTTTAGTTGTCTTTCATTGCAATGTAATTCTCTTTATTAAAAAATCTTTCAAAAAGAAAATATACTTTTCTGAAACTTTGAGGAATATTAGCTGATTTAAAGTATAATTAATCTAATTTGAAATAAATATTTACTTTAAGTTTAAAATAACACAGAAATGTATTTTTAAACCAAACAATAGCTGTGTTTTTAACCAACAGTAGCCATGTTTATGTGCCTGATGAGTGATGACAAGTTTATTGTTGTTCTATGGAGACTTTATCTGTAAAAAAAAATAATTTAAGAAAATGATGGGAGTACCTTTTTATATAATATTTAAGTACTTATAGTAATCTTAAAAATGTTGGAAAATATTCTCAGTAATCTAATTTTAGAAATGTTGACTTTAAATTTACTATAGTTATCACTCTCATTTTCTGATGTCATGTATGATCAACCATACTTTAAAAAACAAAAAAAACAAAAAAAAGGGTGGTACATTTATATACATAAAAAAGACTGGTATTAAGCTTTACTATATATACAGTGTAACCCGGATATAAGAGAGATTTTCTCTGGTCCCAAATTAGAGCCATACTTATCTAAACAAAATAGACCAAACCCGGATATAAGAGACTTCTTCTCCGGTCCCGACAACTCTCTTATATCTGGGTTACACTGTAATTAGTAAATAGAATATAGTTTTCACTTAATAAAAATAATAATGATATCTAAAAGGCTGAAATTAATAGAGAATTTTAGATTTAAAACTTAAGTTTTCTAATTAAAATTAAAAAAAAAAAAAAAAAAAAAAAAAAAATGGAAACAATTCTTGTAAAAATTCATTAATCATCAAAAAATATTTTTCCTTCAGACAATAATTTCTTTAATATATCTTATTTATAAAAGCAAATTAAATAAGGTCATAGTTTTATTGTATTTTTTATTTTACAATTTGGAGCAGATTTGAGATGGTGTTCCTGTTTGACAAAGACAAAATGTTTACTAAAATTCTCCAAGGACTGCTGTTTTTAACGAATATAAATATGAAGTGATTGAAATTTTAATTTCTTGAAATTTCATAAAATTAGTTAAGTTGGGGTAACAGATGTAAAAGAAAAAAAAACAAGATTTTTAACAAGATTTTCTAAAAAAAAAAAAAAAAAAAAATTTAAATTTAAAAAAAAAAAAAAAATCTTTTTAAATTATTTTATTCATTTTTGAATAAGCCCTGAAAGTTTAATTAAAATCCAACAGTTATTTGAATTTTCCAAGAATTTCACCAGAAAAAAAAAGCCCTAAAATATCCATAGTAATCTTTGGAACACTGCTGACACAAAAAAAATGTTCTAAATAAGATTAAAAAATTTAATAAAATAATCAAAAATTACTTTCGTCTTTCCTCGTAATAATAATAATTTGATGATAAAACTTTGTTTTTATCAAGTTTGGTCCTTTTTTTTTCATCATGGTAGGTTCCTTATTAGCAAAAAAGTGGAGATACCTGTTCTAAAGTCTTCTCATTCTCTTTCTCTTCCAGTAGCTTCTTAGTTGCATTATCACCTTACATGGGGTGAAATGATTAAAAAAAAATTCATCATTCACTGCAGCAATGCAGGCAACAATAATTCATACTGCATTTGTCAAAGTTTTACATTAAACTTAACTTATGGTTGATTAACTTAATGACATTAAACACTTCTGGGGGTTATTTAATATTGATAAGAAGTTTTAGGTGAATGTGCAGGTGGTGTAGTGGATAGCAACTTGGAATGAGAAATCAGAGAGCCAAGTTCCAATTCCAGTTGGGTTCGTTATATTCACTTTTGTACAAATAGTCTTGTGTAAGGTATAAATAAAATCCATCTTTTCTCCCCTCAGTGAAATAGTAGAGGAGACAGGACTCTCTAGCCTGTTGCCAACCAGCCTAGGAGAAGGAAAAATGAATTCAAAAGCATATGTAACCATGGCAATATAAAACAGCTATGGAAAGCATTACAGGGTTCACAATTGCAGCACAGAATTGTGGACTCAAAAACTTCTACTAAGATTGGCAACCGATAAGATAAAAAAAATAATAATTAATAGACAGACATGAGTTTGTTTGAATTTCTGATACAAGGAGTTATCATCATTACGATACAACATCAGGACAATATAGCCAATGGAGAAATCTCTGCCAAGTCATCATTCTGATAAACTTTCCTCTATGGTACCTTGTGTTTATGAATTTAAGCACAGTACTAGATTGGCAGTTAGGTCTCATCATTTTATATTTGAACTGGCTAGATGTGTGGAGTGAGTAACCATGGTCAAATGCAAAAGAAATAACAGAACTGTCCAACAAACAGAATTTACAATAAAAAGAAAAAAAAAAAAAAAAAAAAGGGACAGAAATGAAATAATATCAAGCAAACAAGCAAACAATATATGCAAAGCAAATTAACAGTAAGAAGGCAAAAAATTCACAAACTAAGAATTTGTGTCAACACATACAAGGAAGTTTGGACAAGCAAATACAGTAGTCTGTCTTCTAGACAAGGTAGATCTGGACTGAGTCATATCAAACTGGTCTGTTTTATTGGCTAAGAAAAATATTCCAGCATGCATTTGTATGCCTTTGCCTATAAGAGGGTAGGGGCAAGTGTTCTGCAGTCATTCCTACTTGGATTGAAATTGACAAGATGTAACCATAAGTTCTAGGCTAACAGCTTCTTCTCTCTCTTCCAAGACAAAATAAAATACTCTCTAAAAATACTCTCTAAAATAGACAAAGTGTCTACTCTAGTGTAAGTATTGACTAAAAATAACATTTGGAGTAATAAAAATAAAATTTAATCAAGAAAATTACTTTAGTTTGAGGAAACCCTTTTAAAAGACAAGACATTATATAGAATATTTTTCCAATTTTGTCACTCAATCATTTTTCAATATTGATTTTTTTTTTTTCTATTCGTCATCTTGCATCCAAATTCGGACATTTCTTATGTTGTATTTAAAAAAATAAATAAATAAAAAATATTTTCTGTACCCTCTATTTTGTCTTACAGACTGATCTTCCAAGATTATTGGTTGCAAAAACCTCAAAGATTGAAGAATATATTGATGAAAAGATGGCAATTGTTTCAATCACAATAGGAATTATTCTATGAATGATTCAGTCAAGTAAAGGCAGAATATTTGTGAATTCCAACTGCTTCAAAACTTTTGCCTATTCTTGTGAGAAGGGACAAAATAACACACTTACTGCCAAAAAAGCCGCCTGTGCCAGCCGAACTCCCAAAAGTGGAACCGCTACTCGTTGTGTTTGTACCAAAACCTGAAAAACCAGAAAAACTGTTGAACGGAATTTGTCAAACTTGGGTAACATACAAGATTTCACTGATGTTCAAATAAAAAATTGCCTAAAGAAAAGAAAAAAAAATATTTTTAGATCAACTATAAAGTGCCCTATCCCAATATAATTCAGATAAGAATTTGCATATTTAAGCAATTATTATGCACACAAAATTGCATCTTCAGCCACTATTATACATTATCCATGAAATTTTACCCTAGATCAACTATTATACATTAACTCTTAGAAAATGATAGGGCTGATCCATCAGCCGAAAAATCAAATGACAAAAATGGTGACTGGGCCAATCCATCAACTGAGCTGATCTATCAGTGTGGTAATACAATCCTTGTGATTAGCTGGCTGCTCTTCATATCAGCCAATCAGATTGCTTCTCACATTTCTTGCACATCTGGACCTTTTCAATGGCAGTTTCTGATAGTTT
>OZ010612.1:3446656-3566656 GCA_963932145.1 Acanthosepion lycidas
AGTGTTGTATCCTTAAAAAAGGTTACAGACAAAGGTGGTACTCAAGTGATAGAAACAGCAACACACACGTAAATGAAAGAAAGAGAGGTTTATAGTAAAAGAAAATACACTACTGAAAGACAGAGAATAGGTTAGCAAGCTAGTAATTCCCAGAGCAAGGATATCTACCAACCACCCCACATGGTCAGATGTGGCACAAGGCCGAATTTAATGTGGGGTATCCGAGCCTAGGCTCAGCCAAAAATTCCCCTTATAAAACGGGGTCAGGTAGCTGTTTCCCCAAGAAGAGACTCTGCCCAGAGGCAGAGAGTTTGACCAGCACAGCTGGAGACGAATCTCCAACTAATTCCCAAAGCAAGGTTATTTACTTTACCTCCCTGCGATGCAGGATGTGGCACAAGGCTCTTTTTTAATGCGGGGCAGAACCCAGCTCAAAGGCTTGGACAAAAATTCTCTGTATACATGAGGTCAGGTAGCTGTCTACTACCCCAGACAAGACTCTGCCCTTCAACATAGCCTTGACTGGGTTCCTCTCTGCCTGAAGGCATAGAGTTCAACCAGCACAGCTGGAGACGAATCTCCAACTAATTGCCGAAGCAAGGCTATTTACCTCACCTCCCCACGAAGCAGGATGTGGCACAAGGCCATTTTAAATACGGGGAGAAAAACCGAGCACATAAACTCGGGCAAAAATTCCCCGTAGACCCCATAAAAATGAGGTCAGGTAGCTGTCTAGTACCCCAGATGAAACTTCGGCATAGTCTTGTCTAGGTTCCTCTCTGCCCAAAGGCAGAGAGCTTGACCAGCTCAGCTGGAGACGAATCTCCAACTAATTCCCAAAACAAGCCCCCAAGTATATCCTGTGATCACTATATATAGCTACTGATATAGTCAGTACCCATAGGTGATAGGGAGTGTGGGACATTCCATTGCAACATCTCCCCCTGAGCTAATTTTCCCATTAAATTTTGCTCAATATCTCTTCTTTTTGGGGTCAGGACATAATTGTTTGACTTTTTTCCTCTTCCTAGTACTTTTCCGTCTCTCCACTAAGCTAAAGAGTAAATTACTTAAAAGTTAATTTATTGTAACATAAAATGATTATTAAAGAATTAAAATTAATTAAATTATTTAAAAAGTAAAATTGTGAATTACTGGGAGTAAATTTCTTGTATTGGTTTATGATTTTGGTGACAGTAATTGTGAGTTTAATCCCTGGGTTGGGCATTGTGTATTTGGACTTAGTAGAAACGGGGCAAACAATAAGTGAGCAGTACTAAAAAATAAGAACTAGATGAGATATTCCTACATAAGGGCAGTGAAACAAGAACAGAATTAGTGTTTCCCAACCTATGGTCAAAATGGGCAATTTTCAGGTGGAGCACAAAAATTTTATTTTTACTGGGCCACTAGGTTAATATATCAGCCATAAAAATTCTAGGTTCAAAGTGAGCCATGAGCTAAAAAATGTTGGGAACCACTGGTTTAAATAATGATAGTATGGTTGCATTACCATTTTTTTTTTTTTGGCAACTGATTGTCAGAATTTAAAGAGGTACCAGACTAACATATGAGGAACAATTTCCATAGAGTAAATAAAGGGTTCACTTCCCTATAGGTTACCCAGATCAATATACACTCAATGATGGCTAAGGGGGCATATCTACCAAAACATTATGATGACAACAACAAAGATGAGCATAATAGTCTGAATGCAAATAGTGCAAATAATAATGGTCATCCCAGAAATTCAAAGACATTTTAAATGTTTTATTGAATCTATTATTTCAGTATGAGATAATATAACTTTTATTATTATGAAATATCATCTGTATGATATATATCTGACTTAATTTCTGGAGTTAATATATCCTTTTCTAAATTTTTCACCTTAAAATGATTTGACCAACAAGAATTGATCATCATTTTGGATTAAATAGTTTAACTATTAGTTTAAAATTAACTATTGGATTAAAGCAGTGGCTTGTGAATTTGGTGACATAGTATTTGTGAGTTCAATCCCTAGGCCGGGCAGTGTGTACTTGGACTAAGTAGAAACAGGACGAGCAATAACTGAGCAGGACTAAAAAATAAGAACTAGACAAGATATCCAAGGACAGTGGAATGGAAACAGTCTACCCCCACTAAAGTATTCATTCAGAATTCCCTGTAAGTTACCCAGATTTGTATAAACCTGAAGGCTTTTTATTGATCGATTCATTTCCTATGGTTTATCAATATCAACCCTTTGCAGGTTACTTAAAGCCAGAAAATATTTTTAGATTCTAAAAATTTGATTGGTGGAGATAATAATGTTTCAGTGATACAAGTCTCACTAATTAATCCATAACTGGGGGAGAAGAGGTGGATTCATACCTAATCAGAATTTGATAAACAAACAAGAAATTATAATGGAGATATAAAGTGGGGGATCAATTCTATATTACAATCAATATATAAACTGATCCTTCACTTTGTGGCCACGGTAGTTTTTATACATTTATATTCCAAAGAATGTAAATAAACCTAAAAGAGCTGCCTGTGTAACTAATCAGTATTTCATTGATTGATTCATTTTTTTACGGCTTATCAACACTTTGCAGGTTATTTTGATTTTAAGATAATAATGATTTAGTGATACAAGTCTTACTAATTAACCCATAGCTGGGGGAAGATGTGGATTCATACTTTTCCCTAAGAACATTTGCATGTGTGAATATAATGAACCCAATAGGAATTGGAACTCAGCTCTCTGATTAACAATTCTGATCTATTTCACCATCCACACTTAAAGCATCTGGTATTCCCAAGCAGTCACCCATCTGACCAGGATTAATGTTGCTTAAATTCGGCGACCATACAATGTGATGTGGCAGTAAGCCTCTTGATGAAAGCCAGAGGGCATAATGTCGAAAACATTGTGATGACAACAACAAAGATGAGGACAATAGTCCAAATGTAAATAGAATAGAATAATGATAACTCCCCATTCCCAAACAGAAATTAGTTCTTGGAAAATTTGAGAAAAAGAATTTACCACCAAAAAAGCTGCCAGTGCCTGTAGAATTTCCGAATGAGGATGTCCCAAAAGTGGAACCAGTGCTTGTCGTGTTTGTACCAAAGCCAGTCAAGCCAGTAAATCCACCTAGAAAAGAAAAAAAAGAAATGTTTAAAATTAATTTATTATAGCAACCATCCATGTAATGGTTAACGAGCACATCTAATGGATTGCATAGTGAATTCAGTTATTTTCTAAATGCCTACCCGGACTCACAATGTCGTTCTATCATTGAATGATAGAATATTGGGGAGGGATGAGGGTGCAACAATACAAAATTTTTAATTAAAATTCTAATTTATTTATTCTAAAAATTAAATTTTAATTAAAAAAAAAACACAAAAAAAAACTATCTTACTTTTCACCAACAGTGTTGGGCATTTAATAAACCAAGCTTACAAAAAAAATAAACAAAACTTAAACACTTCTTTTTAAGTTGGTGAATAAAACCCAGATGAAGAATGAAGGACTTAAATGTAGATATTTCTATTATTTATCTCTAAAATGTGCAAAACATTAGAATCTAATTTTATAAGCTAAACAGAACAAGAAAAAATTCTCGACAATTTTTACATAAAAATCTTGAATGAACCATTAACAACATTAACCAAATTGAAAATATATGGAGAAATTTTAAAAAAGATAAACAAACATGGAAAATTTAGTCATGACGCGAAGCCAGTAAATGTAAATGAAGAAGGCTGGAACATAACTGTTGAAACGTGAATATAGCAACAAATATAAGGACAACAGTCTGAACAATGTAAATCTATATCTATAATTCTCAAAATGTGTGTGTGTGTGTGTGTGTGATCGGATGTTTTATGCGTTTCCACAGTTTTCATCCAATTTCAATGAATTTTTTTTGTTTCATAGATAATTCTTCAGTGCCTATTTTGAGTCTGAATTGGCTGGAAAAAAATTACAACCCTGAAGGTGAAAAATCAAAAAAACTGATTTTTTACACTTTGCTTAAAAATCAAAAGCAAAATTTAATGCCTGTAAAAAAACAGCATACAATCAATTTAGAGAGTTGAAATCTAACGCAAAAGATTATTAGAATTATAAAAAAAAAAAAAAAAATATTATAAATAAAAATTATCGTATATTACTATCATGGCGGTCCATGGAAGAGGTTTCTTCCTTGCAAGATTAAGAATGCAAAAACGACCGTTTTCAGTGCCACCTACCCCATTCATTTTAACCACCTTTAGCCACGATTACTGCAAAACAAAAGTTTCTCAAAGTTACTTTGATAATTGATTCTTCCATTCTTTTTTTATTGACTGTAAGCTTTTTTCTTCTCCCCCCCCCCCCATTTTTCTGTCAAGTTCATCCCATAATAATTCTGGGGGTTTCTTCAAACTTTTGAACTGCAGTGTGTGTGTGTGTGTGTGTGTGTCAGATCAGGAAAAACTAACATCTTTTGTGAATTTTAATGCAGACGTTTTAAGTCTTATTCCAGAAAAATGATGTTTGAACTGGTAGGGTAGATATCTAGAAAAAAAAAAAAAAAAAAGCACAAAAATCAATAATACATTCCCCTCCTACTCAGGCTGATCAAAACTGACCCTGGTCTGAGCAATAGAATTCTAAAAGTTATTTCAAAGAAAGAAAAAAGAAGCTTGTTAACAGCTTCATGTCCATCAAACTGTCACTTGATGCGTGTTTGACTGTGAAATAAAATTAAAAAATAAACAAAAATAATGATTGGTTTGGTTTGTTGTGTCTTACTGCATATCAACCACAATTGGTTATTTAATGCTGACAAAATTTTCATTGCTGGTAATATTTTGTTTTGTCAAAAATCGACTTATGGTAATATTTTTTTTTTTTTTCAAAAATGTGTCGCTGTAATAACTTTTTTCAAAAAACTATTGCTGGTAATATTTTGTTCCTCAAAAATGTATAGCTGGTAATAGTTTTTTTTTTTTTTTTTTTTTTTTTTTTTTACAAAGTATTTCTGGTATTAAAACCTATTTTTACACTTTCATAGTGTTTTTTACCTCAGTTTCAGGGTTAACTATTTGCCCATAGCTGGGACTCTAACAGGTGCTATCACCCCAGGTCAGGGTGAACCTGAGAACACAGCAATTAAGAGATGGTTCCATGCTCCTGAAAACCTCCTGATCAAAGACCTTGCTGTTGGACATACCCAGGATGCGGATGTAGTTTATCGTCTTACCCAAGATGGCAAAAATAATAAGATTTTCTTTCTATCTTATTGATAATTATTTCACCGTATTTCTCTATTGGTATCAGTCTATTTATACCAGTCATGTAATGGTTAGCAAGCTTGTCTCACAATTACGACTGAATAGCGAGTTCAATCCTCACTTGGTGCCCCAAACTTTCAGCCTTGTGCCACATCTAAGCTACACTTAGAAAGTCTTTTTTTTTTTTTCATACCGGGCATTTATCAATATCAGTCTATTGATATTGATTTGTTGGTACCTAGAAGTTAACAGCATAGATATGAACACAAAATAAAGGTCCAATTTACTGCTTATGGTAATAAAAAGAAAATTGTCACAAAAAGGAAATTCAGGTAAAAAAATAGGTATAAGTGAAATGAAAGAAAATGTCATGACGGATTTCTTGGAAAAAAAAGTACAAAAAACTTAAAATATTTCAAACATTTTTTTATATATATATATATATATATAAATATGTAATGAAAAACAAACCACTTTAATGTACCATTACGATAATTTATTTCACCTAAATCCTTTTTTAAGGATTCAGGATCATCAGGTAAATCTTCCAACAACGAATTGAGAAAAAAAATGGGATTAGAAATTGGTGGGTAGTGTAATTTTTGTAATTTAATAGAGGGGGTTGAGAGTGGTAGTTAAACAGACAATATAAAGTATAGGGAGGGGTTAATTTTATATCTCTCTTAAGTATGTTTTATATTGGAGTAGGAGGAGTGACAGAAACTTGACCTCTTTAGATGGTTAATAAAACGGAAATGAATTGTAGAAAATGTATACAAGTGAGTCTTATGGTAAAGAGAGAGATAGGGGGGAGGGGGAAAGAGAGATGGAGTTGTTATAATTTTGTTTTAACAAAATTATGTAAAAGATAGTTTACAATGTTTGATAGAAAATTCGATGTCTGAAAAAAATTTTATTAACTTAAATGTTTAATTTTTTAAGTAAATAGTTTCAGGACTAAATATAACTATTATTGTAATAAACATATTTATCTAGGACATAAAGAAATATTTAAAATCTTAATAGTTTATTCACCCGACTTTATATATATATATATATATATATATATATATATACACACACACACACACTAGCTTAAAAACCATACTCCATGCAGACTTTTAAGCTAGTTCCTGCAGAGGGCTAATTGTGCCTCTGGCCCAAAACTAAAACTTAGAAAACAGCAATGATAATTTTGAAGAAATAATTTTGAATTCCTCAACTCATTCCACAGAACTTCAAAATTTCACTTTAACTGATTCTGGCCAGTTCAGGCCAAAAATTGAGTTCTTCAAATCACAAACTATGCAGGGTTTCTTTTTTAAACTGAATTTTAAACATTTTTTTTTTTTTTAATTCAGTTTTTGTGTTACTTTAAACTCAATATAAATTAAAAACTTAAAATTAGTAATTTTTCCAGTTATTTTAAAATTTGAATTTTTAACTGTTCCTTCCTCATCAGGACACAAATGCCAATAATGGATGTTCAAGCACCAGATGAAGGGAAGATTTTCAATCACAGGATCACCCCGATTCCAAAATGGTATAATAGAGTGCGATGGATAAATTGTCGTCTAAATCATGCAAAAATGAAAATAACAGACATTTCACCTTAACAGATATATTTACCAAAATTACACAAAAATAGCTTGAAATACTAAAGAGTAATTTTATTCACTAAAATCGCCATTGGCTTCAGCCACTGTCTCCAGACGTCTTCGAAATCTCATGCAACTTTTCTGGACAGTCTCTTTGTATAAGTTGGTGAATGCTACCATAATCCTTGCCTTCAGTTCATCTTTGATGTTACAAGGAGTTTTGTTGGTCTCTTGCTCAACCGCACTCCACACATAATAATCAAGTGGGTTAGAGTCTGGGGAGTTAGGTGGCCAGATGTAATGGGTGACGTGATTGCAGAAATTGTCTGACAACCATGACTGGGTTCTCCTGCTTGTGTGGTATGGGGCAGAATCCTGTTGACAGACAGAATCTTCCAGCAGCCACCCTCTTGGCACTTGATATAGGCATCAGTGTTGAATCTAAATACTTCACCAATAAATTCAGTTCTTTTCTTATCAGAATGAGTTTTCCGACCTGCTATACCTTTGTAATCAGCATTAGACTCATCAAACTCTTTCAAAATCATCTACACTGTCCTCAGATTGACACCAAAACACTCTGAAATGTTCATATTGGACAAATGTCAAGCAGTACAGCATACCATTTCCAAATGTCTGGCAGAGTGAATTACATCCTGGTGCTCTTTTTCTCAAAGACAGTGCCCAACTGACCCTACTATACTGTGCAGTTGACAAAAACAAAAAATGTGCATATTAAAAATATAAAATGATGGCAATTTACACATCACACCCTGTATGTCTGAATTAATTAATATAGTAAGAGAAATTGTAAAATAGGTGATAAATTTGACTATCATTGACAGCGATGGGGGCTAATATATAAAAACTTGTAAATCCGCATCAACCACAGGGATCTCGTTGAATAAATCTGTGCTTTTTTTAAGTTATTAATTACTCACATATTTTGAAATGGTTTATTACAAGTTATTTTACTAATGTAAATGAATGTTCCATGGAATTTAGTTGTTAAATACAAAAGTTTATTTTGATTAAAAATAAAGCAGATACATTTACTATTTCTATAATACAATTCGGAAACTTATCTATTCGTGAAAAATAAAATAAACTTTCCCGCCCCCCTCAAATGGTTATGAGGGTCCACAAAAACCATTTAGAGTAAAAGTAGGTCCTTGGGTAAAAAGAGTTTGAAAACCATTAGGTTAACTGATTTTAGATACTAATTTATTTGGGGTTATTCAATATCAAATCAGACGTTTTCATTATTTTTATATTATATAGAGCCCATATACTCATGTGCCTAAAACATGTGGATGGTGCTTTTATTTTTCTTATGATATTTTCCACCCCACATGCTTATTAAGCCCCACCCTGTTTGTTAATTTTGCATTTTAGGACCCTTTAAATGATTTCCCCGCCCCAAATTCATTCTCTTGTATAATGAGAAAAATTTCACCCTCCATTATTAAGCACATCCCTTACATTAAGTCACAAAAGAGTAAGTATTTATTTGGTTTAGGAATAGGAAAATACTGAACATTCCGATATGGGGTCATAAATATTTACTTGGTTGATGGTACCTAGACTTTATGAATTTAAGCATAGTACTAGATTGGCAGCAAGGTCTCGTCATTTTACAGTTGAAATGGCTAGATGGAACTGTAAATTCTATGCTAACAGTTTCTTTAATAATAAAAAAGAAAAGTATAAAGAAACTGAATGGAATCAGCTACATATGCCCAGCCATTTATAAAAGAAATAAAATGCCTTTTCTATAAATACTTTCATGATAATTGTTGGGCTGAACTCTTTGCTATCATACATAGACTTTATGAATTTAAGCATAGTACTAGATTGGCAGCAAGGTCTCATCATTTTACAGTTGAAATGGCTATATGGGACTGTAAATACTATGCTAACAGTTTCTTTTCTTGCACCTCTTGCTTGCGGAACTCTCTTCTGGCTTCTAGCTTTCCAATTTGATCTTCAAAAATTTAAATTCAATGTCAATCATTATCTTCTGAATTCTTAATTCCTTTTCTTTTATTGTTCTCCATTTTTAACAATGCTTTATTTTTCTCAGATTTTCTCTCACTCAGTAGCCAACTTGTATATTAGTGATTTTATTGCCCTGTTCAAGGTGAAATGATTAAAAAGAAAATGTACAAAAAAAAAAAAGAAATAAGAAGAAAAGGTTAAATTCAAATTGTTTAACAGGATGCATGTCATTGAAGAGCCGTATGTTGAACAACACTGATATGTTTGGGCCAATGAAGGAGGCACTGCACACACAGTGGCTCTGCAGTAATGTTTGAGATGAAAGAGGTAACTTGCAACCAAGAAGCCGCTATATATCCTTATTTAAAAATTGAATCCCACAGCTAACACATAAGGAGACTATGTTGAGAACTAGATTTGGAATCCCAAGACATTTTTTGGTTTATGCATGCCATTTTTGGTATTCTTTATATTTCCATTAGTAAATCTATTATGTTGTTATTCCCATGGCAAATGTTCAGACAAGCTACTTTCCTTAGTTCCACCAGTTCAGACCTTTACATCTAAGCCTCTCTCTCTAATCTATTGCTATATCCATGGCAAATGTTCAGACAAGCTACTTTCCTTAGTTCCACCAGTTCAGACCTTTACATCTAAGCCTCTCTCTCTAATCTATTGCTATATCCATGGCAAATGTTCAGACAAGCTACTTTCCTTAGTTCCACCAGTTCAGACCTTTACATCTAAGCCTCTCTCTCTAATCTATTGCTATATCCATGGCAAATGTTCAGACAAGCTACTTTCCTTAGTTCCACCAGTTCAGACCTTTACATCTAAGCCTCTCTCTCTAATCTATTGCTATATCCATGGCAAATGTTCAGACAAGCTACATTCCTTAGTTCCACCAGTTCAGATCTTTACAGTTCAGACTTGCCATGCCACATACACTGGGTCATATTATCTTCATTTCCTACATATTCCATTGGTAAGGAGGAAGTTCTATTCAGCTTTCTCCCAAGAGCTGTTACTTGGTGGAACAGACTCCCAAAAGGAAGCTTCCCTCATCAACAGGGCTTACAGCCATACTACATTAAAAACACCAGTACTTGTACTATCACTGAAGTAAAACAAGTAAAGACTGGTTCGTAGCTCAATGAGTAACCACTTGCGAATACTGGGTGCCTGTAAGCTTGGATGTGTGGGTGGTGTAATGGATAATGGAATTGAAAATTGCAGAGCAGAGTTCCAATTACACTTGGGTTAGTTATATTTACTCACACACAAATACTCTTGGAAAAAGGTATAAATCCACCTCTTCTCCCCTCCATCTATGGGTTAATTAGTAGGACTTGTATCAGTAAATCATTATTATCTCCATAAAAATTCTAACAATGTAAAAACATTTTCTGGCTTTTAATAACCTGCAAAGGGTTACTAAACCATAAAAACTAATCAATCAAACCTGATCAATAATCTTAACCACTCTAAGTGTAGAGTCAACTGTTATCTATCCTACATATCCTCATAATCTACATTTACTTTCTCTCTTTATGCCCATATACCAACCTCAATCAGTAATCATCTACCTTGAGTGGCACTTAGGCCTTGTATTTGGTGAATGTTTAATTTTTTAAAAATTTTGAAGATCGGTATTACTTTTTGACTGATCCTTGTCTACAACAGTGGGATGAAAAGTTCATAGGCTGACTATAAAGGAGTGATGCTAGAGCTGTGAAACATTGCATGCACTCAATTCAACTCTTATTAATAACTGAATTGTTTCTTTCCAGGTAAACTGACATCTGACTGTTCAAAGAAAACTTTAAAAGTAACTAATAGCGGGTTCTTTTGAAAATGAACAAAATTTGGCATGGCGGTGTTATCAAGTACCTGCAGAAAAATTGTTTACACCCCTCAAGAACATTCATGCTGACATGGTTGCTACATTAAGGCATGATATTCCAGCTTTATCAACAGTGCAAAAGTGGGCAACTGAATCTAGGAAGGTATCTTGGTCAGCTTATGGACTTTTCTGCCAACCTGCATAAAAGCAAAATAAATTATATACAAAGGAAATACAAAAATTCTATTTTCATTCAAATTGCTTTGCTGGTTGCATGTCATCCAAGGGTCACGTCTTAGAGGAAACAAATACAAACTATTTGAAATATTTATCATCTCACCTGTGGAACTGGAACCAAATCCAGGAAAGCCTTTGAACCCTGAAAAATTAGAATTTTCAATTAAATGCTAATAACAATTAGAATTAAGCGGATGAAAAAAACAGAACCAGCAGCCTTATCATTAATTTCATGTAATCGAAATGTTAAACATGCCTAATAAAGGAAAACCATGATTTACACTATTTACATACAGACTGTTGTCCTCATCTTTGTTTTTGTTATCACAACATTTTGGCCATTGTGCTCTCCAGCCTTCCTCAGGTGTATATCAATCTGGCTAAGCTACAGGGAATCCAAAACTGAACCAATTATTTAATCTATGGGGGTAGGCTGTTCTCATTCCACTGTCTTTGCCTAGGGATATCTCATCTAGTTATTTTTTTTTTTACTACTGCTCAGTTATTGCTTGCCCTGTTTCGACTGAGTACACACTGCCTGACCCAGGAATTAAACTCCTAGTACTATTTCACTAAATCCACAAACCAATGATTTAATCCACTAGGTTATCATGGTTCAGTTCAAAATTCCCTGTAGGTTACCCAGATTAATATACATTTGATGATGGCCGGAGGACACAACAGCCAAAATAGCGTATGGGACAATAGTCTTAATATAGAGTAAATAATGATAACTCCTTATCCCAGAAAATCAGACAGTAACTGAAAACAAGAAACATACCAGTCAACTTCAGAAGAGTTATCGACTAAGATGTGCATATATATATATATATGTCCTGTATAAAATTATCAACTCACATAACTATATTTTAAGAAATTTCTATGGGATAAACAAACCTGGTATTGAACAAATCCTGTAATTGTAGATATTAAAAAAAATTGTCCAGTAGTGAGGCAAATGCAAATCTACTAGGGTTATATATCAAGCAACCATTTCCCTCAAAGAAAATATGAAAAATGATAATGTTTATATTGGAATTTCTGTGAGGAATGGAAACAGACCTTGTATACCCATAGGCACTCTTTTACTAACACTAAATAAAAACATCAAACAAATCTTTCAAAGAAATTTTGGGAATTAAAGGAGAAAGGCTTGAACCCACAGATCTGCCCATACTCCTAATAGTCTTAAAGAAAAGTATGACTTATGTTTAGAAGAAAAAATTAGAACAATAAAATAATCAAAGCCAACTATTGAATCAAAGGAATGAATTAGTATTAAAATGTCAACATAAAAACAAACTCAAATTTCCATATATTTCCTATATTGGTTTTACTTTATTAGCTACTATATTTCTCTAGCTCTTCAAATTGTGAATGTATAACTAATTCTAGTTTCTATATTTCCATTTTTACACCCCATTTAATTATATCATATAATTCTCCCTTGTTCTAAGAATTTGCTTCCCTTTTATCTCTTACATACCTTTATCTATATATTTTAGGGTTGCTTTTGAATATAACTTTGTACAACTTTATATTTTTAATTATGATTTGTTTTACATTTAACTTATCTTTAAAGTTAAATTTTATTTTATTTATTTAATTATATTTTTTATTTTTAAATGTATAATTTATATATTCCAATTTTTTTTAAACCCCTTTATTCCTCTCTTAGTTTCAAATTAACATTTCATTCTTCATATAAGCCCAATTTAATGTCATAAGGTTAATATCCAGGATTAATTTTATAAAATCTCTTCCCTTTAATGCTAATACCTTCCATCCTCCCCTGACTCCTGTCTTATGCCTTTCATCTGTGACTAAGACACTGAAACTGATAAATTCTGTATTAGTTTTCAACTGGGTTTTTTTTGTAGCTTTCACAGTTAAATTTCTAATTCCAACACAAACTCAGTCTATATACCAGGGTTGAATAAGACTGACGCATTTTATTTTTTCCTCACTTGAAATAACCTTATACCCGATGAGTTGATTTGGGATTTTATTGGGTATTAATTTTTGCTCTCTAATAACAAATACATTGAGCTCTTTTTGTGGATCAGTTTTAATATTTTATATTACTAGGAGCCACCTGGATTATATGCCAACAGATCTATTACCTGTAATATATATATATATATATATATTATTTATCCATATTAATACATACATATATACATGTATTAATATGGATCAATCAAATAACTAGATATCAGCAACAGTATATAATTGCATTAGCATATAAATATCTACTCAATTTAATATAAAGGTGTAACCAAAAGAGTGCTCAATGTGGTTAGACAGAGCTAAGAAGTATATGTTAATAAATATACATATACCTACGTTCAAAGTGCTACTTAAAGTTTTGTTGTTCTACCATGCATATATATATATATTATATATATATATATATATACACACATAAAAAGAATGACTTACATTAGCCAAAATATTTTGTCCTAGGAAGGACTATATATTGCCTTGATAAATAAAGCCCCCCAGGGGATGAAACATGTTGGCTAAGATAAGTTTCCTTTTGTCTTTATTCATATTGTCCTTTTATAGTTATATTCTATCTGACAAAAAAAAAAAAAAAAAAAAAAAATTTTTATATATATATATATATATATATATATATATTCATACACATTTCATTAAATAATATAGACAAGTGTTGTCTATTTATTTTAATGTAAATTTTTTTCGTAACGTCTGATAAGTTTAATAACATTATCATTGAACGAAGAAAAAAATTCACAATATTGATCCATATTTTTTTTTAATACAATTTAAGCTTTCGGCTTACTTAAGCCATTATCAAAGATGTCAATTACAACATATTAAACAATATACGGACAAGACAGTGATGATAGTCTGTCAATGTTTACATAGATGATTTTTAAGCAATGATAAACACGTGCATATAAGACGCTAGAAGCAAAAATCGCGCCGCATCTCATGACGTCACACATGACCATACGAGAGTGAATTGTAGAAGTATGAAATATGGTAAGCCGTTGGTATAAACCAATGGTTTCTGTTACCAATTATAGACATTTAAGAATATTTGTAGAGATGTCATAATTGATTTTGTTTACGTTGGGTTTCAACTGTTTGATGTATAATGCTTCAAGGATTTTTAGTTTTTGTCTATTGTTTTCATGTCGAAGTATAATTGTGTTTTCAACAAATATTTTACGGAATTGTATGTGTGGGCAGGCATGTTGTTTTAAATGCCTTTTTGTTCAAATCTAGTGTCAAGTGTTGTGAAAGTGAGTTTGTGGTGTGACCAACATAAATATTATTTAATTTGTTGGAGATACACTCTCCCAAAGGGCACTTGAATTTATAAACTATGTTGTTTTTTTGCAAATCACTAACCGGGGGAGAAGAATCATTGCGAAGAATTAAGTTGGATATACTAGATTTAGTGTAGTATATGATTAATTTAATTTTTTTGATAGGATCTGTAGTTGATATATTAGAATTTACTAAATTTTTTAGTAGATTTTCATCTTGTTTATAATTAGTAATCATATATATATATATATATATATATATATATATATATATATATATATGATTAATACAAATATAGAATTTGTCATTTAGCTGATTGGTATTATATTCAGTACTCTGATTCTTTTTGTAACTGTTCAGCCCACTCATCAGGAGGTATTAGCAATTGTCTGCCAATTTTTTATTTTCATTATTTTTATAAGAAAAAATAATTTATGCACTTTTTATTATTGGCATCAGGTAGATATTTTTCTTCTTTGTAGAATGTTGTGGTTATTTCTTTTTTCATCATGTTCTTCTCTCTCTCGGCTCTGTGTGTTTTAAGGTATCCTGTATTTATTGGTAAAAGTGTTCAATATCTGGGAGAGAACATCTCTAAATATAAGTGGACGCTGAGGTCAAAACCGAGCAGTGACAATCTGTTTCATTCTTGAATGCAATCTTCAGGCTCAAAGCTCCTTTGCTTTCCCCAATTCCTTCCTGCTTAAAAAGATAAATATCTCCCTGGAAAGGAAGTGCCATAATCATCAGAGACATATATTAATGTACAGGTAGGGCAATGGTTAGTGATTAAAAACCAGAAAACAGCGAACCGAGTTTGAATTCTGGCCAAGTTTGTTATGCGCACTTTCACACAAAAATATCAATGAGCAAGATACGAATTCTTTTCTTCTCCCCTCCAGTTATGGATTAAACAATAGGGCAAGATGGTTACACAGGTGGATGCAGATGCTGTGTCCGTAAAACAAAACAATAAATTTCAACAACTATAGATGATCCCACTGAAGAGCAATCATTGACACCAACAAAGTGGATGGATGAATGAACATCTTACACATTCAGATCACTCTTCAGTATAAATATAATTCATCCTTGCTATTTACCTTGAGCTCCTTGATAAAATCCAAAGAAGTATCAGCAATATTATTGGTCCTGATCTGGCATCTTGGCTTCAGTCACTTTCCTCACCGTCATAAGGTTGCATTCCTGCGCCTTTTCTATAAATACTTTCATGGCAATTGTTCAGATGATCTCTTCACTATGGTACCTAGACTTTTTGAATTTAAGCGCAGTGCTAGACTGGTGTCGAGATCTCATCAATTTACAGTTGAGTTGGCTAGATGTAGTCGAAGAAGTTCTATGCTAACAGTTTCTTTTCTCACACTTCTTGAAATTCTTTCTGGCTCCATGCTTTCCAGCCAACTTTAATCTGTAAAAATTTAAATGCAATGTCAATCACTATCTACTGTCCTCCCGATTACTCTTTCCTCTTCCCACCCATTTTTAATGTTTCTGATTCCTAATTTTTACACACCCTGTAACCCCTTGTGTCTTACTGGCTTTACTGCCTTGCATGGAGTGAGACCCTATTAAAAAAAAAAAAAAAAATACAATACACTGAAATAAGAGAACATCATCTTTCTATGACGGATATAAAGCTTACAGCTGAGAAAACAGCAAGCAAAGTTTACTTTTTACATTTCACCCCAAGCAAGGCAATAAAGCCACTAGGATGCAAGAGTTTACAGAGTGTGAAAGAATATGACCCAAAAACATTAAGTAGAGAGCACAGTAAAAGAACAGGAATTGACATTGCATTTAAATATCTGAAGATCAAAATTGATTGAAAAACCAGAAGCCCAAAGTGAGTACCATGAGTAAGAAGTGCAAGAAGAAACTATTAGTATATAACTTATGGTTACATTTAGCAATTTCAACTTTAAAATGATGAGACCTAGCTGCCAATCAAGTACTGTGCTTAAATTTGTAAAGACTAACTATCAAAGAGAAAAGCTCATCAAAACGATTACCATGAAAATATTTATAGAAAATGTTTACGGCCACATTACATTACTGTAGCCCAACATATCGTACTATAATATTTTGGAATCAAATTGACTGTGAACAAATTAAAACATTCCAGACCAGATCCAGACTTACAATCCTGATTTTTTCCAACAAATTATTTTTGTACAATAACAGTTTTTTTAACTAGGAAATAAATTTGGGAATAATCAAAATTAATTGCAAAATCCAGCAAAAGTCACTCAGGAAATAAAAAAAATTGTTTGTATGGAAAGTAAGGACCTACATATGTCAAATTGTCTTTAAATTAAGTGGCAGCAGAAGAATTATCATTGAACTTTTAAAAGGTAAGCTTAGATATTAATGTAATACTTTAATTCAGTGATCAATTTAGAGTTCTTCTGTAGTTTATTGTTGCCTATTGAATACGGCAGAAGTATGCCTCATGAAAAGAAATCTCTGCCAACATAGGGCCAGATTGCAATCAAAATGAGCCAAGGTTGCAGCGAGGAAAAGAAAATCAATTGCAAATGAAAACCCAGATCAAATGGCAGCCAGGAGAGCTTCCAATGATAAGAATATGCAAAGACCTAATTAGGGACTCCCAAACTCCTGAACATGCTGAAGGCCCAATCAAGAGCCCTCTACAGGAGCTAGCCTAAATGTTCCCTGATAGGGCAGCTTTTAAGCTTGTGTGTGTGTGTGCATATATATATATATGTAGAGAGAGAGAGAGAGAGAGAGAGAGTGAAACAATGTCATGTCCTAACAAACACTTCCTCTGTAAACAGAGGGAGGGCTGTCTGGACTTGACATAAATTGTTTCTAATGCCTTCAAATGCAAAAGTGAACAAGCACAACTCAAGATCAAGATGGTGAAAGAGTCAGTGCTGAAATTTATGGCACTATATATATATATATATATATATATATATATATCATGGCTGTTTAAAACCCTTGTTTTTTTCATATAGGAAAATCCAACATAGCGCATGAACAAAATATTCAGAGAAAAATCCCGTTCATAATTAACATTTCAAGCACCTCATAGAATGTAAAGCAAACCTGTGCCAAAATGTTTACCTGAATCCTTGATGACTTGGCTGTCCGAAAATGACACCATCAAGATGAAATAATGGAAACTGACCATTGAAAACACAATTATACACAACAAGTTTTCAATCAGTAAAGTTCTGAAAATTTTCGGATTAAGAAATTATGCCCGATTTTCTGAGAAAAATCACCTTTTTTTTTTTTATGACAAAATATTTATTATGGCTTCAAAATATCATTCAAACTTCATCTCTTTCTCCTTAAGTTGGTGTGAACATCATTGAATAAAATGAACGGCTAAATAGCCCAGCAGTAGGAAATACAAAAGACATGCGGCAAAAAATACAATGTTGTCTGCTAAGTGTTGTTGTCATCACCTGGATCACAAGGTGTTAAAAACAAAACAAAACACATCAAGCCATTGTTCAAACATAGGTTTGAAAAAAAAAAAAAAAAAAAAAAACCTTATATCAAGCCCTACCAATGTTGACCCCTTTTTTTTTCTCACTCTTTGCTCTTATCTGAGAGTGGTGGGTTTTATTACAAGCTGATGACAGCTTACTCTAAATATTTGGCTGGCTGGCTTGATGACCTTTGACCCAGCCATGTCAAAGTTAATGTGGCTGAATTTTCTTTATCACTGCTATTTTTTAGGTAAAAAAAAAAAAAACAACAACAACTTTTGGTTTCTGGTGGTCAGAAATTGCAGATAAATCTTTCGCCTTTTACTAAAAATTTCTGTGGCTGGGTGTCAATTTTTTTTAACCCCTAGCAGTCATATAATTGAAAATTAGCAATAGACTTCATTACATTTTGACCCCATAGGAATGATGATTTCCTTCAAGACTCTCAATTTTATGCCTGAAATAGTTTGATTATGATTTAGGCTTTCCGATTTTCAAAAAAAAAAAAAAAAAAAAAAAAAAAAAAAAGATTAATTTCTCATTAATGGGGAAAATTTTTGTCTAGAACTAGAAAAAAAATGCAAAATTTTCACATTTTACCCCATGAAAAAAAAGTTTGAGTCATTTACACCAGCCAATTTTACTTTTAAATAAAAGAACATATTGTTTGCTTTCAGAAAATACCTAGTTTCATGGGGGTTCAGATCAAAAGTTTCCTTGATATTAGTTTAGGTGATAATAAAACGTTCATTTTTCAATATTTTACCCCTATAAAAGTATAAAAATCCATATTTTTTTTCAGAGAAAATAAGCTGTGACAAAATGACTTTTGCCATTTTTGTGATGATTTTTACTTGGGATAGAAAATTTTGACCATAGCAAACCTGAATTGACATTATTTAAGTTTACTGGGACTATAGGAAACCTCAAACAGCTGTGAGATATATGTATGCATATATATATATATATATATATATATATATATATATGGTAACCTGTAGGACACCATGTGTACTGCAGCCACTGTAGAAGTTGTGTTCCTTGGGTAAGATAGCCTGACCGAGCCCAGCCCAGCCCACTCCAGGCCAGTTTTGAATTCAGAGTTTTTCCTTCTCCTAAACTGGTTGCCACCCAAGGTTATAGAACCCAGTCTATCCATAGTTTGGGAGAGAAGAAGAGTAATCCATACTTTTCTTAAGGATGTTAGCACATAAATGAATGTAATGGATCCAATTGGAATCTGAACTTGGCTATCCAATTCCTCAAACCGAGACTATTCATTACTCCATTGTGCCTCCCTATATATATATATATATATATATATATATATATATATATCCAGTTGAATAACAAATACTTGATTCAATATATTTAACACTTTTTTCTTTCATGAAATTACATGAAAACAAAAAAAAAAATTGTCTTTTATTTCTAAATCTTTTGCTTTAGATAAAGATTTTTGTCAAATTGATTTAAATCAGTCATTTAAAAAAGAAATCATTTAACTCAAATAACCCTGGTAAAATGTTGCTTCCAGCAGTCGCCCGCAGCCTTTTTTGTGCCACGGACAGTGTCATGCAACATAATTCTTCCTTTGATGTCAATCCACAGTAGTCAATAATAGGGAAAATTTTTTTTTTTATTTATCTGTGCAGTCTGAATGATCCAAACCTAAGTAGTTGTTGGATTGCAGCAAAGAAAACTAAAATAGGCTTAATAGATGGGAAAAAAATTTTAACAAATGCAGTGTTTTATTAGTAATTTAAAATATGTTACACATTAGTTCGGACCAAAAATATGACTTATTTTCGGTCATATCATCCCAAATATGGCAACACACATGGCCTCAAAAAGTTAATATCTGCTTCTCATGCATTATACAATCTCCTAAGTATTATACACAAATAGCTAAATGTGATATTTAAACAAATGATGTAAAATAAAGAGAGCGAGAATCTCCTACTCCCAGGTTCTACAATTCTTGATCATGGACATTTAGAACATAAGTGATCTCCACAGCTTCCTTTTTTAAAATATTACTGAAAGATAAGGGACTCTCCTTGAAAAAGATAGTGGAATAGTTTACAATTACCTTCTCTAAGGTTTTGATTTCAGAGTTGTCTAACCAATCTTAGATTAGTCTGGCACAAGGCCATGGTAGGTGTCTGTTAGAGAAGCAGGTTAATCAGTGCATTAAGGTAGATAACTGATCTCGATATTTGAGTAAGACCCGGGTAGTTTGAGGTTCAATCCCTGGTGGTAACTAAAATAAAAAAAAACCCTCACCAAACAAAAAAATAAAAAAGCATCATAGTTGAATTAACACCCTTCAATCAAGCACCGGCGCGAGTACCTCGGTTGGAAATATCTCTATTAAAAAATTTTCTGCTAAAAAAGTAAGTAATGTTTCTTTCAAATTACATTAAGTATACTTTAATCATTCTAAATTTCCTAAGATAACAAAAAAAAAAGGTGTAACTGAATTTTAATTGATTTTTGAACTAATTTTGTTTTGTTTTTTTTTTACAAATTCGGGCAGAAATGTCGATAAATCAATTTTACTGATTTTTTTTTTATTCAAGAAAAACGAGATTTTTAAATAAAATTTTTAAAATTTATAGGAAGGATTAAAAAATCTGAAAAAATATTCAAAAAATACTTTGGTCTTCCCTCTTTAATTTTAACATAAACATTTACAAGTTAAAAAATTTTTTTATCAATTTGGGGACCTTTTTTCTCCAGGGTATACCACTTTTTTAGCGTTACCTGGGACATACCTAGTTGAAATTCATAATTAAAAAAAAAAAAAAAAAAAAAAAAAACTAAGATGGGATATTTTCCAAGGACCACTATCAACTGGGCGGGGAATTTATTTGAAAACTTCAAAGAGTTTTGTTTTGTTTTTTTGTTTTTTTTCGTTTTTTAAAGGTAAACAAAACACTCAAATGATTATGAAACGGCCGGTCATTCTCGTAAAAAGACTGTCTCGGCCCTGACTGACTACTTAATATAAGGTGTAAAACAGTCAGAAAGAAGTCTATTACATTTTATGATTTTAAATTAAAAAAAAGAAAAGGAATTTAGTATAGAGATAAAAAAAAAAATTCAAATGATCGAGTAACTAACCTGTACCCGAAGCCGTGGTTGTAGCGACCGGTGTGCCAAAACTAAACGTTGAAGTGGTTGTTGCCGTCGGGGCACCGAATGAAAATGATGAAGTCGTGGTTGTTGTCGGAGCACCAAACGTAAAAGTGGACGTTGTAGTTGTGGTGGTCGATGTTGGGTTGGTGCCGAAATTAAAAGACATTTTCTTCCTGCTTTTCGCTCAACAACGAGTTGAAACTATCCGCCTTTACAATCAGGCGGCTTCCTTTAACAAACGGGTTTTCACACATAGGAGAGTTCCACTAACCGGAAGTCGACCAAAGCACTTGTTTTACCTTCTTTTTATTTAAAATATGATTTCTGATTTAAGCCTTGTAGGGTTCAGTTTAAATTTAAAATAGAGTAAATATATTATTTTTTACGAGCTTTACAATTTCGATCTCTTAGTGGCGCTGCTTTTAATGTAAAAAAATGTTTTCTTTTTAAATAATACTTTGAGTGAGTGCGCACACTTCATTATTTTAATGTGCCTTGTCCCCTCAGAACGTATGCAAACATGGGTTTTCAAAATTTTCTGTCCTTAGCTCATGATAAATTTTGCTGTCTCTCCTAAACTATGTGGCGTCGGTCTCCTCAATTTCTTTGTAGCTCTTAATAAATTTTGTCTTTTTGTTATCTCCCCTAAACCCTGTTCTACCATCCATACACAAGCTCATTCTTCTTCTATATGTCGTGTCTCTTCAGGAGGTTGCTGATCATGGCTCTCCACAGTTTCCTGCCCTTTGTAGCTTTTAATAAATTTTGTCTTTTTGTTATCTCTCCTAAATCCTGTTCTGCCATCCATTTACACAAACTCATTCTTCTTCTATATGTTGTGTCTCTTCAGGACGTTGCTGATCATGGCTCTCCACAGTTTCCTGTCCTTTGTAGCTCTTAATAAATATTGTCTTTTTGTTATTTCTCCTAAACCTTGTTCTGCTATCCATTTACTTAAGCTCATCATGTATGTTATGCACATTTTTTCACCTGTACCTCTTTCTCTCAATCTGTCCTGTGGGTATCAGATTTTCCAAGCCCCTTTCCTCATTATGTGCCCCAGAAATTTTAACTGTCTCTTCCTGATATTAAGCATAAGTTTCCTTTTTGTTTCCATTTTCTCTAAAACCTCGTCGTTTCTCACATGCTCGACCCATAGTATCCTCATCATCCTTCTGTAGAACTATATTTCTATTGCTTCAAGTCTCTTCCTTGTCTTTAAGGAGATTGTCCGGCATCCACTGCCATACAGGAAGACAGACATTACATAACAGTTCAGTACTCTTTCTTTCCAACGAAGTTTTTCTGTCTCTTAATACTCTGCTTAGCTTTTGGAAGACAACTTTGGCTATCCCAATGCGTCTTCGGATTTCAGTGTCGCACTTTCCGTCCTCGGTTAGAAAAATTCTCAGATATTTAAATTTTTGTACTGGTTTGATTTTGGTATCTCCGATTTGCGATTTGCATTTTGGGTTTAACCTTTTGGTAACGACCATAGCATATGTTTTCTTACAGTTTATGTTTAGTCCTTTCTTCTCGCCTTCCTTCATTACCTTCTGTAAGAACTTTTGTAATTTTCTTTCTGTCTGCTATCTGCATATATTATGATATTAAGACCGTGATCTCCAATAATGAATCCTAGTAGGACACCTAATTCTCTCAGAATTGCCTCGCTGTATAAATAGAATAAGTCCGGTGAGAAAATGCATCCTTGTCTTACACCCCTTTCTATTTTTGTATATCCGCTGAAATGCAGCAAACCGCTTGCATGCGGATAAAAAAATTATAATATTACTATTTTTTATTCCATCCAATTATTGTTACTTTTTACACCCTTGTGCAAATTAATTGAAACAACCACTTTAGTTTCCTTTCTTTCACTATTCGGTCAGTTTTAGACCTACTGGAATGATAAGGTGTAATCGATTCCTATTTTTCCTTAGATTAGGGCATTTGTAGTGGTGTGCAGTAATATGAACCTATTTTCGGGGTGTATGATGAAATTTATTTGGCCGTGATAAATATTGCGTCATCCGTGATTGCATCAGATTTTTATCACGCACGGACACCATTGTCTCGACTGTCGATTAGTTGTCCTACAGCCATTGTCTGCGATGCACGTTACTCCAAGGAAGCATATGAAAATTATAACGCTGCACGAACTCACTGGCAAGCCTCACCAGTGAGCAAATTAAAGTATTATATAGACTGGCTCGAAAACTCCCCTGATTTTAATCCAATCGAGAATCTGTGGTCAGTCTGCAAGGAACGACTTCGTGGAATGGGCATACGAAATACTAACATGTGCACTGAGTCATGTTTCATTGGAAAAATAAGAAAAAAGTAAATAATAACTGAATTGTTCGTTTTTTGTTTCAATTAATTTGCACCAGGGTGTATCGCTCAATAGACTATTCATTATTACTATAATTATTATTTTATATTACTAGTTTTTATTCCATTTTATTGTTTTGTTTTATCTCAATACACTCTTCATTATTACTATGTACTATTGTAATATTTATAGAAGACATGATACACCTGTATAGCTTTCAAGGGTAGATCGCCATGTTTTATTATGCCGGGCGTCGGTAAAGTAAGGGCAATAACTCTTAAGGAGCTATTATTATTACATGTACCACCAAAACGAATATGTTTTTTTTACGAAATGAAAAAACAAAATGACCTCAAGTGGAACTCGTACATACAATCCATTGCTAAGGATGCAAATAAAATGGTCAGGTCCCTGAACCGCTCCTTCTGCTATCCTCTAGCTTTATAAAAGCCAGGTCAGGCCAAAAATGCAGTAATGTTGTTATATTTGGACGGGAGCTGCTCAGACCTCACTTTCTTTCTAGCCTTGATAGAATCTAAAAGCGTCTCTGAGCCCTTGTAGGTGACAAATTATTCTCCACTCTTCAGCATCTCTCCCACAGGTGGGATGTGGCAATCCCCTCGCTGCGTTATCGCTACTTCCACAGACGAGCTACATTCACTAGTCCCGACGAGGCAAACCTTCACGGCAAGGACCCGACATGCCACTTACATTGTAGTTAACCACCAATATTTCCTCTGTATTCCATCGATAAGAACTAAGTTCTACACTATAGTGGAAAGTTTGGTGGTTACCATTTATTTAATGGTGTTAACGACCCAAATAAATCCATACAATTTTTTACTCTACGAATATGTTAAGCAAAAATGCAAAAACAAAAAGAGAAAACAACAAGAAACATTTGTGATAAAAGACAAAAGGCAAATATTTGAATAACAAATAATTTTCAATATATTTTTGTAATGAAAATATTTTACAAAAATGTAGTGGATTTTTTAGGTGAAATCTTGTGAGTTTAATTTATGTTGAACTCAATTTTGGTGAAAGATTAAATTTTGTTAATGAGTTCTGATTAGAAATTATGTTTGTTAGAATCTGTTATTGATGATTCTGTAAATTAATTGCAAGAGAAAAATTTACGTTTTAGAATTTACTGTTCATGTAAGTAGTAAATGTTTGTAAAGTTGAATGCAATTTTGTGATCAAAGAAGTTATCTACCTTTGATTGTTTTGCGTAATATAATCTTCTCGAATGTTGAGAAATAAAGTTGATTTGTTAGCAGGAATTTGTTTAACTTCTGCGTAAGGAATTTGGTGAGTGAATGGGAATAAAGTTCACTGGTAAGTTTTGGTGAGTGAGTGTGAATATCGTTAGGCTTATATAATGTTCGTATAAACGAAAAACTTAAGATTGTGTGACGTGAAGTTTAGTTGCAATTCGTTTGATGTCACAATGCTCACTGGTGATTGTGAATGGGTTTCTGTTTTTATTTGCTTCGGGTGACTCACTGAGACTTGGCGCGAACTTGGATTTCAGTCACGAGCTGTAAAAATTAGTTAAGCGTGCGTGGATAGTCACGCCTACTTGTATATTTATTAACCAATGAAGACTCGAGATTTTTTTGAAAGTGTATGAAGTTGAAAGTGTCCTGTGATCCACGTTTTGCACAGATTTGACCAAAGGTATTGGAATAATGTAGAATTTGGGTTCTACAACTAACAGCTTTTTCCCACGAACCACTGTTCTGTGGAACCAACTCCCAAGAGGATGTTTCCCTGATCACTACAGTTTTCTTAACCTCCTCCTATCCGCACAAATTGCCTCCTAGCGTAACCCTCTACCTCGAGTGCCCCGGGCCTTATAAAGGGTGAACCTTGCTGTTAAAAAAAATATATATATATATCATGTAGTATCAAGTATGAACATATGGAAAATTCTTTCGGAACCTTTACCAAAAATAATTCAATAAAACTCAAAAAGATTTTTTTCTGACAATTATTGCTTGTATATGCATAATAAAACACTTTTTTCCAGATTTGACAGAAAAAAACATACTTGATAATGTTTTTTTAATTACTTGTTTCAGAGCGACTTTTAAATTAACTCCTTTGCTGTTCGCAACTAGAGTTGTTTTAGTAATGATATGTTTGAAAGATTGAAAAATATAAAGTTTAATGCCATCTTCAAGCATTAATTTTTTTTAAAAAAGAATCTTAATTTTTTTTTTTCATTTTAGTAACTGTTAGATTATTTTTTGTATGGATGTTCAAAAAGAAAATAATTGTGAATTACCACCTTTCATTGAGTACTTTTTCCTATTGGACAAGTAAATTCAATAACTTCTGACGGACTTCACCACATTAATTTAACTTTGATAAGAAAACAGGACTCACGTAAGAAGAATAACCACAAGACATTGTTGCACATAAAATATATCTATATTAACAAGATGTATAATATCAAACAACAATGTGAAAGAAAACATGCATTTAAGTAAGAAAAGGTTGAATTAATCAAGAGTTGCCTCCCTTTAATTGCTATTTAAGAGTTCAGAGATAATTATTTGGTTTGAAGTTCATTGGATAAAATGTTCATGAGTGTTTCATGATATGATCGTTCTTGTGATATTACTGTTGAAAAGTATTGTTGTATCAAAAGAAGTTTTTAGTGAATGTGTACAAATTATCATCGGCATGTGGGTGTGCGTGTGAGTGAGAAGATTGGCGCATGGTTCCAACTGTTGTGGATTCGTTTTTAGCAGTTGAGGTCTCACTAATTGAGATAAGAAAAATTTTGGCTTAAATAAGCGACTATATAGGCTCCGATTCGTTGCGCGGGGAAAATTATTCTTCACGTGCAAACGATCTGATTGGTTGGTATCAATCTATCAGCGGGCGAGCTTTGGGGAGACTTAAGGAAGCTTCTGTGAGCCACTTCTTCCAAAAGTGCACAAATTTGACTACTTAAAAAAAATAAAGCGATTCAAAAATTGTCGCATTGCTGCGATTTGTAAATTGCCTGTAGAAAATGTATTAGTGATTTATTAGCCAATGATCGTTTGGCATTGTACATGTGATATTGTGTTTGTATGTATATGTTCGTGCGTACATAGGTTCGCACAGTCTCCTGAAATGCCCACAACAAACATGGCAGACTCGGAATATGAGTCCACGTAAAAATGTGAGAAACAACAAGGACAAATATATATACGTACAAACAAATGATAATGTATTAACAATAAAGGGTTACAAGTGACAATGACAATAATGTATGTATTAGGTTGGTGCAAAAATAATGACGTAATAATGTCGTTTTTTGACGTCAAAAAACGACATTATTACGTCATTATTTTTGCACCAACCTAAATAAATGTGGAAGCCTTTTGGTCCAAAGTATGTATAGTGAGTGTGCGTAGGTACGTGTGTGTGTGTATGTATGTATTGCTCATGCGTTTCGCAAAACTAAAAGGAACGCGTTATAACGGCGTTCTTCCGCGAGAAAATTTACATGTTGACGTAAAAAGTAAGAAAAGAGTGATAAAAAATTACCGCAGAGTATTTATAGTGCCGCGGAGCATCCCCTAGTAGCGGTTTCAAACATTAAGAGGAGGTAACCCAACATATTGGCGGGCCAATATCTGCACTGGAAAATCTGCAACCTTTACAGGAAGGAAACTGAATAAATTAGTATAAATACCACCCAGACCCGGTTACAAACATAAGACATGTATCAATTTTATGGGCCTTTACAATATACATGGGGAGAACAATCAAAGCTAATCGCTCAGACATTGTGATCAAAGACCACAAAAACAGAATGTGTTTTCTCATTGACATGACAGTCCCCGTAGATTGCAATGTATCTTTGAAGATCCTTAAAAAAACTATCAAAATGCAAGGATCTTGAAATGGAAATCTCAAAAATGTGGCAGATGAAGACATCAACAATTCCAGTTGTGGTTGAAGACTTCGGCTTTATTGGAAAAGATTCCAATAAACTCATTGAATGGATTCCTGGTTGGCCATACCTTCAAGAATTTCAAAACATTATAATCACAAGTACAACTTTGTAAAATGTGTGTGAACTTAAGTTTTTTGTTTGTTTTTATTTTTTACAAAAATGTTCAGTGGAAAATGTCATGATGCCATTTCTGATCTTGGCTCTCTGGTTGGGACCCAGAAAAAATTGAGTATAGAAAGAAAAAAAAATTATAAAATTTCTGTTCAAAAAACCTATCGACGCCTACTGAAGGAAGAAAATAAATAACATTTCAAAGTTTAGATGGCGACGTGAGAAGTATAGAGTTGAAGTAGACTTTAGAATGAACCGGAAACCCAATCCTAAACAGGAAAAAAGGGATAAACCTCTACTCCTATTCAAAAAACCTATCTACTCCTACTGAAGGAAGGAAATAAATAAATAACATTTCAGAGTTTAGGTGGAGACATTAGAAGTATAGAGGTGAAGTAGACTTTCGAAAGAAACCGGAAACCCAATCCTAAACAGGAAACAAGGGATAAACCTCTACTCCTATTCAAAAAACGTATCTACTCCTACTGATGGAAGAAAATAAATAAATAACATTTCAGAGTTTAAGCGGAGACGTTAGAAGTGTAGAGTTGAAGTAGACTTTAGAAGAAGCCGGAAACCCAGTCCTAAACAGGAAACAAGAGATAAATTTCTGCTCCTGTTCAAAAGACTAGGGAAGGACTAAAACATTTTTACAATCTTCGTTACTCAACTTGGATATGTTTTGTCCCAATGCTAACTCTCCGGTTCATGTAGTTATATTTTTACCATAATATTCAACCCAATGAGGGTATGGGGATACTTGTGCACTGCCGAACAAAATTTTCCCATTACATGTTTTATTCCTTACATGGGAACAAGCTTGTTTCGGTGCCAGGGCTCACAGCTTAATCACGATTATTCTGACTCAAGAAGAAGTTCTGTTTCTTTGATTACTAGTTAGATGACATGTGTGCACTCAAGGTAACATGGCTGTATCGCCTCCTTTCTTGGATAATTTTTTTCTTCATTAAGGGTGTTGAAGGGTGTAAACTTTTTCTGGGTTGGCGTTATCCGCCTGATAGTCAGGGATCATAACCTTAGATTAACTCGTGGAGAGTCTATCCAATTTTGTGAATGGTATCTAGACCGAGCAGTAGTCTCCAGTGTGGTTTTCTCAATGCCACGATGAAGTGTTCAGTTACGGCTGTACTTCCGGTCAATTTTTAGCGTTCTGCTACCACTTGCTTTCGACTGCAAATTTTGTGCAGAAAGTGGATCACAGAGCATTGATATTTCTCTGACTCCTGATTGGCCAATTAATGCCAATATCATGCTCTCGTCTAGGTCCGCACGGTTTATATTAATTTACCGCCAAAAATCTGTCTATGCGTCTCCAGCCTATCACGTGACATACACCATTATAAATATTTAGCGAAATCTTCAACTCTTCTTCTTTTGCCTTCTCTCACACACAAGTTGTAGCGTTAGAGAGATTGCGCCTGTCCTTTATGGGAAGACGCTATCACACACACACGCACACACACACACACACGTATGTAAGAACACGGCACATCTCTTAACTAATGTCATTCATTCCTTCAACTACAAGAAATAGAAACTTATCAACTTCTAACAGTGAGATTTTCTTCAGCAATAAACTTGCCGTCCGAGAGAATAAACTTCCGACTCAAGAAACTTCCATATACTTATGGTGATTTCAACTCAAAACTTTAAAAACTAAAAACTACATTTTTAGTACTCCACTCAACTTTTTAATATTCAAGTGAAGATTACATTTTCTCTCAATCAACAAGTTTCTTTGAACTCATCTTACACCGAATTTCAACCTACAACATCTTCTTATCGAAAAACATTCTTTCCATTGAAACTTACTATAATTTCATGAACTGAAATTCTTTTCTGTGTGTCCAGATACAAATATTTTCTCTTAAAAGACTTTAAGAATTTTCAGTTAAAGGTAAATAAATCCTGCTATATTATTAGTTATAAATGCTACATATTAGCATACACTTTGTAACTATTTGTTTAAATTACTCTTGGGTCCTGTCACTGGATCTAACCAACGCCTTTATCCACTGTGATATGTGTCCTCATAGCACAGTGGATAAAGAGTGTGAATTCGATACCTGGTTAAGGCGGTGGAGAACTTGGAGGGGAATTAACAGGAGATAACTGATAACTGACATCCATTAAACATGGTACCTGGAACTAGAACAGTCTACCCCAGTGAGTGAAATAAAGGGTTCAGGTCGGCATTCCAACCACCTGAAGAAGGCAGGTGTGTACAACGGCCGAAACGTTGTAATAAATATGGCAACAAAGATGATGACAACAGTCCGAATAATGTAAATAGTGTACATAATACCTCATCTCAGAAATATAGACAGATACTGGTTTTATTCAATCCCAATGCGAGAACTCGAAATCCCTGGATATTTGTCCCTAACAGTTAAGCATGACAGTCGTAATCACCTTGAGCACATACTCGGTGTGTATATAATGGAAGGGTCCCCACCATGTCAGAAACAAACAAACAAACAAAAAACGAAGACCTTGATTTCCTGTTCACGTGATTTCGCATAGTCCTTGTTCACAATGTGGCTTTCGTTTTCACTGTCTATTGTCCTCGGGGTGATAGAAATGTAATGATTGTAGGGCCGGCGCGTCCTACCCCTGAAACCACCGACCCTTTGCCGCCTTCTTTTTTGGCCCCTACCATTTTCTTTTCAGCATTGTTATATGGCCATAAGCCATTTTTTTTTTTTTTTAAATTTTTAAACTGAGGTTACATTGTCAGTCATCAACTAATAATATACATCGTTTATCTGCATAGCCAGTGCGGTGTGTACTATGCAGGAACTGCCGACGAGGTTGGAGCCCAAAATGGCTAGTTTCAGCTGCGTTTTTTTTGGTGGGGGCGGGGGTTATACTTTTTTCTACATGTTATATTGCCAATCATCAATTATAATAATCGACAGGGCCGGTGCTTACTTCCCCGAACCTCTCAACCGTGTAGGGGCCTCCTGCATACTGGGCAGGTGGGATAGAAGTGATAATTTCAGTACCACTTATTTTTTTAAATTGTAATTTTCTTTCTGAACAGTTTTTTTAATTCAATTAAGACGGTAATATATCTCGGTAAAATCATTTTTTATTCCTAGATCAACCACTAAGGAGGATGTCTGATTTTTTTTTTTTTTTTTTTTTACTAATAGTAATACTTACCAAAATTCCACGGCTAGTAATTAAAATACAATTTCTAGTCCCTATTTCTTTACATTTCTAGAAAGATAAAACCGAGAAAATGATCGCTTAAGAATAAAAATGTTTAAAGATTTCAATACATTAAAAATTTTCCAGAAAGCTAAAATACTGTTTTCAAAACAAATTTTAAAGACAATCCCGTTCATGTTGTGTTGGAATCTTTGTAAAACTTTTTTTTTCAGCGTAGATGTGTTGGTGCTTAATGTTTATGGAAATGTAAAAATTTGCAACGTAAACATTTTTTCGAGTAAACTTTAGTCATGAAAATATTGGTAGATATTAAAAAAAATAACATTTTCTCTGATCTTTTAAAATAAAAAATATTCATTATAAAAGTAAATAATTAGTGAATATGTACTAAAAATTTTAATTTAAATTGGATAATTCCCGGATTTTTTTTTTTTTTTTTTTTTTTTTTTTGGTAAATTAAAAAAGGCGCTGCCTCAACCGCACAATTTTCATTCGAAGGTTTGTGGCCCCCAAGATTGGGAAACTTTGAAATCGATATGTAGTAGAGGTGGGGTACGTATCAAATTTTCGGTGTGGGGAGAGACCCTAGCGCCGGAGAAGTTCTTCTTTTAATAATCTCTAAATCTGACGTCCTCACTTTTGAATAGAACCTTTATGGAATGAAACGGTTTATTCCTCAGAAAAAAAATACCCATAAAAGCGAATAGCCAACTCTGGTTTATTTCAAAATTTGCTGCTGCCATAGCCCAACGTAACCATTACTTCATCTCTACAACAGAGAACGGTGTAGTAGGACCCTCGACGTATTCACTACAAGAGAGCAATGCCGGTGATTATTACCTCCAAACCCACCGACCTGGGAGGCAAGCCTGATTGGGGGCCCCGAGCGGTGACCCTCACTACCTTATGAATATTTGCTTTTTTTTTCTACCTACGTTTACATTACAAATTAAACTAAGCACAACTATTAAATGATGAAAAATTTATGCTGATTTTGAAGTCATTCTGGGCTCTTTCCTTTAGTTTTTATCGTCCAAATCCGTGAATTCTTTTGCTCATGCTAAAAGTGTAAACATTAAAATTCGCTATATTTTTTTTTTATCCATAAAGTTGAATGTGTTTAAATTATTCAACATTTTAACACGAGAAATCTCAAGTTGATGTTAAAAATTACCACAAAACATTGTTGATTTATTTAAGATGGAATGATCTATTATGACATGTCTCTAATTATTTAAGATGGAATGATCTATTATGACAGGTCTCTAATTATTTAAGATGGAATCATCTATTATGGCATGTCTCTAATTATTTAAGATGGAATCATCTATTATGACATGTCTCTAATTATTTAAGATGGAATCATCTATTATGACATGTCTCTAATTTTGTATTTAGATACATTTCGATTTTTCTTGTTGAATTGTTCATCTATATTTGCATATAATGCATTATTATATTTCTTATTTTATTTTATATGAATACTACCAAATGAAAATTGCGATGTCGTGGGCGGGGGTCGTATCATAAATTTTGGGTGCCCGGTGTCATAGATTTGGTGGGGAGTCACGAGATCCTTGCACCGGTCCTGCAAGAGAGTTCTAGAAAATACAAAGTGCAGCTATGCACAAGCAATCCAAGCCAAGTTCGAAAGCAAAAGACTTCGATCTCGTGAGTTCTGGAAATTTTCTAACAATATTCTCAATGGAGGCAAATCGTCAGTGCCTATTATGAGAAATGACCTTGATGCTATCTCAACTTCGTCAGATAAGGTTAAGCTCTTTGCGACGAACTTTGCCTCTAAATCCATATCAGATGACACGGGCTATACCATTCCCAAACTTTCCCACTCTTACAGAGCATAAGGTTTGTAATTTTTTTTTTTTTTGGCTGTGTGGTTCACCCTGTATAAGGCTCGGGGGGGCACTCACTGTAGAGGATTACGGAGTAAGAGGCGCAGTTTATGCGGATATGTGGGGAAGATAACGGTTAACCTTAGACTTGAATAGGTTAAGATTGTATTGATCAGGAAAATGTCCTCTTGGGAGTTACTTCCACAGAGCAGTGGTTAATGGGAAGAAGCTGTTCGAGTGGAACTTACTTCTCACCAATGGAATACAAAGTGAATGAGAGTGGTTCGTTACAATGTGCCTAGCATGGCGGGTCTTATCCGTGACGATTAAAATTTTTTTAAGCATTTCATCCCAATCAAGGCAGGAGTGCCACTAGCACGCAAGGGGTTAAAAGGAGTAACAGTAAAGAAAGGATATAAAAAAGGACAGGAATCAGGATCGAGGCATCAGAAGATGTCGATTGACATTACATTTGAATATTTGAAGATTATAGCTATCAGGGAAGCAAGTAAGGGGAAGGGAGTTCTACTGTTCGGAAGTGCGAGAGAAGAAGCTGTTAGAGTTGATGGAAATAAGGAACGTATTTCGTTTGAGCACTTTCCATAGAAATAGCAATACAGCAGTGAGAGGCTTGCGACATCTCGTCTGTGAGAGAGGGGTTGCAGGGTGGAAAATAATTTGTCACCCACAATGACGCGGTGATGCTTTTAGGCTCTGTCCAGACTGGAAAGTGAGGGCCGGGCAGATCCTGTCCAAATATGACAGAAATACTCTATTTTATGCCTGATCTAGTTCTTGTAAATGTAGAGTCAAGTTGGTTGGTTGATTTTGTTTAATGGCACATCAACACCTCTATGAGTCATTTAATGCTGAAATCTAAATATTTCGTACGTAATTTTATGCTTTCAAATACAGATTTTTTTGTAATAATTTTACATTATCAGAGTACAGGCATTTTTTTTAGATATATAGTTTATACATCACAAAATGTATTGTTGGTAATTTTATGATAAAAATGAGTTGTTTTTTTTTTTTAGTGTTGCATTGATTGTAAATTTGATCTACTGTTACTCATTTTATAAAAAAAATGTACGGTTGATTTTTGTTTAGGGGTTCACTATTTGCCCATAGCTGGGACCCTAACAGTGAAGATGTAGTTCCACGCTCTTCAAAACCTCCAATCTCCCAATCAGAGGCCTTGTTGCCGGATGTAGTTTACCGTCATACTCAGGACGAAGAGTCAAGTTCTTACTGGAGCGGTACAGGGAAACGACCATTTTCCAGCATCTTTAACAATGGATCGTATGTACGAGTTCCATTTGAGGTTTGGTTTGAGTTTAAGGCCCAATAGTTGTTCAAGGTATAGGGCATCCCCGAGGGGACACCCATTAATCGTGACTGGTGGTTGTTCGGTATCCGATCGGCGATGTAATGTCTCTATCATTAAAAAAAAAGTCTTGATCTCTAAGAAGGCTGCCAGTTTGAATAAAATCCCGATATTTGAATCAGATCAAACCGCAAATAGAGTACTGGTACCATATCTGGTTTGAATTCTCCCAGTTTTCACTTTTCATTGTTGAGAGAGTTCAAAAGTGTCTTGTGGGTGATTGTTTTCCACCCTACAACCCTTTTCCCGATAGGCGAAATGTGTCGAGCCTCTAGTGGAAGCCTGGTCGCCTAGTGTGGTTTCCTTTTTTATGACCACCAGACATCCACATACAAGCATAGTTGATACTCTTTCAGGATATCAATAGTTCTTGCCATGGTTAGCAATGGTAGAGAATGGACAAACACGAACAGTGTATGAAAACACATAACAAATATAAGTTTATTTAATAACAAACTGAAAATGATGAATGAGGAAAGAATGTGAAGTCGAGTTCCTGGTTTCTGGATAGAAGGTCTGGTGAATCTGTGAATCTGTGCGGTTGATGTTGAGGTTGAACGTTATTGCGCGCCAAAAAAAAACTTAACTCCCTGAAATCTCTTTCTATCTCTAACATTCCCACGCTAGTTATAACCAATCAAAAACGACTTACACTGTTTTCCTGTATCTGACCTCAAAGGTCAAAATGAGAAAATTAAAGGAGAATGCAATTCTCTAAAAAATAATAGTCTGTTATCTGGATTTTGTTAGCTGAATCAAAAACTTTTAGCTGGAATCTAGCCTTTCCTATTGATACTGAAATAATTGTTTAGTAGAGCTGTTGCATGCAATGACATATTTACGATGAAATCACATAGGGTGCGCGTGTAGCAATATCAATGTCAGCCGATATCTTGTTAAACGAGCCGACCAAGCATAGAAATGAATACAATATGGGAACCAGTAATAAGGAGTGCCAGAGAAAAGCGATAATAACAACAAAAATTGCAATATGAGCTCTGGTAAAATTATGCAATGATAACAGCAAAAATTGCAATATGAGCACTGGTAAAAAATGATTGCTGAAGACATTAGGTTTATAATACACAGAAATTCATACATAGATGCCCTCAGGGAGACATGGCACAGTGTATAAAGGCGTTGGTGAGACCCAGTGACAGAACCCAAAGAGTGAGTTCAATACCCGGTTAAGGCAGTAGAGAACTTGGAGAGGGGAATTATTAGGTTGGTGCAAAAATAATGTCGTTTTCTCACATAAAGTTGAACGTCAAAAAACGACATTATTTTTGCACCAACCTAATAACATGAGAAAACTGATAATTGGACTAGAACAGTCTACCCCATTGAGCGAAATAAAAGATTCAGTTCGACATTCCCACCACGGCCGAAACGTTGTAATAAATATGGCGACAAAGGACAAAAGTCCGAATAATGTAAATAGTGGAAACACTGGACTTGTCACAAAAATAGTTTCAGACATTTATTTTCCTGATGATTCTCAATTAAGTGAAGTGGACTTCACAAGTGCTATAGCAAGCGGCCCTGACAAAGAGGGTCACTGAATGAAGATAAATTACATTTTTAGATTAAGATGACAAGACAAAGAAAAATGTTCTCTATAAGACAGTGATCACGACCAGCCGAAGACAGGATCCACGCGAAAGGAATACACCTTTTAGACTGTTAACCTTTCACTCATTCACTTCTCTGCTTCGTTCGTCTATAGCAGTAAGTTAGAACCAGAAAATAAAAGTTGCTTACTGCTACGAAAGTTTCATAGTTTTAACTCATAGGTGACAATCTAGCCGAGGGGTTATTTTTAAGTTACACGCATTTAACTGGAAGAAGTTGCACCCTGAGAACGAATGTGGTGTCTGGGCTGAGCTGCAAAGCTACATAAGTTCAAGTCTCGCAAGAGTTTGTTTACATTCTGCTTACATTCACAGACATGAAATAATCTCGCAATAACTGTAACTTAGATCTGACACAAGGCCACTAAGAATGAGATAACTAGTAGGCATTTTGAATTCACTCGCGATGACCATCGAAACTCACTAACCATTTCACTATGTGGAGTACATAATTGGCAATAACAGTTGAAAAAAAATTATGAAAATTTCTAGATGTGTTTTCAAAGCGGAATGAGGTGTTTACGTATTTATCCGTGTGCTCACGCTGCAACGGAACGTGATACAGTGTAACCCGGATATAAGAGAGTTGTCGGGACCGGAGAAGAAGTCTCTTATATCTGGGTTTCTCTTATATCCGGGTTTGGTCTATTTTGTTTAGGTAAGTATGGCTCTAATTTGGGACTAGATAACATCTCTCTTATATCCGGGTTTCTCTTATATCCGGGTTACACTGTACAAAGTCGAAGATTTAATGTGAGCTATTGGCAAAGCCGGAGAAAAATTGCTCAAGCCCCCTCGGCACTTCCCTTTTTGGGGACACCGGGTGATGACCTCCTCCCGAAGGAGAGGTACTGCTTGGATATTTTTCAGCGCGCCCATCACGTCGCTATCGAATGTGACACAAGGTCGTAATTTAACGGCAATGTCGTGGGAAAACTGTTCAAGCCCCCTCAGTACTTCCCCTTTGGGAGACACCAGGCAATAAACCCAGTCCCGCTTCCGAAGTGAGGTACTGCCTGGTGTGGGCGGGGGCGAATGCACCGTGGGTTTTGAGCTATCATCATCAACTTCCATGCTAAGTGCCCCCACCAGCGCAAAAGCGGAAGTGTGTCAAAAGTAATGCTCAGTCTGTTGCACATGCGCAGTGGCATAACCGGAAGTATTCTCCCCTTACTCTCTTATAAACCCTAAAACTATATAGAGTAAATATTGGAGATTCTTTGTGTTTTTCATTCTTGGAAGCTGGGTCGGGTTTATTACCATTTTTTTTTTCTTTTTTTTTAGCTGATTTCAAGAATATCAAGTAGCCTATCTGTCTTCCAGGTTGAGATTTTAAAAGGGGAAAAAATCGCTTGAACATTTTTTGGGGTGTTTCTTCTTGGAGCAAGGAAAATGAGTCTTGCAAGGCAAAATTATCATCCAGAATGTGAAGCGGCTATTAACAAACAAATAAACATGGAATTATATGCCAGTTATGTCTATCAATCGATGGTAAGTGTTTTAAAGAAGTTTATATATTAAAATATCGGTTTAGGCTCCTTTTTGTGTTTGATAAAAGCCTCCGCTCGGTCATTCTAGTGAAGTGTAGTGACTTGGTGTTTACCGGGCGCACTTAAGAAAAACTCAAAAACAGTAGCGATTTTTTTTTTTTTTTTTTTTAATCTTTTATTTATGGCACTTTTTATTTTATTTTATAAATGAAATAATTAAATTAAATTTCCTATGACCAGGCTAAGATTGCCTTATTTTAAATTTCTTTTTGAATATAATTGTTTTGGTAAAATAGGAAAAAAATACAGAATTATTTTCACAGTAGTGTTTTCCTAAAAGTGTGTCCGGTAAATTGTAATCGCACTCAAATGTTATTTATATCGCGGTATTCACTTGAAAATTTCCCATATTAACGCCTTTTCTATTTACATTGCATAAAGTTTAGTTTTATTTTAAACTTTAGTAATTTGGGAATAAACCTTAATAATCACAAATGAATTTTCTGCATGTTTAATTAGTAGTAGTAGGTATGGTAGTGTGTCTATCGCAAAAATGGCGATTTCAAAGATCACGCGCAATAATTGTTAACAAAAAAAACTGCTTTGGAAATGGCGGATAGAAAAAGGCTAACGGATGTTTGTTGTTGCTTCTTAAAAAAAAAAAAAAATCAAAGAATCAACTACTTATATTTGTCATTAACAAGCGCACCTGTTGACCTCGCCAGTGCTTCCCAACACCCCTCCCCCCGTCTTCCTCTCTCATGTTAAGTGAACTAAACTTTTAACAATGTCGGGAAATAAATCCAACCCCCCCCCCCACACTTTTTTTTTTTTTTTTTTCTGACACCGTCAGTGGAAAAGGTTTTGTCCCCCCCCCCTTTCACACAAAGAAATAAACATTTTTTTTTTTTTTTTTATTTATTTCGCGAAATGCTCCAACCCCAAGAAATTCTTGAAACTAAGGCAGTCAGAAAAATGTCTTGAACTCCCCCGCCTCACCGTTTTTTAAAGAATTTTAAAACTGAATTTTCTTTAACGTTGAAAATGGAACACTTCGAATTTCCCACGTGGTGTTTTATTCGCCATTTTTAACTTTCACTTTTATTTTTTCTTTATTACTGTTTTATTATTTTTAAATTTCTTCCTTTACTGTCGACAGTCCGTTCCGTACCTGACAATTACGATGTTATCCTTGTCTTTATATGGCAAATATTATTATTAAACTATTTTCTCACATAAACTTGAATGCATTCTAAATTCAATTGTTTGAAAGGAATTCATTTAGAGACTCTAACAGGAAAATTTGTGGAGATATATTTTTTTTTTCTTAGGCCATGTCGGAATATAGAATTTTTTCCTTATTTTTTTAGAAAGGATGCCCTTCATAATGACGATAGTGTCAAAAAATATATCAGTCCCTAACTTTGTTAGCGTTACGGTTAGTTATTGATCTTCCACTCTTCAGGTTAAAAATCACAAATGTCAAGTTTGAAAGACTGGAAAGAAAACTAAAAAACATAATTGATATCGGCATAAAAGTCCGTTTTTTTTTCTTTTTTTTAACTTCCTCCACTTCTTCACTCGAAGCCCATTCAAAAACATTTGACTTTGGATTTTACTTTTCTTTGCATGCAGAATAAACGGCAAAATAAATCATAAATAGCTTTTTTTTTTTTTTTTTTTTTTTTTTGTGTTTTAATTTATTTTTTTAATTAAAAATAAATGTATGTAATCATTATCCATTTCGGTTTTTTGATTTAAAAAAAATCTTTTCATAACTCTCCCAATCTGTTCTTACACGAAAAACTAGTCCCAGTGTATATCGACTTTTTTCACCCTATCGATGTTAAAAGGACCCTTAAAAAAAAAAAATCTATTATTTTTTTTATTTATTTTTTTTTTATTCTGCCTACTGTCGCGACCCTATGGCCTATAAAGAATGCTATACACAACCCTTTTTTTTTTCTATCGGTAAATAAATCATAAAAAAATTAGACCAAAAACTTACAATTAATTATTGTCGTCTTTGTGAAGAAGGAATTATTTTGGGGATGAAATTTTTCATTTATTTTACAAAAATAAAATTCATTCCTTTTTTTTTTTTTTTTTTTTTTTTTTACTGGAACTTAAGTAAAAGAGAATAAAAAAGATTTAGCGATTTTCTTTTCTTTTCATTTCAAGTTTGAGAAAGGACCGGAAATATATTTACCAACCTCCCCACAAGGCAAAAAGCAGGAAACAATAGATCAAACCTCTCTACTTCTGTTCAAAAGACCGGGATGGAGTTTGACTCGAATAATAATAGTCAAACAACCCATTGTGTGTGTGGAGGTGGAGAATAGATACTAAATAAAATTGAGATGGAGACCTTGCAAGAAAATAGATGAAAAATAAGATAAAATTAACATTTTTTTTTTTTTTTTTTTTTCTCATTTTCAACGGAAAATTCTTTTATTTTCTTAGCTTTTAAAAATAAATTTGAGTTTAGTGTACTTTACTGTTAAAGCCAGTGTAAGCCACGCTGGAAATAATGCTTGTTTTTCATGTCAACTAAAATATCAAATACAATAAACCGATCATACTCAAGAAAATACATCTTTAAAACACACCAATAAAATCATAGAGAACAAATCGGAAAGTTTGTTGTATTAATTAGTCGATATTTATCAGTCCCATTTCTCAAACAGGGCCGAGTTTAGGGGTAATTCAAGTCCGTAGTCATGATTTAGGTAGATACCGTGCAGACGTAGAAGACATACCACGTGTCTTTTTAGGGCCAATTAGGAATAAATAATTGTATTTAATACTTTAGTGGACACAACACCTCCTATTTTAAAATATTGGACATCATTATAATTGGGCGTTAGTGGTAAGGAAAGAAAAAGTAATACTTTTTTAGTGTTAGGTTTTTTAATAATATGGGAAACATTGGTATTTTTTTTATGGCTTTGTTGATTAAAACTGAAACCCACTTTGAATTGTAAGAAAATTGCATTAACAGTTAAAAAAATTTATTTTCATTTTAAAAGAATTTTTTTTTTTTTTTTTTTTTTTTTTACAATATACAAGTCCTACTATTGATCCCATACATGGGGGTGAATTCATATCTTTCCAAAAGGTATTTACATGAAAGAGAATGTAACAATCCCGACTGTAATTTGAACTTGTATTTTTCCTTCCAAATTGCTACCCATTACACTAGCCACACAGTGTGATAGAAATGGCATTGTGTTCTATGTACATGAGATATGAATGGCAGTTTTGTTTGTTTGGCTGCCTTAATTGTCTGCTTTGTTCTTATCAGGCTTACTACTTTGATCGTGACGATGTTGCTCTGCCAGGATTCTGTAAATACTTCAAGAAATCTTCAGATGAAGAACGAGAACATGCAGAAAAACTCATGGCTTACCAAAATAAACGTGGGGGTCGCATTGTCTTGCAACCAATTCAGGTAAGTGACAGCTAATATATATATATATATATATATATATATATATATATATATATATAAACATGCAATAGGAATTAAGATTACACCCTGGTTATGTTCATTTCACCTCCACAAATTCGGATTAATTTGTCAGGATTTTAAAACCCACCTGGTTAATAAGAAAATATAACATGAAACCAGGTGGGTTTGAAAATCCTGACAAATTAATCTGAATTTGTGGAGGTGAAATGAACATAACCAGGGTGTAATCTTAATTCCTATTGCATGTTATATATAAACATTGCTCTCTCTATATAAATCGGCCCTATTTTATATTATTAGGATTCACTTGGATTATTATATATATATATATATATTCGGACTCTTGTCCTCATTTTTGCCATATTTATCACAATGTTTCAGACGTTTTACGCTCCAGCCTTCAGGTGGTTGGAATGTCAAAGTGAACCCTTTATTTCGCTCGCTGGGGTAGACTGTTCTAGTTCTCTGTGCCATGTCTAATGGATGTCAGTTATCTCCTATTAATTCCCCTCTCAAAGTTCTCCACTGCCATAACCAGGTATTGAATTCACGCTCTGTGCCTCCTTGAGGCATGTGTCCAGCAAGCAAAATAAAAGGTTCAGTTTGACCTTCCAACCACCTGAAGAAGGCTGGTGCATACAACGGCTGAAACGTTGTGATAAATATGGCAACAGAGATGAGGACAATAGTTCGAATAATGTACGTAATACCTAATCTCATATGTTTATAGTGGTACTAACCCATTGTATCTAAAATGTAACGCTTAGTAGACGTATATCTATTGGTCATACAACTTGATCTCCTCTTAGCAGGAGATATTCTCTTGTGTGCTGTGTCCCTTCAGAATGTGGGCAGCCATGGAGGAGATATTTGAAATTTTTGAATGTTAAAAAAAAAAAAAAAAAATAGGCTGTGTGCGCAGGCATCTGTTGCAAAATTCTTTTGCATCAGATGCCTGCACACACAGCCTAGTTGATCTCATTCAGTTTCCATACACTCTATCATTTGTTTCATCATTCTTAAATAATCTCACATTGTAACCTCAGATCTACCAAGAAAGGCAAAATGTCATCAGAACCAGGAAACAAGCGTACTACTACTACTACTACTACTACTCATGCAATCATTCGTCAACTGGACATTGAAATATATTCCCTGTATAATACTAAAACTCTAATCTTGTATCTGTATTCCTGAGATACAACTTAAATTATACATAATTCCCAAACCATATTGTACTGTGAACCCTTATTGAATACAGTGCTAAATTTCCTTAAGATTACACAAGGAGTTCTTGAGCTAGAGCCAGTTTTATGGAATTTTAATAGGAAATTCAGTATTTGTTTTCAAGACACATCTTGTATCCCTTGATGGATATAAACAAAACCTTGCATATTATATTCCAATAATTGTCTGAAAAATAAACCTTCATAATACATTATAATATTAGATTTAAATATGCATAACACAACATATATTTATACAATTCACTACACTACATGAGAACGTTTTTTTTTTTTTTTTATAAACTACTTGAAACGTGAAGAGGCTATATGACGCTTATGAGGGAGGAGGTGTGTATTCAACAAAAAATCAAAAATTGCTATTTTTTTTTTTTTTTTTTTACACTGCAAATTATTCATTATATCATATCCAAGTATTTTACAAAAGATTATTAAAGCCGATTACACAATATTTCAAGCTCGATTTAGCTTTATAGTTCAGAACCATGCAATGAGATAAGGTAACACAAACTGTAGATTTGTTTGCGGAATATCATATTGTTACATAATTATAGTGAAATCATTAAGTTTTTGGAGTTTTTTTTTTTTTTTTTTTTTTTTTTTTTTTTTTGTCAAAAGCATTTTATTTTTGGTCATATATTAATTTAAAATATTCTTTTTTACAGGCTTTATTTTTTTAAATGGAATAAGATCATTTTAAATTTTAGAATTTCGCTATTGCTCATCAAAAGGATTGGAAGAAAGCAATCTAAAAATAACAATGGAAAAGAGAGGTAACAAAGTGTAATCAAAATAATTCCAGTTTGTTCAATTTAGGAAACTTAGCATTGCAGGCAAAGTATTCTAAAATGCTGCCAATAACAAAGGAGAAAATGAAAAATATCTAACAACAAATCGAATATAGCATTAAAATTGATATTATTTTTATTTATGTTACTAAATCCATAATTGTCAACAATGTTTCCATAAAACTTGATATTTCCTGTAATAAATTCTTAATAAATATTATTATTGTTATTATTTTACTTAAGTGTGAGGCAGTCCTACATTTACAGTTCCTTACAGCTAACCATGAAAAGAAATGTTGTTCAAAACTGCATAAAAGCTTTTAAGTGTGTATTGCCGCAAAATTATCAAATGTTGAATATGCCCTCCCCCTTCACTGAATGCATCATGTGTTACATGCCTTGATGTTAAATAAACAGTTGCACACTGATTTGCTAATAAATGCAAGGAAGAAACATAATAAAAAAAAAACTATACTTATTTTAAAAGATTACATCCATTTTTAAGCTATTACTCCAAATACTTGGGCAATGTATCGAATATCTAGCCCAGTAGAACAAATCTTTTTTTGGTACTCAGTACATTTTATGGAAGAAACTTCTCCTTTTAATGTAAAGTTGTGAGGGAAAATTGTGAAGATGGCCTACCTCGGAAACGACTGAGAATCTGTGCGGTGTGCAAACTCCAGTTTGCTAGCGGTTAGTTAACGCGAAATCTCATTGTCTTGTCATTGGCATGCAAATCGTGGTCGGTCCTCGGCTATATAAAGCAGGCACGTTTTGCTGTTTCAGATCGGAGGGCTTTTGGCTCGTGAGAAGGTTGGACGTGTGACACCAGTTTTGTCAGTTACCCTCCTCACGGTTTTTTGTTTCTACCTGCTATTATCAGTTGAATTGTTGTTACAACCACAAAAGTAAAACCTATTTTTGATCTTAAATACCTGATTTTCTTACTTAAATAACGTTTTTCAGTTCCTTTTTTTTTTTTTTTTTTTTTTTTTTTTTTTATATTTTCAAAATCAGATATAATATACACATGGTTAGTATTGGTGTAACTATAATTGATGGTTAGTATTCTAGGGTTAAATAGAAATCGGTCATCTATTTCAAATAAGTGCCCACAATTATGTTTGAAGTAATAAAAATCGATGATTTCAAAATCAATCCATTAATTCTTTAGAAATTGCTTTGTTCATGTTCCTGATAGGAAACAAAAGCAGATATGGAATATAGGAACCGAGGCTGCATGGTGATCTTTAGACATTGCATCAGGGGTAAAACTGTCACGATTCCATGTTGATTCCTATGCTCTACCCCCCCCCCATAAGATAAACCATGTAGGGAGTACATTTTCTTCAAGATTTCTCCAGTGCACACTGACAGACGTAATACACAATGTTTAAAATAAAAAATGAGCTGTATTTCAGAAGCAGGTGTCTACCAAAAATATTCGAAGAAATAAAATTTAAAAAAAAAAAAAAAAATGGCAGTTACCCCAAATAATACAGGTCTCTCCTTGCCCCCCCCCCCCCCCCCGGTTTGTATCATCAGACCTTTGTTCCTAATTTTCCTGAACGGCCTTCCTAATGTCAGCAGTTCTAAACTCTGTATTTATGCCGAGGACACAACTATTTCCACCTGTCTTAATAAATAACAGAAATGTGCCAATGTAGAAAGGTTTTATTTTTGAAAAATCCATTTAGTAAAGGAGATGATATTATTGGTAGATTTGAATGACAAACTTATAGATATTACATTATTTACTATTTATTCTAAATTTGTTTTGAAATACAGCAAAGTATTTTACTTTTAATCTATTTAATTTAATCTATTAGCTTGAAATTAAAAGTAAAAACTTTTTTTAATATCTACTTTTTAAAAATTTTTTATTTTGTTAGCGCCCAGACCAAGATGAATGGGGCAGTGGTGTTGATGCAATGCAAGTGGCATTGTCTTTGGAAAAAAACGTCAATCAAGCTCTTTTGGATTTGCATAAAATGGCTTCTTCAAATGACGACGACAATGTAGGCAAACCTCACTTCCTTATTGACTTTGCTCCTTATCTCTTCTCTCTCTCTCTATGTATGTCTCTATGTGTATGTCTCTATGTGTATGTCTCTATGTGTATGTCTCTATGTGTATGTCTCTATGTGTATGTCTCTATGTGTATGTCTCTATGTGTATGTCTCTCTGTGTATGTCTCTCTGTGTATGTCTCTCTGTGTATGTCTCTCTGTGTATGTCTCTCTGTGTATGTCTCTCTGTGTATGTCTCTCTGTGTATGTCTCTCTATGTATGTCTCTCTATGTATGTCTCTCTATGTATGTCTCTCTATGTATGTCTCTCTATGTATGTCTCTCTATGTATGTCTCTCTATGTATGTCTCTCTATGTATGTCTCTCTATGTATGTCTCTCTATGTATGTCTCTCTATGTATGTCTCTCTATGTATGTCTCTCTATGTATGTCTCTCTATGTATGTCTCTCTATGTATGTCTCTCTATGTATGTCTCTCTATGTATGTCTCTCTATGTATGTCTCTCTATGTATGTCTCTCTATGTATGTCTCTCTATGTATGTCTCTCTATGTATGTCTCTCTATGTATGTCTCTCTATGTATGTCTCTCTATGTATGTCTCTCTATGTATGTCTCTCTATGTATGTCTCTCTATGTATGTCTCTCTATGTATGTCTCTCTATGTATGTCTCTCTATGTATGTCTCTCTATGTATGTCTCTCTATGTATGTCTCTCTATGTATGTCTCTCTATGTATGTCTCTCTATGTATGTCTCTCTATGTATGTCTCTCTATGTATGTCTCTCTATGTATGTCTCTCTATGTATGTCTCTCTATGTATGTCTCTCTATGTATGTCTCTCTATGTATGTCTCTCTATGTATGTCTCTCTATGTATGTCTCTCTATGTATGTCTCTCTATGTATGTCTCTCTATGTATGTCTCTCTATGTATGTCTCTCTATGTATGTCTCTCTATGTATGTCTCTCTATGTATGTCTCTCTATGTATGTCTCTCTATGTATGTCTCTCTATGTATGTCTCTCTATGTATGTCTCTCTATGTATGTCTCTCTATGTATGTCTCTCTATGTATGTCTCTCTATGTATGTCTCTCTATGTATGTCTCTCTATGTATGTCTCTCTATGTATGTCTCTCTATGTATGTCTCTCTATGTATGTCTCTCTATGTATGTCTCTCTATGTATGTCTCTCTATGTATGTCTCTCTATGTATGTCTCTCTATGTATGTCTCTTCTTTTTTTTTCTTTTTTTTTTTTTAACAAAACAAAAAAATAAAATGTTTAATGCAAAATTAAGTTTATTAATCTTTTTCCCAAATATACTGAATTTATTTCATTCACCACAAACATTCTGTACACCAGATTCCCTGCCTCTTGCCTTGATATCTAAATACTGAATAACTTCAAAGCTGGCTTTCCTTATATGCAACACTATCTTTTTTTAATGAATTTATCCTTTGTAAATATAGACATCTGATCTCTATGCAAGTATCAACTTAGTTCCTTTTAAAAAATTTCTATTGTAACTTTAATAAAATTATCTTTTTTATTTTTTTTCATTTTTTATTTTTGCTTTTTGTATTTTCTCTTTGTAGCTATGTGACTTTTTGGAAGGCAACTTTTTGTCTGAACAAGTGGATTCAATAAAAGAGATTTCTGATTATATTACCAACCTGAAACGTGCTGGTGGCGGCTTGGGAGAGTTCATGTTCGACAAAGAAAGCCTTGGTGGAAATTCTTAAAGGGAGATAATCGGAAACAAATGGAATTATTTATTTTTGACTCCATCTTTTTATATTTTTATCAAAATGGAGGCCGACAAAAAAATAAAATGTTGGTAAAGCTAAAAGTATTTTTTTCAAAAATGTTACTGAACAATTTCTTATAGATTTTGGCTGGGACTTTTTTAACAAAATATCTGACCTTTGACCTAGTGTTTTTTGCCTTACAGTTGGGAACTTTAGTCATAAAATGATGTTGAATCGATTTCTTTCAAGATTTAATTGTGTGTAGATACTATGGCATTATCTTCTTAGCTTTCTTTATTTTGTAGATTTTTTTTGTTGCTAATCAAAGACCTCCCCCTCCCTACCTAGACTAAAAATCCTGATCTTGTTCAATAAATGTATGATTTCTGGCCATTTCAGGTCCAAAAATAGTCAGTTTTTCTGAGAACCTTTTAGAATATTGATGTCTCCTTCTCAAAAGGATGCAGAAAATAAATGAAATGTAAGAAATTTAATTCCTGATTTCGATTTGACGTGAGTCTGGAATTTTTGTGAAAATATTTCTGAGATATATATGTATTCTATATACAGGGTTAGACTCTCACCTGTGTGTTGCTGTTAGGAAATTAGCAGTGATGTCCTCATTTAGCTAATGTCTTAAAATTATATGACGGGTATTTCTGACACACCCGGTATTATATAAATGTATAAATATCTAATCATCTAACATAACTGTCCTTGAATAAATATTTTAATTTAGAAATAAAGAAAAAATCTATTTATAGATATTAAGTGCAGGTCAGCATTATAATTTGTCACAGAACACTGCATCTAGATTTTTCACCAAGGCTGTTTAACTTGATGCTGATGCCCCTTGGGGATAGGCATGAACATACTTCTCCCTGTCTGGCATCCCATTTTGATGAATGGATATAAAGAAAATTGACATGAGCCTCTCTCTCCTATAATAATCTCGCCTTCCCAGGTAAAAACTGTTGTCATTGTCAACCTTGACAGGGTCCAACCCTTAATAAAACTTTGTTGATCATATATTGGTCATTTTTAAACTACCTCTACCCCCCCTCCTCCCAACTTCAGTGCTGCTGCTAAAAGGGACCAAATTAGACTTTTGTTCAACTCAAAAACAGTTTGATCTCCTGTTAATATCATGAACAGGTGAATTGTTTGTCATCCTCTTCAAATGACACTCTCAATGTTCCTAGGTTTTAAAATTTTGTAAACATTGTACGGATGTGATTAATAAAAAAAAAATTAAATATCGTTTCACTTGTGGGAGTTTTCTTTTTTGTTTGTTTTGTTTTTTTATGTTTTGTTTTGTGCACGACCTGTATTACCAAGCGTGACCAAAGTCCCCTTTGTGCTTAGGGAGGGGATCGCTGCAACACGTATTGAGCAGGTACAGAACTGCTCTGACAGACGGGCACTAGTGGTGACGTCATGACAAGGTTTTAGAGGCAATAGCGCTCATTATTGCTGAAGCTTTGCAGAGCAATAAACTCATCCCAGAAAGAACTGTTTTGTTAAAGTGGGTGCATCGTTAAAGTAGGTGCAAAGCCGAGTAAGAAGGTTGCAGGATCCCATTCACCGTTTTCATCTGCGTTGGATTGGCAGATGCGTGTCAATCTCAGGGAAACAATTCCAGACACAATCGTGTATTTGGACGCCACAAAACAGATTATTTTTCTGGAGTTAACTGTCCCGTGAGGGGGGGGCATATGCAAGAGACATTCGAGAGAATGTACAGTAAATATGAAGGATTCTTAGACGATTGCAGAACTAAAGGATGGCACATTCATTGTTTCCCTGTAGAGATCGGCTGTAGGGGGTTTGCCGGACAGTCTATGATATGAGCCCTTACTAGCTTAGGGATAACTGGATAAAAGGAAGGTGGGCGATTTAAATGATCATGGAATCTGTCAAAAAGGCCACCAGGTGGTTGTGGATAAATAGGGCTAACGAGTGGGCCCCCAAAACTACTAAAAATACGAATGTTCCCAATGTAGATGAAAATATGTTGTAAATACCACCACTAAATACTTTTAAAGCTTAAAAGTATACATAGATTTGTATCTATGTATGTTAAAATTGTATATATAGATGATGAGAAGCTTCAGAGAATCAATTTATTCGAGTTGCATTCAGTCGCATATTCAACGACTTCATTTTTGCGTTTTACTGGTCTTTCAAGGAGATTTATTTTATTACAAAAAAATATTCTTATATGTAATTTTTTCTCTTCTTTACACGCAATTTTTTTTCGTTTGTTTTTTTTTCTTTTTTTTTCTTTTGTCATATTTACTTTTTTTTTTTTTTTTTCCAATTGTTTCCTTTAAAGATAATTTTTTTTTTTTTTTTTTTTTTTTTTTGTTTTAGGAGTAACTTATTTTGCTAAATTTACACACTATTTTTTTTCTTTTAACTATTATTCAATATGTAAATAAATATCTTGATTAATTTATTTTAAGCAATTTTAGTCATATTATTTCTCTTAGTTTTTAAATGAATGTCTTCTGTTAAGGATAATTTTTGGGTAGTAACCTATTTTAATTAAGTTTACACGTTATTATGTTTTCTTTCTTTTTTTTTTTTTTTTTTTAACTAGTATTTAACACGTAAGTATCTAGATTAATTTATTTTTAAGAGATTTTAGTTAAATGTTATTTCTCTTAGTTTTTAAACGGATTTTATAGGAGTATCAACCAAATTATTCATACTGCATTTTAGGAGTTTTCTTTTGGTGAATAGTCTACGTCATTTTAATCACTCTAAACATTTTAAGTGTAGTTAAGAAAAAATAAGAATCAAAACGAAAGTTATAAAAAGAGAAAGACGAAACAAATAAGATATAATCAAGAATTTAAAGGGGGGGAGGAAGAGAAAGAATAGTAAGTCCTAAGATAAGCCAATATAATAAATCTTTTTTATTTTATATATATATATATATATATATAATTACGTTTGTTTTCTTCTCTTCTTCCAAAAAAAATGCTGTCTTGGCCGCATCTAGGAAGATCAGTAAAACCAAGTGTACCCGATCTATAACCTCGAATGAGTAAGGCTTCAAGAACACCAGAAAGCTGTAACACGAGGGGAGTGGAAAAATCAGGTGTGGCTGACCACATATGGAGAGAGAAGGGAGATCACCGCCGTCTGTGGGATCAGGTTGAGATCATAGACAAAGAACACCATTGGAAAATTCGTAAACTTAAGGAATCAGCACATATGCTAGGCCACAAAAATCTCCTGAGCCAACCAAGCATAGAAATAAATACAATATGGGAACCAGTAATAAGGAGTGCTACAAAAATTGTAATATAAGCTCTGGTAAAAAATGCAATGATAACAGCAAAAATTGCAATATGAGCACCGATAAAAATGATTGCTCAAGACATTAGGTTCATAATACCTAGAAATTCATACCCAGATGTCATCAAGGACACATGGCACAGTGGATAAAGGCGTTGGTTAGATCCAGTGAGAGGACCCAAAGAGTGTGAGTTCAATACCCGGTTGACGCAGTGCAGAACTTGGAGAGGGGATAATTGACCCTTTCCAATGGAACTAGAACAGTGAAAGGGTTCAGTTCGACATTCCAACCACCTGAAGAAGTTCTGTGGAATTAAATATTGAGGACAATAGTCCAAATAATGTAAATAGTGTACATACTACCCCATCTCAGAAATATAGACAGAGAATTTATTTAAATATTTGCATCTGTAAAAATAACGTATAAATATATTAAAATAATTGTTGGACTCAGTCCATGTCATAATAAATATATATATATATAGGTCTGTCTGATAATTACTGTCGAAAGAGGGATAAGCCGATTGTGCTTCCATCTAACATGATGTCTTGGGAGTATATAACTGTACTCTTAGCTTTTTCACATGTTTTTGTGGCAGGAAAATATCCTGGCTGCTTCACCACGACAATGCAGTTCCTGGCAGGAGAAGAACATCGCCGTACTGGAACAACTACCCTATTCACCTGATCTTGCTTTGTGTGACATTTTTCTTTTCTCCAAGCTCAAGGGGATCCGTTTTGAAAGCATTGGAACCATCAAGATGTCCGTAACGACGGAGATGAAGGGCATCCAAGAAGAATCCTTCCAGCAGTACATAGAAGCGTAGCAGAGAAGGATGGGACTCGAGGGAGATTACTTTGAAGGGGTAACCATGTTGCTTGGAATTAAAATAAGTTGTTTGTTACAGCAGTCCTGTTACTTTTCATTAATCTCCAACAATCAATTCAAAAACTGCAAACTCTGCTTGGAGGAAAAATAGCTATAATTACCTTCTCAGACCAAAACAAACTAATAAATAAACGATCAGAACTTATCTCAAAATGCAGATACGAAAACAAATTTTTACTATGTTACTTAAAAATTGAAAACTGAAAAGAATAAATAAAATGAAAATAAATAAGCAAAAACAAGTAAAATAAATTAATCCAAATAACTAAAGTAATAAACAAATTAACGAACCACTCCCGTCAAAATAACCGTTAGAATAGATTACCCACAATGCAATAGACTACCCATAATGCATTACTGACCCGTATATAGTGATTTTCCAAGCGTAGCTTAGATGTGGCACAAGGCCGAAAGTATGGGAGCACCCAGTGAGGATCGAACTCACTACTCAGTCGTAATTGTTCTATCAAGACAAGCTTGCTAACCATTAAACCGCCTCGAGGTGTCCTGACCCGTATATAGGAATAGTCGAGAAAAAAAAAGCACAATGCATGTGTTCTCACGATTGCTTGTTTTCCAGCTCAAGGTGTCGAACTGTGTGCTTCCAGGCAGAGAGGAACCCAGACGAGGTTTTGCCGAAGGGCAGAGTCTCGTCTGGAGAGGTAGACAAACCCGACCCCCATGTATGCAGAGTCTACGGGAATTTTTGCTCGAGCCTACAGGCTCGTATCGCCCCACATAAAAATCGGCCTTATTCCACATCCTGCCTTGTGGGCAGGTCGGGTAAATACTGGCCTGACGATTGTATTTAGCATGAAGAAGTCTGTCGCCTCTGAGTGCTGACTTCAATGTTCACTTATATATATATATATATATATATATATATATATATATATATATATATATATATATATATATCGTTAAATAATGTAAATGTATTATTTAGTTTTAATCCTTTCAAGTCCATGAATTAATTTCATGGTGGCTGTAGAAAATTGAACAAGAAAAATTCCCAAATTTTCCTTCAAATAATTTAAACGCAATCGTTAGAATAATACCATAGACCTACTCATAATGCACCACTGACCACCATATACAAATAGTTGGGCCAAAACACAACGCACATGTCCTGATGATTGCGTTTAAGCATGAAATAGACTGTTACCTGTGGGTGTTGACTTCAATGTCCACTTTTATATTTACATACGCTCTATTCCTGATATATATATTCCTGCACTTTAACCCATAAATATAGCATACCACAAAACTATATATATATCTATATATCTATCTATCTATCTATATATATATATAGATAAACGTTATTATGAGTGGGTATACGCATTTAAGTAGACATCTAGTTTTTTGTTTTCTTAGTGAAATTAATATCAGCCTGTATTGAACCTGCATTCCCTTTATTTAAAATCACATTTTTCTTTACTACGACTTTTTGATCTAGGCCGGTTGATATTAATTTTCCTGTATAGGAAAATAAAAAACAGAGATGTCAACTCAAATATGTGTAACCACTAAAATAAATTTTTGTTATAAGAATGCCGTTGAACAAAAAAATCGACATCCCATCCAAAGCGTTCCAAAAAACAGGACTCAAGATAAACCATTCCAAGAAAGAAACACAGGATTTGAGCGAATGGATTCTATTGGTTTGGGCAATCTTTCTTCAACCCTCCTAGACAGGGCCGGCAGAATTACAAAGAACAGTAAAAATTACAAAAACCACATCACTTTAAGACTTACAGCAAGAGCGACAAATAAAATGCGTGGCACGTGTAACTCGAAGAGAGACTAATGACATAACCAAGAAGTTGACATTCCACACAACTTCAAATAAAAGGTTAAGAAGGAAACCTCCATCAATACTGGAAAGAGTGATAACAGCTACTGGGCTTGAGAAGAGAAAATAATGACACAATCAAGATGTTGACATTCCACACGACTTCAAATATAAAGTTAGGAAGGAAACCCCAATCAATACTGGAAAGAGTGATAACAGCTACTGGGCTTGAGAAGAGAAAATAATGACATAATCAAGATGTTGACCTTCCACATTACTTTAAACAAAAGGTTAGGAAGGAAACCCCCATCAATACTGGAAAGAGTGATAACAGCTACTTGGCTTGAGAAGAGAAAATAATGACACAATCAAGATGTTGACTTTTCACACGACTTCAAATAAAAGTTTAGAAAGGTAACCTCGATAAATACTGGAAAGAGCGATAACAGCTACTGGAGAAATCAATTTTCCTGAAAACTTGTTTTAACAGAAAAATTTTGGAAATTTCAACCTAGTGTTGCAGTGGCTGCTCGGTCAATGAATGCCAAATGTTTCCTTAAAGGGAAACGGCTAATATTGTCATTAGTATTAGTGATGAAAACATATACTACACATCGATTCCAGCCCGATGATTGTATGGTGAAGGAAAGTATAACACGATTAACATTGGCTGCTTAGTCAATGAATGTCAAATATTTCCATATAAGGAATAGTCTAATATTATTCATTAGTGATAAGGAGAACAGCTACTACACTTTGATCTCAGCCAGAAAAGAAAAGCCTAACTCGAGTAGCACTTGTTACACGCTCAATGAATGCCGAATGTTTCCATATAAGTTTAATATTACGCATTAGCGATGAGGAGAACAGATACTACACTTTGATCTAAGCCAGATTACTGGGGAGTGAAGAAAAACCTGACTTGAGTAGCACTGGTTGCACGGTCAATGAATGCCGAGAGTTTCCTTATAAAGAAATGTTTAATATTACCATTACCATTAGAGATGAGGAGAACAGATACTACGACACTTTGGACTCAACCGGATGGCGAGGGAGTGAAGAAAAATGTAACTCGGATAATACTGGTTCCTCGGTCAAACATTCATACAGGGAGGGCTTAGTTACTTTTAAAAACAGCATCTGAACGCCTAGCTTTTTACCTGAGATTGAACATCAACTACTGACGCTGGTAAGAGATACACAACAGCCAAAAAGGGGGATAGGGGAAGGCTGCTCTTCAATATGTCTTATCTTGAACTTAGCTAGCAACAATTACTGACACAAACATACCACAATACACCAAAACAACACATTCTTACTTAAAATTTTAATCACAGTCACCATAATACCTCAGAGTCTCTATGTGGTTCCAACTAGTTACCATATGTACAATTTAATTGTGGTCGTGGTGAATAAAAATAACAACTTAGAGGAAAGTTCAGCATAACAATTACCATGAAAGTATTTATAGAAAAGGCACAGGGAAACTACATTACAGTGGCGGGAAATGGACTGAAGCCGAGATGCCAGGTCAGAACCAATAACATTGCAGAATCTTCTTTGGATTTTATCAAGGATCTTTAAATATAAAGTAGAAGCACATAGAACAGCAATATTCAATGTATGAGCCAATGAAAGTTACATTACGGCGATGGTAAAGTGTCTGAAGCCGAGATGCCATGTCAGGACCAATAACATTGCAGAATCACCTTTGGATTTTATCTAGAATCTTTAAATATATAGCAAGAGCACCAGACCAGATGTGACAGAAATATTAAAAACAAGGATGAATGGTAGACTTATAAATATGGAAGATAGATGCTGCTATCAAACATTTTTTTTCATTTAGCTTTCGTCTAGAACAAAAGGTAAAATGGAAATAGGAAGATTGTGTTGCGCCGATTTCTTCTTTTTATTTGAACTTGAAAATAGGAAAATGTCACAATCTTAGCCAAGAGAGAGTATACTTGCTTGTTGAGTTTATTTTCATAAATTCGACATTCATTACGAAACCAAGATATTGATTTAAAGTTTTACTTGTACTATCGTCAGCTGCCGGGAAATCTGAACACCACAGCCATCGCGTGAAAAATTGAGAGGTAAACTTTGGCGTCAGAGGTGGGAGGGGCGGTGGGTCAGGGTACAGGTTGTCAGCAGGTGTCCCGAACACAGTCATTTATTGACTTTGTAGGCGACTGGCAAATAATTTTGTCTTGGAAGAAAGCGAGCAGGATTGCCCGTCCACTTGTAATACGTGACTTTGATTTCATAGTTGTTATCTCTTAGTAATTGCTGGTGAAAATGGAGTGGGAGTAGAGCCAAATACTAGAGGCCACTAGTTTTACCACCAGTACTGGGTGCATGACACTTGTTTTAGTAAGTTTTCAAAGAAAACAGTCGCTTTCTCTCTCTCGCTCTCTCTCACGCACACACACACACACACACACACACACACATATATATATATATATATATATATATATATATATATATATATGACATAACGATATATAAATCTTTATATATCAAGAACAATATTGGGGTGGTATGTATGACAAAGTTGCAAAAAGATTTCGTGTGACGCGTTTCGTCCTTTTGGACTTCATTCGACTGAATTTGTTACGTTGTTGAAACTGCACATGCGCACGAATCACCGATGCTGGGAAATTTAAATTTCATATATATATATATATATATATATATATATATATATATATATATATATTTAATATATTTATATATATTTAATATATATATATATATAATATAGTAGGTTGGTGCAAAAATAATGACGTAATAATGTCGTTTTTCGACGTATTTTTTAACGTCAAAAAACGACATTATTACGTCATTATTTTTGCACCAACCTAATATATATATTTAATATACAAATATTTAATATATATATTTAATATATATATATATTTAATATATATATATAACATATATATTTAATATTTATATATATATATAATGTATATATTTAATATATATATATATACGATATATATAATATAATATATATATTTAATATATATATAATATATATATATATATAATTAAATTTACGTTGAGCACTATTTTGTAAAAATAAAAATATCTATAAGAACACCGGATTATATATCTTACTGTTCTTTCTTTATATATATATATATATATATATATATATATATATATATATATATAATGTACCCGATTTCATTTAGATTCTTTTTGAGTTTTTTTTTCATCTCGTTTGTTATTAGCTATCCCACACTGATAATAGAAGTCCTGCCAGGAATGGTGAAATCTTGTTAGATCCAGGGAGCAAATTTACTGCGAATTTCCTCGTGATCAAGGCGCTCTCGAGACATATCGCAGTGAAGTTGTTTTCTCCTTTCATCAGATTAGCCTTTTTTATATTAAATTTACGGTCAGACTCGTTACGGTGAGCAACTAATGTATTTAATGTACTATTTTATAAAGTGTCCCTTTTGTTTTCATACAATCTTTTTTTTTTAAATCCCTTGAGGTTTCTCCTATGTCATTTTTGTGACAATTATTACGGGCGATAGAGTAAATTCCACCTTCAAGTTTTAGCTTATTGTTCCTTTAATATTAATTTAGCCTTGTATTGTTTTAGATTTTTTCAACTTGGACGTTGGTGTAAAAGGATTTTTAATCTATACTGGCCATAAGTTTGTCAGTCATGTTTGTTTCGCTTAGTTTTTCCCCTAGGTAGCCGGATTTCTTTATAGAGAACGGAGAGGGGTTAGAAGTTTTGTTAGAACTTATCTAAACTCAACATAAAATTTGTCACTGCTACAATAAAAGACTTAGTCAATGCTAAGCAAAATATCAGCTTATGTAAATATAAAAATGGGCATTGAGATCAATACCCAATGGTGACAGTCTGTTTCATGCTTAAACGAAATCATTAGGCCATGTGCATTGTATTTTGGCTCGATTATATGATGGTAAGTGATGCAATATGAGTAGATCTAACGGTTATTTAGATTGGCGTCAACAGCTATGCTTCGAATTATTGTAGGGGGGCTATTAACACAGAACCGTTACCCCCCACCCAAATAACCGTTAGAATAATACAACAGAACTACATGTAGTGCTGTTCTATTTGACATTAATTTAATGATGTTCTGGAAGCACCCTTTCAAAACTTGGGTCTCTGCTTTTATTATGGTATACCATAAGTTTTCTAGATTTGTTTGCTGCGCACAAAGGATTCGAATTTCTGTTTCCACTACATCCCAGAGGTGCTCTATGAGATTCAGATTCAGTGACTGTGGAGGCCAAATTAACACAAAAATTTAATTGATGTGTTTCATGAACCAATCTGCCTCGTTTTTTTTTTAATTTATGACACGGCGCTTTGTTCAGCTGGAAGTGACTTCTAGAGGATGGATGCCGCGTAGTCACGAATTGAGGCACGCAATCAGGCACACTACCTAGCCTATTGCTACTCTATCGCTATTTCCATGGCAATTGTTAAAATAAGTTATACTATTTAGTTCTACCAATTAAGATCTTTGGACTCACCATGCTATATCCACAGAGTCGAATCACCCACATTTCCCCCGTACTCCAATGAGGAATACAGGCCCCATCCTGAATTATATCAACGGTTCAGGCTGCTAGTGATGGTGCAGTGGTATGAAATATATTTTCTCATAATTTTCTTTTTTTACTCCAGTTCACCTGATACAAGGCCCAAGAGCCACCGCAACTATTAAGATCCGTCTTCTTGTATTAGGCAGATAAGTGTATTAGAGCACGTGGAGGATTTTATGAGATAATTTCTCCTTTAGACGTTGTTTGTCGGGATGATTTTGTAAACCAATTAAAAACTCTTTCCTGTTTGAATTTCTGGAATGAGGTGTTACCAGTATTTACATTATTTGCATTCGGACTATTATCCTTATTTCTGTTGTTATTATTACAACGTTTCGGCCTTTGTATCCTCCAAACTTTATCAGGTTTCTGTCGATCTGAGTAATCTTCAGGGAATTTCGAACTCAACTCTTTATTTAATCTACGGGTTAAATTGCTTTCGTTTCGTTGTCCATGTCTAGGGATTTTTTTTAAAGAATTGCGGCTGAGTATTTAAAAAAAAATATTAAAATATTTAAACTCAGTTACCTCCCTTATATATTCTTGACGTAAATTGACTCTAACAGAGCGCGTTTTATGCGCATTTACAAAAAATCCACAATTATCAATTACATTAATTCCCCCCCTGAAGATGATCTTGGATGAGATTGAGAGAACTTGGGGAAAATAAAAGGAATGAGAAAAACTACGGTGTCTTTGTTACTGAGTTTAATAACAACACTAAGAAATTGATTAGTGAATTTGAAAGAATTATTATGAAAATGAATAAACTTAATATGTCTAGATTATTCAACCAAACACACACACACACACACACACACACACTTGGTTGAATAATATTAACAAGTTCTGTCTATTCAATTTTTTATTAACTTTTTTCAAATTTACAAATTAACTCACAAATAGTTCTGTCTAGTCAATTTCACTCAGAAGGCTTGGTTCAAACTTGTGGGTTGGTTTTCAGGCGCGTTCCAAAGGCACTGCACTCTGAAATCACCTCCACAGGTTGATAACATCAAGAAGTCACCTTACTGACAAATTGATCATGGTGAAATTTGAACCCTGGTCTCATGGATGGAAAATGAACATTCTAACCCTTCAGCCATATATGTACGTATATTTAGGTAGTATATCTTTATTAAAAGAATTATAGGTTGAGTATTTTTTAAACATTAATAATAATAAATTTAAATTAAATTACCGCCCTTATATATTCTTGGCGTAAATTGACTATAACGGAGCGCGATTCATGTGCATTTACAAAATAATTCACAACTATCAATTACATTAGTTTTTTGTCTTAGCAATTCCTCTCTGAAGATGATATTGGATGAGACTGAATGTACAAGAAATAACCAAAACTATGGCGTCTTTCTTAATCACTTTTGTAACAGCACTAAGAAACTGATCCGTGAATTTGAAAGGATTAAAATAAAAATAAACAGACATAATATGTTTAGATTATTGAACCAAACATGCTAAAATGAAGATATGACCGACACCAAATCGTTTGGGTTTCAATCCGGGCTTGAGACATTCGGTTGTCTAGTCGCACTGAGAAGCTGTGATACAGCGAAACAGTACTGTCTGCGAATGATATATATATATATATATATATATATATATATATATATATATATATATATATATAGAAAAAAAGAAAGAACAGTAAGATATATAATCCGGTGTTCTTATTGATATTTTTATTTTTACAAAATAGTGCTCAATGTAAGTTTACAGAGCATCAATATTATAAATAAACTGATTTAAAATATGTTTTTTTTCGCTACACAGTAATAACCATGTTTCAAAAATGGAAGTTAAAAGTTTCAAATTTAATTTTGTAATTAAATTAAAACCATTAGTTCCATTTCATCCTCAATATATATATATATGTCACAAAGAAGTACATACAAAGAGGAACATCTAATCCATTTTACAATTTTTAAAAACAATTTCGTCATTCAACGAGTGGTTAGCAGGTTAATGCATTATTAAATCTGTTAGCGAAGTGATTTCGGCTTTAATTACATTAACTTTACTGATTTATTCTTTGTAAGACTACTTTGTAATCTTAATTATACTGCACCATTTAATATATATATATATACATACACACACACACACACACACACACACACACACACATATATATATATATATATATATATATATATATATATATATATATATATATATATCATGAAAAGGAGATCCATTTTGACGTTCATCTCTCATCTCCTTCGACGTGGTGTAATGCATAGCAAGCTTGATCAATTACGAATAAAAAAGAGAGTTTGATCCTCATTGGGTGCCCCGTACTTTCGGCCTTGTGTCACATCCAAGCTACGCTTCGAAAATCACCATTCAGAACTCCTGTTGCAAAACATGATAAACATGACAGGTATTCAAATGACTCTCCCTGGGCCAATGTATCTTCTGTGCCAAACGCATTTCTCAAAATCAAGTCGCAGGTTATGTATAGGCCTTAACGTTAATTATCCTGATAATGTTTTTTTCTTACAGTAAGCTTCACCCTGTAGAAGGCCCGGGGCCACTCGAGGTAGATGGTTACATTAATGGACAGTTTATACGGATAAAATGGGAAAATAACCTTAGTCTTGAAGAGGTCAAGACTGTAGTGATCGGGAAAACATCCCCTAAAGAGTCTGTTCCATAGGGTAGTGGTTCGTGGGAAGAAGCTGTTCGAGTGGAACACACTCCTCACCTATGGTATACAATGGGAATGTAGGTGGTTTGTTGCAATATAAGGGACATGGTAGGTCCTAGCCGTGAAGGTTAGATCTTCTAGAACCAAGGAATGTAGTTCGCCTGAGCACTTTCCATGGGAGTAGCGATAGAACAAAGGGAAGCTTGCCACATCACGCCTGTTAGAAAGAAGTTAAAGGGTGGAAAATAATTTGTCACCCACAAGGACTCGGACTAGGAGACGCTTTTGACCGCTATGTTAGTTATGAGCCATGCGTGGTACACGCTTAAGCGATCCCGTAGCAGGTTGCCATTTCTTTCTTTCCAGTTGCTATCCAAGGCTATAGAACCTGGTTTGTCCTGCTATTTACCCATAGCTAGGGGAGAAGAAGAGGATTCATATCTTTCCCAAGGATATTAGCACGTAGGTGCATGTAATAGATTCAACTGGAAAGCCAGTCAGTCAATTATGTGCCATGCGTGATACACGCTTAGGCAATCATGTATCTTTCGATACATGATTGACGAGGCAGATTTTTTCCCTCAGTAGGTTGCCATTTCTTTCGGCGGTAGACCAGTTGCTATCCAAAGCAATAGAATCCGGTCTGTCCTGCTATTTACCCATAGCTGGGGAGGGGAAAGAAGAGGATTCATACCTTTCCCAACGGTATAGCACGTAAGTGAATGTAATGGATTCGACTGGAATTCGAACTCGGCTCTCCGATTCCTCAATCCGTGCCATTATCCATTACTCCACAAAGTTTGATTTAAAAATTTTGTGACGTATGGTGACCGTTAATAATTAAGTATAACTCAAGACTTCGATGTTAAAATAAAATAGTATTTAATTACAACCACAAATAAATACTTAACAAGAACAAAGAAATAAAAGTCAACGAGAAATAATTAACCATTTCAGTGAATATCTTGTTAGTAGCGCGACTTGCCTTAATGTCCGGTAAATCCTAAATCAAACCCCATATCACCGACGCCCAATAATTCACACTAATTCAACTGGATAGTTCCACTCAATAGTCACTGACACTGCTTTTTACACACCTGGCTGAATACCGAACAATTGATTCAATATAAATAAATTCAAATATTGGATTTTTTAAGAAACTTGTACAAAAAGTGTCTGGAACATTAAAATGTGCAAAATTTAACGAATAATCTTATGTAGATTATATTATTTTTGCGACGTACAGTAGCCATTAACAATGAAATATAACTCAAGACTTCAATGTTAAATAAAATAGTATTTAATTACAACTGCAAATAAATACTTAACAAGAACAAAGAAATAAAAGTCAACTAGAAATAATTAACCATTTCAGTGAATAATTTGTTAGTAGCGCGGCTCGCTTAATGTCCGGTAAATCCTAAATCAAACCCCAAATCATCGTCGTACAATAATTCACACTAATTCGACTGGATAGTTCCACTCAATAATCACTGCAGTCAGTAGCCTGACACCTCTATTTATACACATGATGGAAAACATATATTCATAAGTTCAGAGTGTCACATTCGAACCTCGGTGTCGATAGTTACTCATTTTCTTCCAATGGGACAAAAATATAATGAATGTGATCTCGCCAAGCCTAAAAATAATCAAATGCGCCACGCACATACACAGAAATTATTCAGTATACGTTATACGGTATTGATACTTGCAGAGAGTGTGGAATAGAATGTGTCTCACTTCGTGGACTAAAACGTTATAGGAAAGTTCACCAAAACATTACTGCAATATTCACTGCAAGAAGCGCCCAACGTTGCCACACCTGTGCAAGAGAATGTAAGGCCCCAGCAGGGTTAAAAATCTCGCTATATTTGAGGGTCAATCAAGCGTTTACATTAGAAGTCGAGTCGAAGTAATCATTCTTGTATGTATGTATGTATGTATGTATGTATGTATTTCAAGTCATATAAAAAGATATATTGGAAGTGATAATGTTCAAAGTCTACTTCCACCACCCGAAGATGATCTGACATACCACATATGTAACAAGAAATGCAGATCGATGGCTGGCTTTATGAGCCACTGTCATTCATACAACAGATAAATGCAGAGTTGTGGTGGGGAGCTTCTGATCGATGGGACATGTCATACTCGCTTTGTGAGTCGACAGCCACTATACACTATGTATGTATGTGGATATATGTGGATGGATAGCGTTTAGGACTAAGAAATCATAGAGCCGAGATCGAATTTTAGTCGAGTTCGTTACATTCACTTATAGGCAAACGCCCTTTAGAATGGCATGAATCCATCTCTTTTTCCTGTGGCCATGCTTAAATAACAGAATCGTCTCCTTCGAGTCAACCAGTCTAGTAGAAGGAATCTCTGAATTCAAAACCATGACAATAGCTTTTACTTGTTAGCAATAGTCATACACATCTAACGAGTCGACACACATCATATATAGATGTAAGTGTGGTGCTAGCACGAAGGCACAAGTCATCGTGACCGAGCGTTTGAGCATACCGCCCTTATTCAATAGCTGATCACGCCAAACAGCATGTTCTCCCCCAAAAAGTGTAAATATGATCCACTCAGTATAGTTACAGTATAAACTACAGGTTTGATCTGTAGGTATTTAACATAAAATATGCCCGAGGAAGCGTCTGCAACAGGGATTAGCTAATCACTCTAGCAGACAGTCATACTAGAAAAATGGGCAGCCAGCCATAATGCATGTGTTTGATTTAACGGGCAAATAGTGGTCAAGGGGTGTATGTTAATAGTGAAAGTTCATTACATTTGAATGTCAACAAGGAGGCTGTTTTTAAATGGAAAATAAAAAAAAAACTTTAATATACTGAAATGTACAAGGTCAAATAATCTAATTATCATAATAGATTAAGTAATATTTGCTTACCTTTTTGAGTTTAGTTAAGTGGTTCTAAAATCGTATGTTTAACCTTTCAATAGGGCCGGTGCGTACTACCTCTGAACACCCCCCACCGGCCCCGAGCACTGCTTTGTGACCCTCTCTATCTTAACAACATTTGCTTTTTTCTACCTATATACATTACAAATTAAACTAAGCACAACTGACTATTAAAAGGATGGAAAATTGTCACGGATTTTAACATCATTCTGTTTTGTTTTTTTTTTGTTTTTGTTTTTTTTTTGACCAAATCCGTGAATCTGTTTTCCTCATGCTAAGTCTAAAACAAAAAAAAAAAAAAAAAAAAAAAACTATATAAAACTAGCAGTATAACCCGTTTTCAACCGGGGTCATTTATTACTAGGAATTTTTGACGTTCAATTGAAGCAGTTTAAGTTTAAAGTCAGCCCACCCGAAAATCAATCTTAGTAACAACATTTGCGTGCAACTGAGGCACATCCCCAAATGGGGGGGTTAACAATTTGAATGTAGAGGACCTGAAAAAAGAAACTATTTAATAATGAATAATATTATTGTAATAATTTAAATTATTTATTTTTGTTAAAGTTTTTACGAAAGATATATATCTAACATATAGTAAATAGTAAAATGTTGCTGAGAGTTATAATGGACAGGAAGTAGTGGAGGACCGTTGTCGCCAACAATTTTGTCTCAAAACCGGCACTGAAGAATTATCTATCAAACAAAAAAGATTTCATCAAAATCGGATGAAAACTGTAGAAACGCATAAACATCAGATCACACACACACATTTTGTGAATCATGCTTATTATAAAACCCAGGCGTTCTGTGTGTGTGTGTGTGTGCGCGTGTGTGTGTGCGTGCGTGTGTGTGTGTACGTTTATATATTGGATCGGATTTCCTACATTTTTCAACCGATTTCAACAAAACTTCACAGGACTACGTAAAATTACCTTGCGGTGGTTCTGACAGCGTCAAAAATTGGAAAAACACAATTGTTTTTGCACGAAATCAATTTGAAAACACGATTAAGAGGCATCACTGTCGCGAGAATGAAAGGGGGACAACTCATATCGAGTTATACTTATTATAAAAACCGAGGTTGTTTGTGTGTGTGTGTGTGTTCGTTTATATATGGGATCGGATTTCCTACATTTTTCAAACGATTTCAACAAAACTTCACTCTTTTTTTTTTTGGCAGGTAGTGTTTCTTATTGTCTTGCACACTTTTTTCTTTATTTTTACATTCAGAATGCTTTAAAAATTCCATTTACAAGACTTTTTAACAAGAAAAATCTCAAGTTGATGTTAAAAATTGGTCATAAATTGTAATTTTGAATAAAATCGCTTATTACCATCATTGTTAACTGCCTGATGAGACGTGTTAAACATCGAAACAAAAAATGCAATTTTGTAGTAGTAACTGTTTATTATATATATATATATATATATATATATATATATATATATATATATATATATATATATATGTATATATATATATAATTCATTTTTTCACCCTTGAAAGTGAAGTCTGAAGATCCAGAGAAAAATAAAATCTCTGGTAAAATAAATTATAACTAATGGAACCTTAAAGTTGTCAGTTTTTTCTTTAAATTAAATTATTCTCTCTGACTTAACATTGAACTCTCCTGATTTCATCTTCCTTGAGATTATCCATACGAATTACCATGATTTTCGTTTCTTATATATATATATATATATATATATATATATATATATATATATATATATATATATATATATATATATATATATATATATATATATAAAGAGGTTTGGTTACTCTCAGATAGATGTTACCTTCAAATTCCCAGCTTCACAGTTTCGTAGACGGACCTTCAGGGAATCGCTCAGTCCACTCGTCAAGGTTATCAGCAATTGACTTTTTATGCTACTCGATTTTTCTTTTTTATATGTATTTTTATTGACGCATTTTTTCCATAGTGCACGTGTACGCGTTCATGCCCAGGCACCCATGCACACATCTAAGAGATTCAGGTTAGCTGAAAAGTGTCGATAATTTATGGAGGATGCTAAGTGACGTCATTTAATGCCTCTTCCGGATGTCTCAGTTATTTCTCTTTAATTCAACTCTCCAAGTTTTGGTTCACCACTGCTGTGGCCTGGTATTGAACTCACAACTTTTTGGGTCTAGTCACTGAATCTATCCAACAACTTTTTCCACTGGCCCATGGAATGTGGAACTAGAACAATCTACCCCGGTGTACGAAATAAAGAGCTCGATTCTAAATTCCATTCACCTAAAGAAAGCAGGAGCGTACAGCGGCCGAAACGTTGTGAATATGGCAATGAAGAGGAGGATAACAGTCCAAATAATGTAAACAATGCAAGTAACCATAATACCCCATCTCAGAGATATAGAGGCCGAAACGTTGTGAATATGGCAATGAAGATGACGATAACAGTCCGAATAATGCAAACAATGCAAGTAATCATAATACCTCATCTCAGAGATATAGACAGAAACGAAAGTAAGTAAATGATGTTTATTTTTTTGTGCTGTTCATATTTTTTCAATATGGGATAAATTTATGTATTATATCTTTTTTAAATAACACAAGGTTATGAATTTAACTATTCTCTTTGAATTAGTTTACAAGTATGTTAGTCTGGGAAAGAAGTAATTCTTTCAGGAATGGATATTTTGAAAAAAAATCTGGGTCGCAGATTTATATTTTGGTAAGATTCGATAGTAGCACTCTCGAGAGATTTCCATCGAAGTTATTTTCCCTGTTAACAAGTGTGGCATTATTTAAATCAAAGTTGTGGTTGAATTTATTTTTATGTATAACTGATGCATTTTATAAATTGTTGCGTATAAGATACCTTTTTTGGTTCCTATATACATTTTCTTAAATTTCTGCAACTTTCCCAGTGTTTGTAAATAGCAGAGGTGTGAAACGCTTTTCCTTGTTTTTATTCATATTGTCCTATCTTTGTTTTACACACACATACACACACACACACACACACACACACATATATATATATATATATATATATATATAAATATAAAAGTGAACATAGAAGTCAACACTTAGAGGCGACAGAAACAAAAAGTAAAAGATAAAAAATAAAAACAAGCAATATAATTTGACCCAAATAAATAAACAAACGACTTCCGGTAAAATAACCGCCATAATAGATTACCGACAATGCACCACTAACCCGTATATATATAAATAGCCGAGAAAAATAACAGCATATGTGGCCTGACGATTGCATATAGCATGAAACAGACTGTCGCCTCTAAGTGTTGACTTCTATGTTCACTTTTATATTTACACACGCTCTATCTCTGATATTGAGCACTTTATTCCATAAATATAGCACACCTTAAGACTATATTTCTTTATATATATATATATATATATATATATATATATATATATATATATATATATATATACTGGATGTAACAGCAAGATTGTCCAATTATATTAAGCTTTGAACCGTTGTGTCTTAGAAATGATTAAAGATATCTTACTGGAATTCTCCGACGTTTTTAGAACACTATTAGACTCTACTTTGAGCATCAAGAATGTAGCTCTAAGTTCAAATGATGATCCCTCTTCTTGTTGTGACCTCCTAACAGTGGCGTAGCTAGTGGGGGGGACGAGGAGAGCGGACCGCCCCGGGTGCCAGCACAGTCTTGCCTGTGTATCAATTCGCTGAGATACAATTTTCCATTGAGTGAGCGATATACTTTTGAATATATCTGCTAGTGTTGGGACGGTTAATCGGAATCGGAAAAATCGGAACTTTTTGGGGTATCGGAATCGGAAAAATTTGTGCTTATTTTCCGATTCCAAAAACGATTCTTTTAAATTTTTAACTTAATTTTCCATTATTGGTACTAATGATAAATATTTTTTTTTTTTTTTAATTATCACTAAAACTAAAATCATAATGACATCAAAATACGATGTAAATTTATTTGTATATAAAGAAAAACAAAAAAATAAACTTTGCATAAATTCTCTAGGTAACCTTTAAAAGAATGCAGTTAATTTACAATGTTCCGAAAAGTGCTTGAAAATTATATAGAACATTTTTGTCAAGAAAAATACTTTCAAACATCATTGATAATTAAATGGTACCCAGAAAATGATGCAACGGAAAATTGGACACCGGAAAATTAGCAACAGAAAATTACGTCAACCATGAACCAGTCGAGACTGTCGGATCTGGCTGTGCTGTCCATTGAAAACGAGCTTACAAGACAAACAGATTTTAACGATGTCATTGACCAGTTTGCCACAATGAAAACAAGAAAACATTCATTCTAAGGCCATAGTATTGAATGTCAATCTTTTGTGTATTGCCGTGTTTTGTATTTAGTTGTTCTGAAAGTGAACAGTTGCATTTTAAAAATCTTTTGATTTGAACTGATTATTTTGTGGTATTGGATTTTGTCTTGGATCATACATGTAAATAGTAACGTACCGGTCAGTAGAGTAAAGTAGAGGTAGAGCATGTATGAAAATTTAGCTACAGCTAACCATTCAGCAGAGGGTGAATCGGGGTCATTGGGGTGACATTTGAGCGCACCGCCCCGGGTGACGTTTACTCTAGCTACGCCACTGCCTCCTGATCCAGTTTTCCTCTCTACTGTTCACCCTTTTTGAAACTTATTCACCATTTTCTTGATGGTTCTTCAATGGACTTTGAAGATGGAAGCCAGATTATGTATGTTGGTACCATTACTGAAAGTCTGAATGATCTTTTTTTTCTCTCGCCATCACTCAGTTGTGAAGTTGTGGTGCCAACACAAAATGATTTTAACCTGTTCTCTTTCTAGCTGAATAACTCAAAAGGTTATTCAGAGATTCTTACAATAAATGATGTCAAGATGGACAAACATCTTATCTGAAAACCTGGAAAAAGAAACTCAATTAGTTAAGTAATTTTTTTTTTCAGATATTAAACATTTTGTGAGATGGGCAATTATGCTGTTACAATATATATATATATATATATATATATATATATATATATATATATATATGTGTGTGTGTGTGTGTGTGTGTGTGTGTGTATGTGTGTGTGTGTGCGTGCGTGCGCGTGTACGAGAGGTTACGCCAAAGGTTAGGCACCACTTTTCAATTTTTAATCATTTCACTCCAAGGAAGGTGATAAAGCCACTAAGACACTGAGTTACTGAGTGTGAAAGAACCTGAGTAAATAAGTATTGAGAGGGCAATAAAAGAACGGTTATAAAGGAGATAGAAGATGACCATTGGCATTAGATTTCAATTTTTGAAGATCAAAATTGACTGAAAAGCAAGAAGTCAGAAGAGATGTCAACAAAGGCGAAGTGCGAGAGAAGAAACAGTAAGCATAGAAGTTATGGTAATATAACTATATCTGGCATTGCAACTGTTAAAATGATGAGACCTAGCTGCCAATCTAGTACAGCGTTTAAATTCGTAAAGGTAGACACCAAAGACGAAAGCTCATGAGAAAAATTACAATATTACTTCCAAAAATCTGATCAAATGGCAAATTATCTGATTTGTTCAGTTGGAGGACTTTTTAGTTGAACTAAGAAATTTTCAGTACCCACTCTTCTGGATATATGTAAATTTAAATTGTTTCAAAATAATGTGTGTATTGGTGGAACGAGTGTGGGTGATTAACTAGTGCGTGTGGGAGAGTGTGTGGCTGGATTGTGTCTATATAAAGAGAAGGAATGGTAAATAAAAAAATAGCGATAATGTTTCCTGCCTTCACTTCCTTCTTACGAAACGCAAAGAAAGAAAGAAAAAAGAAAAAAGAAAGATAGGAAGGAAGAAAGATTAACAAGAGGAAGGAGGTGGGTAAAGAAGGTGAGAGGGTGTGTTGGTTGTTGTATTAAATCGTCATTCCAGCCGCTTACTACCACGTGAGATGGGAACAGAAAGTTCGAAGGTGAAAGAAGGCCATGCCTCTGGTGGACACGAGTAAGTTGATTATGATTTCATTTCGAGATTTCTTTTTTTGTGTAACGACAAAGAATTTTATTCCTCGTCAGAAACAAACAAAAAACTAAAAATACCTTGATTCATTCATCACAGACATATCACAAAACTTCCATTTAAAAAATAATGCATTTTTAAACTAGTATGAACATAGTTTTTTCGGAAGCTACCATCCCAAAACTAAAAAAAAAAATCCCTTTTCTGCAATATCATGTAAATGCCTTTCAGTAGGAAAAAAGAAAGAAAATTCAAAATATTGACAGAAGAATAAAAATCAGTCGATAGAACTTTTGTGTTAGTTTATTGACTATTGTCACCCCAGTTCTCTGTTGCGATCATTTTTTTTGTTTTTCTGGTGGGGGTGGGGGGTGTTCTATTCGCTTTGAACTACGTTAATTAATAAATTCTAGTAATTTTGACATATTTTGCTGTTTTTTTTTTCACTAATTGTTATTTTGGTTAGAATCAGGGCTAGTGCAAAGGTCTTGTGTCTCCCGCACCCCGAATCGATGATACGCTCCCCTCCCCCTCTCTACTACACCTCAATTTTCATAAGGTAGTAACCATATAAAATAAAAAATTTATTGTAACCCAATTATGTGTAATAATATATCATATGCAATAGAGTTGAACAATTAAACAAGAAAAACTGAAAATAAATACAATACAATGTATCTAAATACAAATTAGAGACCTGTCATCATTACATCTTAAATTATTACATTCACTTACGTGCTAATGCCCTTTGGAAGGTGTGAATCCTCTTCTTCTCCCTCCAGATATATGTAAATAGCAGGACAGACTGGGTTCTATAGCCTTGGATGGAAACTGGTCTATGAGAAGGACAACTCTGAATTCAAAATCTGCGGAGGATCGTTTGGGGACCTTGCGGCACGTAGTGCACCTGGTCTCTGTATTCGGCCCTTCAAAAAGTGTGGATGGTCCTGCACGAAACCTTCACCACTATAATCAAATCTCATGTACTGTTGTCGGTCTGTCGGTTTCCTGGGAACTGGTCTCCTTGACCCTCATACGTCGAACTCGACGGGAGAGTCGACTATATATATATAAAGAAATATAGTTTTAAGTTGTGCTATATTTATGGGATAAAGTGCTCAATATCAGAGATAGAGCGTGTGTAAATATAAAAGTGAACATTGAAGTCAACACTTAGAGGCGACAGGCTGTTTCATGCTAGACGCAATCGTCAGGCCACCTGATATATATATATATATATATATATATTATTTATTCGAAAATTATAAAATCACTACAAAAATTTTGTTTCAACACTTCTGGTGTCTTATCAAGTGATGGTATTGAGTATAGAATATGCATTCATCACTTGATAAGACACCAGAAGTGTTGAAACAAAATGGCTATTTTTGTAGTGATATTATAACATATTTATGTCATAATTTTTTAATAAATAATTATATTTGCTCTACTCTGTATTGAGCACTCTTTTAAGAATAGTATTTGTTGGTTATTGGAATTTATTCCGTATACACCAATCCTATACTTGGATAAATATATATATATATTGGGTGGTAACCGGTCTAGGAGAAGAAACATTCTAAATTCAAAAACTATATGTAGTGCTGAAGAAGTACCTACCATTCATAAAATTAAATCAGTGCGATGTAACAGATGTATATATATATATATATATATATATATATATATATATATATATATATATATATATATAGGTACCTTCAAAATTCGCTAAAAAAGGGTACATGATGAAAAAAATGTCCAAAACATAAATCGAAATTGAATCGTCAAAATATAAAGATCAAATTATGTAATTTTTTTATAATTTTTAGATCCTGGGACATTTTGGTTAAAATCTTTTCTTTTTATTTTTAGCTTAATCTAGAGAGCATAAAATTTTAAGTGAAATTTTAGTGATTTTTTGTTTTTGTTTTTGTTAGCTTAATCTAAGGAGCATACAATTTTAAAGGAAATTTTAGCGTTTTGGGGGGTCTATTTTCGCTGAAAAATACATTGATTTGGAAATTCTTGTAAAAATCAAATAATTGTTCGATTTTAATTAAACTTTCAAGACTTATTCACTAATGGATGTATTTTTTATTTTATTTTTAAAAAAAATCTTTTGCTAATATATATATATATAAATATATATATATTTACATCTGTTACATCGCACTGATTTAATTTTATGAATGGTAGGTACTTCTTCAGCACTACATATAGGTTTTGAATTTAGAATGTTTCTTCTCCTAGACCGGTTAGCACCCAAGGCTATAGAATCCAGTTTGTACTGCTCTTTACCCATTGCTAGGGAGGGTGAGAAGAAATAGATTCAAGCCTTTTCGCAAGGATATTTGCATGTAAGAGAATGCAATGAACTCTAGTGGAATTCGAACTCGGTTCTCCGATTCCTCAATCCGAACCGCAATTCATTACTCGTTAAACTAAGAGCAAGTAATATTTGTTTCAATTCACATTAATTACCCTTCAAACGAGCTAATATTTCTCAAATAAATTTTCTGAAAATTATATTTCATTTTTGAAAGATTTTTTAATAAATATTGTGATGACAGATTTATCAATATAGACGATTTTATTGATTTTACGGATAATGGGGGAAAAAACACATTCTAATCATTTTAAATTCAGTCGGCTTATTGTAAATATTAAATTTATTGTATTAGCTTGCAATTAAAACAAAATTAAAATCTTCAAGAAATATTTTTCATTTTTAAAATGCATTTTAAACCTTAAATATCACCTTATAGATATAGATATAGATATATTAGTGGTTAATACACACATACACACACACATATATATAAAAAATATATAAATAAATACATTAAAATATAATATAGAGTATTGAATAATGCATCAGAAAATAATTCATATTTATCTGTATCTCACTCATTTAAACTCTCTTTTAACCCCCCTCTCTTTAAAACTTCTCTCTGTTAAATTTTAATCCCCACTTTCAGTTTTAGGCCTTCCTCTTCTTCTCTCGTCTGTTACCCCTCTCTAGAGCTTTCATGTACCTCTCACATTCGCCCCCACACTCTCATACATACACTCTCACTAAGTTTTATTTTTTATTCCCGGAGTTATTTTTTCTGATTTCTTTTTTAGTTTGTAGGTTTGATGAATTGGATCGTAATTACGATTCCAATTTAATAAATGTTAACCATGGAATATTAGTGTTTAAGCCTTTTTATAATATATATATATATATATATATATATATATATATATATATATATATATATATATATATAAATTCAAATAGTCTGTCAATGGGCGAAGTATTATATATAAAGATTCTCCAAAAACCCCTGCAACTTTGGCCATTTTATGCGGCCATTTTATGCGGTCATTTTGATTCAATTAAATCTTTAGGCGAGCATAACTCTAACGACTTCATTTAAATAATTTAAGAGAAGTGATAAAATTGTTCTTTCAATTGATAATTTACAATCAGGGTTTACTAAGAATGAAAGGGAATGAAAAGAACGGACAGCAAAAGAGCAGGATTCAAGAAGACAGAAGATGGCGATTGACGTTGCATTTAAATGTTTGAAGACTATAGTTGGCAGGAAAGCAAGAAATCCGAAAGAGTTCCACAGGCGACCAATTCTATTAGAATAGAACAGCCGGTTGCATCTATCTAGTTCAACAGTGAGACCTAATTGCCAATCGAGTAGTACGCTTAAATTCATGCCGTTGAGGCACCAAAGAGGAAAGCTCCCCAGAATAATTACAATTAAAATATTTGTAGAAAAGGCAGAGGGAAGCCACGTGATGTCGATGAGAAAGCGACTGAAGTCAAAATGCCTGGTCAGGATCGATTTCTTCGGATTTTGTCAAGAATCTTGAGATGTACATCAGGAGCCCCAAACCAGATATGACAGCAGTATTCAATGCATGGATGAATGGTAGATCTATAAATGTGCACGGTGCATTCTGATAAGAAAAACAATGTCTGGCACGACAGAGTGAATCAACATTCCTAGCGGTTGACTTAGCAATTGATTCGTTATTTTTGTGATTCCTTGCGAATCCCTGTTGCCACTTTTGCGATTTTGAACGACTTCACTTGTCACTTTTGCTATATCAAGCGAAAGCTCGTTATCATTTCCAAAAATGCTCGTTATATTGGAGACTTCGTAGACGCTAGTACTATTAGTAACGCCTTCCAATAATACCCGAACTAGTAATACTTGTTCAAGTAGTAATCGCCAAATAGTATAATGAACAGAAGAGAATCGTAATCCTTATAGTAGAAGAGTACAGAGAGTGAACATTAATAATAGTGGATAGAAAGAAGAGTGGACCGTGATCGTATAGTCATCATGCTACTTCATATATATTCACTTGATCACGTGATCTATTTGATAATGAAATCGGCCGTGTTACTCACTGACGATTTAGTTTCAAACCACAGTGTCGGCAACGACACTTACTCTTATATAACAGTTATAATCCCCCCACTTCATGTCGATAGAAAACGTGAGCCAAGGAGTTGCTATTCTTGTGGTTAACATCAGCCATACTGATGGCAAGTAGAAAAGGTTCTCTGGGGCGATGAAATTAAAGCAGTTTTGTTTTGGGGGTGTTAACATTTACAAGCCATGCCTTGTTCAAAATAAACATTGATTGAACGTCCTTGTCGGATCTACTTGACTTGCTTCTAAGAGAGGAGTAAATATTTCTGTCATCAGCATAAATATCTATTTGGAACTACTGACATCGGGAAGGTCGCGGATGAAGATCAGAAACACTGTAGACGCAAGGATAGAAATGATAGCAAAAGCCATGGATATTTGACAATAGAGATATCTATAGAGATGCCTATAGAGACAATAGAAATGTCTATAGAGACAATAGAAATGTCTATAGAGATGCCTATAGACTACAGAGATGGCTATAGAAATGACTATAGAGACTATAGAGATGCCTATAGAGACAATAGAAATGTCTATAGTGATGCCTATAGAAACTATAGTGATGGCTATAGAGATAACTATAGAGATATCTATAGAGATGCCTATAGAGACTAGAGATGTCTATAGAGATCCCTATAGAGACTATAGAGATGTCTATAGAGATCCCTATAGAGACTATAGAGATGTCTATAGAGATGCCTGTAGAGACTATAGAGATGGCTACAAAATGCCTATAGAAATGCCTATAGAGACTATAGAGATGTCTATAGAGACTGTAGAGATGCCTATAGAGATGTCTACAGAGACTAGAGATGGCTACAGAAATGCCTATAGAAACTATAGAGATGCCTATAGAGACTATAGAGGAGATTATAGAGATGGCTATAGAAATGCCTATAGAGACTATAGAGATGCCTATAGAGACAGAGATGCCTACAGAGAATATAGAGATGTCTATAGAGATGCCTACAGGGACTATAGAGATGCCTATAAAGACTATAGAGACTGTAGAGATGACTATAGAGACTATAGAGATACCTATATAGATGGCTATTGAGACCATAGTGATGCCTATAGAGATGCCTATAGAAACTATAGAGATATCTATAGAGATGGCTATAGAGACTATAGTGATACCTATGCAGATGCCTATAGAGATTATCAAGAAGGCCGGAGCATACAACGACCGAAACGTTGTAATAAATATGGCGACAAAGATGAGGACAATAGTCTGAATAACGTAAATAGTGTGGTATAGTTTTATTTGATTTTTTTTGGTCATAATATATTTTTAGAGGTGGAAAAGGGCCAAGCTGCGGTTGTCAAAGGCAAAACTTACGAGCTGGAAATTGGCGTAGACTGCAGCAGAATGTGACCTCAGGGTTGGCCACAAAAATAAAATGTGTTTTCTGCAGATTGTAATGTATTTTTGAAGATCTTTTAAAAAAAAAATACAAGAATCTTGAAGTGGAAATCTCAAGAACGTGGCACAGGATGGACATCAATAATTCCAGTTGTAGTTGGAACTCTTGAATTGATTGGAAAAGATTCCAATAGACTTATTGAAGGGATCCCTTAAAGAATAACAAAAGTAATACTCACAAGTACAGCTGAAACACTACGAAGAGCTTTATCGAGGTAAAATATGTGTGATCTTAAGTAGTGTTATTTTGTGTGGAAAATGTCATGAACTATTTCTAAATTTAGGTTTCTGGTTGGGACCCGAAAGGAAATGTGTATACAACAGAAATCAAAGGAATAATAATAATAATAATAATAATAATAATAATAATAATACACTTTCTAACCGTAGGAGGTCTCTAGTTGGGACCCAGAAGGAAATGTCTATACAACAGAAATCAAAGCACTCATACTGAAAAATTGTGTTAGACCAAAATGCAGACTCTGTGATAAATATCCTGAAACAATTCACCGTCTTGTATCATGGTTTGTCGGTATTAGCACCCACTGAATATAAAACCCAGCATGACAGAGTGGGCCAGTTTCTGCACTGAAAAATCTGCAACTTTTACGGAAAGGGAACTGCAAAAAATTGGTCTGAACACCACCTAGACCCAGTTACGAAGATAGGACCTGTAACAGTTTTATGAGACTTCACACAGAGACAGAACAATCAGAGCTAATCGCCCTGATTAGAGACCGCAAAGACAAAATGTTCTTTATTATTGACATGGCAGACCCTACAGACTGGAATGTATATTTAAAGATCTTCAAAAAGCTATCAAAATACAAGGACTTTGAAATCAAAATCTCAAAAATGTGGCACATGGGAACATCAACAATCCCTGTTGTAGTTGGAGCCCTAGGATTGGTTGGAAAAGATTCCAGTAGACTAACTGAAGGGATTCATGGAAGTCCATGCCTCAAAGAGATACAAAAAATTCTTCTCACAAGTACAGCCCACACTTTACGAAGGGCTTTATCTATGTAATTTTTTTTTTTTTTGTCAGTGGAAAGTGTCATGATGCCATTTCTAACCTTAGGTCCCTGGGCGGGACCCGGAAAGAAATGTGTAAACGCCAGAAATCAAAGGAAATAAAAACAATAATAATAATAATAATAATTGTTGTATCGTGAAATGGATAAGTAATTTATTCCGATGACTAATACGATACTAACAGTCGAGCAAACAGTCGACTAGAATAACAGTTAATTGTGAACTTCACCTGAATAAGTACCGTTCAACTTCAGTATTTAGCCAAAACCTCCAAACAAGGTGTGATGTGGCACAAAGCCGGTTTTTAACGTGGGGCATTCCGGCATAGACTCGTCTGGGTTCCTCTCTGCCACCAGGCAAAGATCGACAAGAAGTTCTGTTCAACTTAGCTATTTACCCGAAGCCTCTCCCACAAGGCCGGTTTTTAACGTGGGCGTTCCGAGCCTGTAGACTCGGGGAAATTTTCCTTGTAAACCCTGTATACATGTGGTCGGGTTTGTCTACCTTCCCAGACAAGACTCTACCTTTTGGCATAACCTCGTCTGGGTTCCTCTCTGCTCGGAGGCAGAAAGGTCGACAAGAAGTTCTGTTCAACTCCCACTCTCTCAGTAAGAGAGCATACTATTTATCTTTCTTTTTAGATCAGTCCATCTTGTGGGGGTGTTCCGGTACTCCACAATAATAATAATAATCGTTGCTTTGTTATTTACACTATTGTCTTCATCGTTGTTGTTGCTATCCCAATACTTTTATCTTTTCAGATCAGTCCATCGTGTGGGGGGTGTTCCGGTACTCCACAACAATAATAATAATAATCGTTGCTTTGTTATTTACACTATTGTCTTCATCGTTGTTGTTGCTATCCCAATACTTTTATCTTTTTAGATCAGTCCATCTTGTGGGGGTGTTCCGGTACTCCACAACAATAATAATAATCGTTGCTTTGTTATTTACACTATTGTCTTCATCGTTGTTGCTGCTATCATAATATGTCGGCAGTTGTATCTTTCTCCATTGGTGTCTCATGTCGGGTCCTCACTGTTTCGATAATTTCTGTCTAAATTTCGGTGGGGGGGGGGGCTATTTTTGTTGAAGTTATAACAATAATGACGAGGACAATAGTCTGAATGGCAATAGTGTAAATAATGGTAATTCCTCATCTCAGAAATTTAGACAGAAATTATCGAATCGGTACGGACCCGATGTGATACGCCTGTGGAGTGTGATAACAACAACAAATATGAAGATAATAGTTCATATGTAAGTAATGTAAATAATGATAATTTCTAATCCCCGATATTCAGATAGAAATTACGTTGCTTTGTTTATATTTTTATTGTATCTTTAAAAATATTTTCTTTACATACGTCTTATCAAAAGCTGTTCTGTTTTTTTGTTTTTTTTTAGTCTGAAACGACGACTTTCTTTGAAGAACCGAACCGTTCGGCAGATTACGTCAGTCCTTCACCGGTCCCACTCGAAGGTTCTCACGGGCCCTCGTTTAAAGCGAACCATACGACCTTGTCCTGACGGCTGTGAGGAGCATGGCGTGAAAACGGCCGTGGAGAAGGGACACCGGGCCTGTGTCATGAAACACTTAATCTCCGACTCGCCCACAGGTATCGGAGATGGAAGGGACGACATACTTCTGTTCCGGGCCTGCAAACAACCAGAGATTCTGGAGATGTTACTGGAATTCGGATGTGACGTCAATGCCGCGTGTCCTGTCGATGTAGAAGTGCAAACTCGTTTGATTCCCGCCGGCCAGACTGCTCTTCATGTCGCCGCTGTAGACGGCAACCTCACCAGCGTTAAAATTCTTCTACAGTACGGCGCAGACTCAGATCCTCGAGATGTAAACAACACGTCACCGCTGTTTGCCGCCTGTGCAGCTGATCAAGCGGAAGTGACTAACTACTTATTTCGTGTCTGCCTCAGAAACAACAACACGTCATCAATGGCCGCCTGGCCAGCCCAGACATTATTACAAGCGAGTATGCGTGGTTATCTTTGTATAGTTCGTCTGATTTGTGATAAAGGTCTCGCAAATCCTGACAGCCCTGATATTTACGACGGTCTTACACCACTGATTGCAGCTTCCCGGGCCGGACATACGGCTGTAGTCCGTTATCTCTTAGATCAGAAAGTGAACATTGGATGGCGTGACAAACTGCGCCACTGGACAGCCGAAGATTATGCCCAGGCTTATAATCACAAACAATGTGCTTCTCTTTTAGTTGAGGCCAAAAAAATGGCGGCATCCTTACATAAAGACGGTGAAGGCATAAAACAAGAAATCTGGCCCGAAAATTCAACTGAATCCAATTCAAAAGAATAATCACCAGAAACTTCTTGAAATTAGTTCTCTCACTCATTTCTTTTTTCTTTCTTTTGCTTAATTTCTTTGTCGCTTTCTTTCTTTCTTTCTTTCTTTCTTTCTTTCTTTCTTTCCGTCTTGCTTTCCTTCTTAGTTCCTCTTTCTTTTTTTCTTTCTCTTCCCGTTCTTCTTTCTTTCTTTCTGTCTTTCTTTCTTTCTTTCTTTCTTTTTCCTCTCCGTCTGACTTTTCTTCTTCGTCTTTCTTTCTTTCTCTTCCGCTTCATCTGTCTTTCTTTCTTTTTTCTTTCTTTCTACTTCTTCTTCCGTTTTACTTTCTTTCTTAGCTCGTCCTTCTTTCTTTCTTTCTTTCTTTCTTTATTTATTTATTTATTTATTTTCCTCCGTCTTGATTTTCTTCTTTCTTCATCTTTCTTTCTTTCTTTCTTTATTTATTTATTTATTTTCCTCCGTCTTGCTTTTCTTCTTCTTTCTTTCTTTCTTTCTTTCTTTCTTTCTTTTCTCACTTCTTTGAATTTTCTTTTTCCATACTTTCTTTATTTGCTTACTATTATCCTGTTTTCGTAAGACACAGGGTTTTTTGTTTTTTTTCCTTCATCCAAAATCGTATATTTTTACTTTAGAACTCAATCCCATTATTACCAGGACTCAAAACGGCCCAAATCGGGTCAAAATTGGATTTATTTGTTTGCCAAAGAGATAACATCTCTCCAATGGCGCATTGCAACAAAGGGAGATAAATCTTGCATAATGTTATAACAAATTTGATTAAGTGTTGACATGTTGAGAAAATTAAGTCACTTAAATACTATAGTTTTTCAAGATTTACTCATGACCTCTTGACGCATATCAACTTTGTTTATTGCTAATTGATTAAATAAAGCCATGGGCAGATTTTGAGCATTGGACACTGCATTTTGGTCATTTTCTTTGCTCTAGCATCAGGTGCGTTTTATACGTGGAAATAAGTTTTTTTTTCTCCCTGGAATTTCTCTGCTTTCTTTTTAAATGCGTCTTATACCCCTAAGCGATATATACACAAAGGATTACGGTATTTATTTATTTATTCCGGCTTCCTTCTTTTCTTCATTCCGTTTTTCTTTCTTTCTTTTTGACCTCCGTCTTGCTTCATGCCTTTCTTTCGTTCTTTCTTTCTTTCTTTCTTTCTCCATCTTTCTTTTTTACTTTTCCCCTTCCATTTCTCTTTCTTTCTTTCTTTCTTTCTTTCTTTCTTTCTTTCTTTCTCCATCTTTCTTTTTTACTTTTCCCCTTCCATTTCTCTTTCTTTCTTTCTTTCTTTCTTTCTTTCTTTCTTCATCTTTCTTTTTTACTTTTCCCCTTCCATTTCTCTTTCTTTCTTTCTTTCTTTCTTTCTTTTCCCTTTCCATTTCTCTTTCTTTCTTTCTTTCTTTCTCCTTCCATTTCTCTTTCTTTCTTTCTCCTTCCATTTCTCTTTCTTTCTTTCTTTCTTTCTTTCTTTCTTTCTTTCTTTCTTTCTTACTTTTCCCCTTCCATTTCTCTTTCTTTCTTTCTTTCTTTCTTTCTTTCTTTCTTTCTTTCTTTCTTTCTTCATCTTTCTTTCTTACTTTCCCCTTCCATTTCTCTTTCTTTCTTTCTTTCTCCGCCTAGCCTCCCTTCTGAGTTATTTTTTCCAAACTTATTTTGTTCATTCTTTATAATGATTTCTTTCGCCTGTTTCTCTTTTTTGTTTCAATTATTCATTTTTTTTAGTATTTCTTAATTTCTTTTCTATTTCGCTCTCTCCCACTCTCCCTCCACCTCTCTTATTCAACTCCCTCTCCATGTCTCTCTCTCTCTTCCCTTCTCCCTCACTCTCTCATTCAAGATCTCTTTTTCTCTATTTCCCACCTCATTCTTTCTCTTTGATCTCATTTTCAGCCCAGAATTCTTGCAGGCAATGTCCATTGTCTTTACATTTCCACCGTGCTTCCATAATAAATCTCTCCACAACTCAGCCGCAAGAAAGCAACTGCTGTGAAAAGCTATCTTTAGGCCACTTTTACTAGATTCTTCTGCGAGATGGGGGAAGAAAATAATGCTGTCCCTAGTGAACGAGTGAAGATCTCGCGTCCTGCGCGGCGATTATGTTGAGGTGAAGTGCGGCTTGTGCGAGATATTCACCACCTTTGAAACTAATAATTGTTTACTATGGACCAATAATGGGTGATGATACCAGTAAGGCCCCCACCGCCGAGTTGTAGATTTTTAATCGGAGTTTCTTTTGCTGTGATATTTGTTAATGGCAGTCCATTAATTTATTTTGGCTTGAATGAAAACTTGACCCGCCTTGCGTGTTAGACGGGCTTAGTAATTAATGCGAGACTCGTTATTCTGAAACAGTAACGTGTGAAGATTGGAGGAAAATTACTAATATTGACTTGGTAACATTATCTTAATGACACAACTGAAAGAATGATGACTTTCGCTAACTATTTAGTATATTTATTTTCTTACTAGTTTTAAGCCGTGAAAATTTCACGGTTTTCCTATTTGAATTTTCTCATGAAGCTTAATTCTTCACTTTATGATTGAATAAGCTCATGGCGAATTCTACGACAATAAAATATCCATAGAAATTTCCCGAGCACATTGTTAACAACTTTAACAAAATGTTGCAATAACAATTAGAAATATGAATGCTAGTTGTTCTTTTAAGAAGTAAGGGGATACAAATGAAAAGATTTGAAATTAAGAACTTTTTCTGTTTCACTGAAACAGACGTTAAACCCTTCTATCTTTCTTTCTTTCATTTTCTCACTGTAAAATGATGAGACCTTGCCGCTAATCTAGTACTGCGCTTAAATTCATAAAGTCTGCTTACCATAGACCAAATTTCACGAGAAGAACTATGATGAAAGTATTTATAGAAAAAGGCACAGTGAAGCTACGTTAAGGCGTTGAGAAAGGAGCTGAAGCCGAGATGCTAGGTCAGGACCAATAATATTCCTGATTCTTCTTTGGATTTTATCTAGAATCTCTAGATACACAGCAGGAGCACCGGGCCATATGTGTCAGCAATGTTCAAGACATAGACGACTTATAAATGTGTAACACAGATTCTGGAGGGACAAATTGTCTAGCACGACACAGTGAACCTGTTTTCTTAGTAACACCCCCAGCAATGGATTCAATATAATTTTCCACTTCATGTCATCAGAGAACGTGAGCCCGAGAAGGTGAAACGTGTCACTTTTGTGGGGGTTAGCATCAGCCATACGGATGGGAAGCAAAAAAGGGGTCTTTCAGGTGATTGATAGAGAGAAGTTTCGTTTTGGAGGCGTTAAAATTAAAAAACCATTCCTTGCCCCAGTTAACAACAGACCGTAGCTGTCAATTTTGACCGTATCGTGTCTTTTTGAGTTCAATTTTCCTTATAGCAAATCTGATCATACTTGCTATAAGGAAAATTGAACTAAAAAGAACACTTGTACTTAGTATCAAAAAGCGACAGCAGAAATTTGTTAGACTCATATGAGGAAAGAGAGCCTAGTGAATCTGACACTCACAAGATATATTGAAAGCTAGAGGGACAGATGAAAGAAGAGAGTAATCTTTGTAATGAACGTGGATGGCAGAAGAGAGATTGGGAGAAATAATGAAAAGATAAAGCTTATTAAGAGCTATAAAATATAGGAAGCTGTGGAGAGCTGTGATCACCCACACTGTGAAGGGACTCGGTACATAAAAGATGAAGAAGAAGCTATGGCTTAGTTTGTTGCATTCATTTCACCTTAATGCCGCTGGGAAAGGCATGTATCCATGTTTGCCCTTCCCAGCTTTGGAATAAATAACAGGATAGATCACATACTTGAAGGCAAAAAGGGCAAGAGAAGGCAGAGGGTCAACTACTTGACCAGTTTGTGTGAATGGATAACGGAACGAGAAATGGTAAAAAGAGAAACGTTACGTTAAGTATAGGAAGTTGTGAGAGCCATGACCGCCCATGTCCTGTAAGGACAGGTCACATTGAAGACGATACAGAGACTTTAAAAAACAAAATAAGACACTTTGAATTGCGTTTTAATGCATTTAATCGACATTATTATTGAATTTAATTTTTTTAAATTATTTGACAGCAAGAAAATAACCACAAAACATGTCCAGGACATTCGTTTGTTGTCATAAGTACAAATGATTAATTTGACTTCGAGAAACCCTCCGATGTTTGAACCATGAGAAAGTCGCCCATCCAATATCACTCTTTTTCTTCCCCTGAAAACAAAACAAAAATAAATAAATAAATAAATAAATAAAATAAAGTAATTAAATACTATGCCTTTATTAACCTTCGGTAAATAAGTAAAATACACCTTTAAGTGCCGAATCTAGGTGTGTCATCAGTGATGTTGCTCCCATGTCACTAGAAGTTTTGGGTCTGAATAAACAACAGACTTCTTCGATGGGCGACCCGACCGAATATGATCAGTATTCGGACCGCACCCAGAATAAAATTTGCTACTAGTTTTAGGACGTGCATTATGTAAGTTCCCCCAGCAAGCGGCAACTAATCAAGACTTCACTTGGGCTATTCGATGTTATAGATTGGGTATGCTTGGTTGTAATGGCCTTTCTACATGCGGACAAGATAGGGTGGTTTTTGGAAGAAGAGAAGACAACAAACCTAATATATATATATATATATATATATATATATATATATATATATTAATAAAATAAAAATGATTTATTATATTGGCTCGTCTTACGACTTACTATTCTTTCTCTTCCTCCTCGCTTTTAAATTCTTTATTATATCTTATTTGTTTCGTCTTTCTCTTTTTATAACTTTCCTTTTGATTCTTATTTTTTCTTAACTACACTTAAAATGTTTAGAAGGACGTAGACTATTTACCAAAAGAAAACTCCTAAAATCCAGTATGAATAATTTGGTTGATAATCCTCTAAAATCCGTTTAAAAACTAAGCAAAATAACATAACTAAAATTGCTTAAAATAAATATTATATATTATTATAATATTTAAAGTAAATATTTACTAAGCTTAGATTTGTATGGCACAAGGCCACACTATTTGGGCACCAATTGAGAACTGAAATCAATAATAATAAATGCAGACTTCCTCGTTGCACTTATTCAGCAATAGGCGTTCAGATAATTACTTGATAAGCTTAGGTAAGTTTGGCACAAGACCTGAATAGAGGAGCACTTTCATATGACCGAACACATTGCAAAAGAAAAGATCTGTAGTAGGCAGTTTCTTATTGAGTTAAATTTAGAAAATACTAGATTAAAAGCCGCCTTATTGGGTGGCATTTAAGCTAGCTCCCGCGGAGGGATCTTGATTGGACCTTCATCGTAATAGATATGGAGAAGTAGATGCAATAGGCAACAATAAACTACAGAATAACTCAAAATTGATCGCTGCATTTAAGTATTGCATTAATATTTAAGCTTTCCTTTTAAAAGTTCAATGATAATTCTTCTGCCGCCATTTAATTTGATGTACGTAGGTCCTTACTTTCCGTAGAAACAATTAGTTTTATTTCATGGGTGACTTTCCCTGGATTTCGTAATTAATTTCGATTATTCCCAAATTTATTTACAAGTTATAAAAACTGTTATCGTACAAAAAATAAAAAATATGTCGCAAAAAATCATGTACAAAAATCACCGAAAACAATGACAGTAATGAAAAGCTGGGAATCCCAAATTTCAGGATTGCGGGTCTGGATCCGCCCCGGAATGTTTTTAATTTGTTCACGGAGTCGGCGTGATTCCAAAACGGTATGATATGTTGGGCTACAGCCTCTAAGAGTAAAGTTGAAACGTGACGCGCTGACATTCGCATTTACTATATAGAAGATGAGCTATTGAAAGTTAGAGAGTTGTGTCCCTTGAATTGAAAAAGTGTGACACACTGACATTCGCATTTATTATATAGATTGCTATTTATCAAATTTAACGTGACAAAGTGAAGGTTATTGACGCTAAAGTCAGCGATCAAAGTTCAAATTTTGCCCTCGTCTGTTGCGTTCCCTTTCTTACGAATATTCTTGGGAAAGGCATTAATCCATATCTTCCCCACCCATCCCATTCAACCATATGTTAAATAGCAGGGTAGACTGCTCTTTGATGTGCGGGTGATGTAGTAGATAGCGGCTCCGAATGAGAAAACAAATCCGGGTTTCGAATTTCATTCGAGTTCATTGCATTCACTTACACATAATTACAATTGTGTAAGGTATAAATCCTTCTCTTCTCCCGTGAGCTATAAGTTAAATAGTAGAACAAACTAGTCGTGCTTGGTAACCAGTCTAGAAGAAAAACAACTTGGATTTTAGTCTAACGTGCTGGGAGCTAACTCCTTAAAGGGTTTACAGGACTCGAGTGAGAGGGCAAGACTGCGTTCTCCGACCTTGGGTGGCAACCTGTCTAGGAGAAGGAAAACTCTAAATTCAAAATCGTGAAGAAGTCAAAAGGAAATCAACCCCATTATCTTTTCCAAGAAAGCATGACAATTCACAGATAATAAAAAAATGTACTGATTAGATATGAATCTACCTCTTCTCCTCCAATACATGGTTAATTAGTAAGACTTGTATCACTGAAACATTAGTGTCACCCCCCCCCAACAAAATTCTTACAATGTAAAAATATTTCCTGGCTTTAAGTAACCCGCAAAGTGTTGATAAGCCGTAAAAAAACCCGAATCAATCAGGTAAACCAATACTAATTAGCTCCACATGCATGTCTTTCAAATTTATTTACATTCTCTGAAATTAAGACATGTCTCAGTAAATATTTTAGACAAGTTTTCTCTACTTATTTTCAATAGGATCCTCTCATATTCACGAACAAGCTTCTTAGTATTCTTATTAAAGCAAGAGAGAAAATTACCATATTGATACATATTCATTTATTCTGAGTACTTTCGACATTAGCACAATGTCATCATCATTTTCTAAGACAAAATTGTTGTGTTTATCTGAAAGTTAATTTTTTTTTAACTGTGATGTGAAAAACGCTAAGGTTATGTACTGTACGATTTAAATTTCACGATGTAAATGTCAGGGGAGATAACTAGGTTTGGAATACCTATATGTTTAAAAAAAAAACTATTAGTTAAAACCTAGATATTTTAAAACTATCTACTGTAAACGTTTTAAAACAGATGTGCAGTATTCATAATTAATTTTATTTTTTAAGTTTTGGTTTCAGTTTTTTAACATAGCTTCAAAAATTTTAGTTTATGTTTATTATTTTCATGAAGAAGTATAGATGTATTTTCAACAAGGATTTTCCTAAATTGCGAGTGTGGAAAACGAATGCTGTTGTAAATGTTAATATGCTTGATGCATCATTCAAATAAAAACTCTACCTTCTCTGAAATATAAATGTATAGAAAAACTACCGTGGCCACATAGTGAGGGATCAATTTATGCATTGCTTGTAATATAGCATTGATCTACCACTTTACCTACACATAAAAATGTCTTGTTTATCAAATTCTGATTAGTTATGGAATCCACCTCTTCTCCCCCGATATATAGGTTAATTAGTAAGAACTTGTATCACTAAATCATTATTATCTCAAACAAATATTCTTAGAATCTAAGAAATTTTCTAGCTTTAAATAACCCGGAAAGGGTTGATAAGTAAAGAACGAATTAATCAATCAAAAAACTTTGTATTGGGGAAAATTTAGAAAATCTATCGGAATGAGGTAAGGCGTATGGTAAAATTGTTGTTGGTAAGTTTCGTAAAGTGAAGAAGAGACTTAAAGCAACAGAAATGTGGCTCTACAGAAAGATGCCGAGGATACCATCATGGACCGAACATATAAGCAACGATGAAGTTTTAGAAAAGAAAAAAAAACTTATACTTAACATAAGAAAGAAGCAGTTTAAATTTTCGGGGCAGGTAATGAGGAAGGAGGGCTTGGAAAACCTGATACACACAGGACAGATTGAGGAAAAGAGGGACAGGGGAATATATTTGATGAGCTTGAGTAAGTGGATGGTAGAGTAGGGTTTGGAAGAAGTAACAAAAAGACAAAACTTAGTAAGAGCTACGAGGGACAGGAGGATGTGGAGGTCCATGATCGCTTACCTCCTGAAAGGACACGGCACATAAAAGAAGAAAGATTGCGGTCTACGTACCTTCAACAAAGGATACGGCATAATCTGGTTTCTTTTGCATCCGGAAACATTTTTTCGATTGTTTGAATGTTAGATTAATATAAGAATTCTCTTGGAGATGCGGATATTTCTCCAGCACTGTCGAAATATCTTTACAGACTTTGAACTTTTGATTATTCCTAAGGTTCAGATGGTCAGCCACGTAAATCGAGTCCTTGTAGACAACGAAATGCTTTTGCTTGCTATGTAATGGAGGAATTGTAATAACAATATTGATCTTCGTTGAGCAAGTGAGCTTATCGAAGAGTTCAATTTTCAGCCACAAACTGTTTTTCATGTTCTGCACACTGCATTCCTTATCGAGCTTCTTTGCATAAATGCTGATGTCTTTCGTGTCATATTTGTAGAATAGGTTTTCATGCGAGTTTATGGATATCGGCAAAGCATTCTCTCTGACGAGCTCTGGAAAATTAAAACATTTTCATAGATTAAAATGATTATTAAATGTTTAAAGGTCGATTTAGAAATGATTAATGAAAACCCACGAAAAATGAATAATTGGTTTTATTGACTCATTTTAGAAACCTTTTTTTTTCTCGCGAGACTTTCAAAGAATGACATCACGGCAAGACAATTCAATGTCCTTGATTTAGCATAGATGGATATGAATGGAAACAGATAGATAGATAGATAGATAGATAGATAGATAGATAGATAGATAGAAAGAAAGAAAGAAAGAAAGAAAGAAAGAAAGAAAATTACCATACTGTGATAGATAGATAGATAGATAGATAGATAGATAGATAGATAGATAATGACCATACTGCGATAGATAGATAGATAGATAGATAATGACCATACTGAGATAGATAGATAGATAGATAGATAGATAGATAGATAGATAGATAGATAATGACCATACTGAGATAGATAGATAGATAGATAGATAGATAATGACCATACTGCGATAGATAGATAGATAGATAGATAGATAGATAGATAGATAATGACCATACTGAGATAGATAGATAGATAGATAGATAGATAGATAGATAGATAGATAGATAGATAGATAATGACCATACTGCGATAGATAGATAGATAGATAGATAGATAGATAGATAGATAGATAGATAGATAGATAATGACCATACTGAGATAGATAGATAGATAGATAGATAGATAGATAGATAGATAGATAGATAGATAGATAGATAGATAGATAGATAGATAGATACGAATATAGCTATATATGAATCGACCGAATGAGACAGAAATGTAGGGCGAATATAATCTACTTACTACTCCAGATTAATTGGGTATTAAACGGTTCCAGGGGTTTATCCGTGTTATCCGGGCGGCTACAAACCTTCAGATTAGCGCTCCTTCCTTCTTTCAATCTCATTCTGCGCCACAACGCGAAGTGGCGGTCGACATTGGCCATTAGCAGAATGAAGAGCGGATCATAGATAGCGAATTGTGTGTTGGAAATAGAAAATTCCTTTCCAGCTCCGATAAGAATCAGGATTCGACTGATGACAACGCTGTACTGTTGCAGGAAGTTGCAGAAATCGTGCATGGAAAGGGCCAGTCTCAAATCCAACCACAAAGAACACTTGTTTTTTCTCAATTTTTTTTTAAGTCTTTCGTTCCGGAATACAAATTTATTGCCGAACTTATGGGTGTCATCTGGAACTGAAGACAAAATAAATAAAAGATAAAACATAAGAATTAGAAATTAAAAAGGGAATGATGCGGGAAAAGTTCTCGACCTAACCAAAAAAAGAATTTTAAAAAACAAACTTGCGTTTAGCCATTTCATCAGATTTCGGGAATAGGAACTGATCGAGACCTTTACAACACCCATGCCTGTATATGCATATATCTAACTGAAATATATGTATAAAGTTTAGGTACTGAAGATTTTACAAGTACACAAGTGCATTGACTGCTATATACACAATGTGACTTAAAAGTTACTTTATATTAATATTATTTTATAAACAGAATTATGTTTTGGCTTTTATATGGATTTTAATTTAGATTTTCTTTAAATTCATCTATTTTTAATTTATCATCGTTTTATTTTTCCTTTTAACTTTTGTGTTATAATTTTACGGTAATATATACATATACATATATATATATATATATATATATATATATATATATATATATATATACATATTATATATTATATATATACACACATATATACATTATATACATTATATTATATTATACATTATATATATATATTAAGACAATTATGTATCTATACGTTCTTTTTATAGATACAAATATTTAAATAAATGCTCTGTTTCTAATAAACAGTATTAACAACATTTACCGGCCTGAGAAATTTTCATAGAAAATATGCGCCCTCCGACAGGAATCGAACCTGTATCCTATACGGAACCGTCATATAGCCTGACGTGCTTTTACCGATTGAGACATAGAGGAGCGTTCGGCGAGCAAGGTCGATTTTACTTTTTTTAAACACAATCCTCCATATGACCCAATCGGTAAAGGCACGTCAGGCTATATGACGGTTCCGTATAGGATACAGGTTCGATTTCTGTCGGAGGATGCATATTTTCTATGAAAATTTATCGGACATTCAGGCCGGTAAATGTTGTTAATACTGTTTATTATAAACAGAGCATTTGCTTAAATATTTGTATCTATAAAAAGAACGTATAAACATGAAAAATGTCTTCAAAAATAAGTGTAGGACTTTGGCCATTTCATAATATATATATATATATATATATATATATATATATATATATATATATATATATATATATATATATATATAGTGTATGATTGGTGTATACGGAATAAATTCCAATCACCAACAATTACTATTCTTAAAAGAGTGCTCAATACAGAGTAGACTGAATATAAATATTTATTTAAAAATTATAACGTAAATATGTTATAAAATCACTACAAAAATAACCATTTTGTTTCAATACCTTTGATGTCTTATCAAGTGATGATGTTGAATGTAGATTGTAGGTTCTACAATCTACATTCAACACCATCACTTGATAAGACACCAGAGGTGTTGAAACAAAATGGCTATTTTTTTAGTGATTTTATAACATATTTATGTTATAATTATATATATATATATATATATATATATATATATATATATATATATATATATATATATATATAGTAAAGGTAACAAATCTGTTGGTATATAATCCAAGTGGATCCTAGTAATATAAAATATTGAAACTGATACACAAAAAGAGCTCAATGTATTTATTATTACAGACCAATATAATTAATAAACAATAAAAATCTAAAATCACCTCACGTCTGTCTTATCAACCATTGTACGGAGTTTTTATCAGAAATCAGTCCACACAACCGTTGATAAGACGGACGAACGATATATTCGTTTGCCGAAATAGACTATTCACCAAATGAGCTAATTTGGAATTTTATTGATTATATATATATATATATATATATATATATATATATATATATATATATATATATATATATATATATAATTTTAAATACGCATGAATGCGATCTGTTATAATTAATTTAAAAATTAACAGTTAAATCTATGTTTTTCGTGTTTTGATCTAAGGGAGGTAATTTTAATTTATATAATTTCTATATAATTTTAGAATATTAAAAATATTGCAATTATAAATTATTATTTAAAACAATGTTGCTATACCCATGGCGAATGTCATTTAGTGTTGGTTGTGTGCCCCTTATATAGACAGCTTCGAGAATTTTAATGTTTTTTTTTTTTGTTCTTTTTTTTTTTATTTAGGCCGGTTAATAAACTTTGAGGAATAAAAAGACAATAATATTTTATTCCTCAAATTTCATTCGCCGGATTATTAAATCTACTTAATGTAAGAATAAGATGCACATGAGGACCAGCTTTCGTTTTAATCATATATTAAAACGAAAGTCCACATGTGCATTTTGTAATATGCAGATTTATTAGGCCGGTTAATATATATATATATATATATATATATATATATATATATATAGCGTCCTGGGTAAGACGATAAACTACGTCCAACAGCAAGGCCTCTGATCAGGACGCTTTGAGGAGCGTGGAACCACCTCTTAATTGCTGGTGTTCCCTGGTGCACCCAGACTTGGGGTGGTAGCACCTGTTAAGATCCCAGCTGTGGGCAAAATGGGGTCAACAACAGTATGAAAGTGTAAAAATAGATTTTAATTCAAGCAATACGTTTTTGTAAAAAAAAATTACCAGCAGTAAATTTTTGAAGGAGAAATTATTACCAGCAATAGATTTTTTGAAAAAAAAAATTAACAGCAATAGATTTTAGGAAAAAAAAAATTTACCAGCCCTAAAAATCTTGCCGGATTTAATAACCCATTATGGTTGATATACCGTAAAACAAAATAGACAAACAATCTTCAGCCCATGTGTGTTGTGTTTTGGCACGACTATTTATATATGCTGGCCAATAACACAATAGAACTTCTACCCATAATGCACCATTGACCAGCGTATAGAAATTGTCGAACCAAAATAACACACATGGTCTGAAGATTAAATTTAAGCATGAAACAGTCTGTCGCCACTCAATTTCCTTTTTATATTTACATATCTCTGTTAGCACAAATTAGCCCATAAATATAGCATACCTTAAAACTATATTTTAATCATATTTATATATGGCGGACTCTCCTATTGTGACCGATAAATGAGGCTCAGCATTGCCTGGTGCCTTTCGTTTTACATTTATACATGCTAGCAGGGGGGGTATTGTGGAGAAAATCAGGTAAGGGAAAGTCATATTACATTTGTGATTTCTTAAATGTGATACTAGCCCAGCCTTCCTGCAGTGTGACAAAGCTACATTGACAGATTAAATTTGTTAAAGCAGGATTTTAATGGTATCTCTGCTTAAGAGATTGACGAAGCTGATCACGGTGCTTCAGTCTACTGTCTTTAAAATCTCTTAACTTAATGAAGCATGTCTTACGCCTCTCCTTGCCACTTCCAATATTGTTTTGTGTGTAGTTAAGCAACTGGTTTTTAATTCCCGTTTTCACACGTAATTAATTTTAAACGTCTGATGGAATTCATTTCAGTTCACTCGAGATGACGTGATATGAACTGGCACAGTGGATAAAAGCGTTGGTTAGATCCAATGACATGAACCAAAGGGCGTGAGTTCAATACCCGGTTAAGGCAGTAGAGAACTTTCAGAGGGAAAATTAACAGGAGATAACTGATAACTAACATCCATTAAACATGGCACGTGGAACTAGAACAGTCTACCCCAGTGAGCGAAATAAAGGGTTCAGTTCGACATTGCAACCACCTGAAGAAGGCCGGAGCGTACAACGGCCGAAACGTTGTAATAAATATGGCGACAAAGATGAGGACAATAGTCCGAATAATGTAAATAGTGTAAATAATACCTCATCTCAGAAATATAAACAGATACTGAAAGGCCGAAACGTTGTAATAAATATGGCCACAAAGATGAGGACAATAGTCCGAATAATGTAAATAGTGTACATAATACCTCATCTCAGAAATATAGACAGATACTGAAGGGCCGAAACGTTGTAATAAATATGGCCACAAAGATGAGGACAATAGTCCGAATAATGTAAATAATGTGCGTGTGTGTTCAAACGTTTTAAATTGATTCCATCAAACGTAAGAAGACCACAATTAAAAAGCAGTTGCTTAATTATTAGGTTGTTGCAAAAATGATGACGTAATAATATCGTTTTTTGGCGTATTTTTTAACGTCAAAAAACGACATTATTACGTCATTATTTTTGCACCAACCTAATACATACAAAACAAAAACCTTAAAAATAATAGAAACTGAAAGTTAATTTTAATTTTGGCAAATTTCCCGATAAAATAAAAACAATTTATTCGGAAATTTGAAAGGCTAGTTTTTCTTCCCTTTTTTTTTTTTTTTTTTTTCAACATGCTCACGCGGCTTGAAATCCTCACGGTATATTTAGTATTGTTGAAGTTATTGTTAAACATTTTTGTCTAGATTTACAAACTCTACATTTCGTTCAATTTCGCAAATCCATCACTGAAATTTGAACAAGATGATTTATTTTGAAAATACTTTGACCAAAACCTTACTTCGCGGTTAAATTTCTTTAATTTAAATCAACTTTATAGGACTTCATGGTAAACAATATATATATATATATATTTTTAATTTGGCTTTGATTGGTTAATGTATGGCTATTTTAGAGGGTATGGCGGATGGACGGATGGCCGGACAGACTAACGGAAATCACATAATTTTATATATAGATACATTTAATAAAAAAATTGATAGATAGATCTTGTTCATATTATATAACGGAACATGTCATATATATATATATATATATATATATATATATACATATATATATATATATATATATATATATATATATATATATATATATATATATATATATATATATATATATATATTTAGTTTATGAAAAACTAGGTAATCCGTATGGGTAAACCTAAGGAGGCTAAAATCCAGAGCTCAATGTAAATTCAGAGCAAATAATTTATATTTATATATATATATATATATATATATATATATATATATATATATATAAATTATTTGCTCTGAATTTACATATATATATAAATTATTTGCTCTGAATTTACATTGAGCTCTCTTAGTACCGCGCATATAATATATAAATAATTATATATATATATTTATTTATATTTATATACACACACTTTTGATACACACACACACACACACACATATATATATATATATATAGTAAAGGTAACAAATCCATTGGTATATAATCCAAGTGGATCCTGGTAATATAAAATATACATAAATAAAATATACCTGACCCACAAAAAGAGCTCAATGTATTTATTATTACAGAGCAAATAATCAAAAATAAAAATGAAACATTTATAAATCTAACAGGTTTTGCTCTTATTAAAGCCTCATAAGAATATATATATATATATATATATATATATATATATATATATATATATATATATATATATAATTATTTGTTTAAACATATGATTCCAACACGCTATATAAGAATTCTTATGTTTCAAACCATAAGCCGAAAACTTCAATATAATTATTTGAATTAAATTGAATTAAAGTAAGCTCTGTTCCATCTTCAAGCGAAATTTTTTTGGAATAACTTATTTCTGAAATTTACGTGTTTTAATAGCAGATTCATTGTTGAAATCAAAATTTCCATGGTAACGGCCAGCGCGATTGTTCATATAGAGAGGGGTGCATGGTGTTAATAATTTGTATCAGTATAGAGTTACATTCATAGATGTCAAGTCAGGGTAAGGTTGGGGTGTCTAAATTTAAAACGGAAGATGATTTCGTCTAGTCTGGTTTACATGCCTATGGAGATTTATTTATTTTTTTATTTTATTTTTTCTGAAAGGTTTTTGTGTATATAAAAAGAAAAAAACTGCCGTAACATTTGTTTTTGACGACTTCATAAAGGGTTATCTTTTTTGTAGGGTAGTAAAACTATTTATTAGGACTATGGATTTTAAAAAATTATTTTATTGTTTGTTTGTTTATATGCTAATTATTCAATGCAAAGATTTGATAATGTCGGCAAAAAACCGTTAACTCATGTCTATTGTTTAATAGACTTTTATTACTTAGAAACTTAATAATGTGTAGTTTCTCATGTAGGCATAAAGGGCATGGGTCATCCCAAGTTTTACAAGTTCTACTTTTGTTTATAATTTTCCATTTTACTTTTGGTGTTTTATTCATTTCCTTCAAATGCCAGAAATATTTAGATAAAGATGTCTGATTTCTTTTATTTATATTGTTGAAAGAGCACTTATGCTGCCTCCATCTGGCTTTAAATTCATTCTTCGTAGACTCAATGTATATCATATTAGTATTAGGACTCTCAATGGATGAGATAGTACATTGGTTTGCCACAGATTTAACGCAGCATTTATTTTCCAATGGGCAGTCTTCTGGGCTTCTACAATCACATAATTTGTCACTGTTTTTGTCTAATTTAAGTGTAGGGTTTTTATTAATACTATTCAGGCATGGGGTTTTTTCAAGATTTTATTATTGTGTTTTTTTATTATACTTTCTAGATTTTCAGTGCAGCTGTAACTCAATTTTAGGGTGTTCTTATTAAATATATTACTAAGCCTACTATTGGTAGGGAAGTGTTTATCAATTAAAGCTAGGAATTTCTGTCCTAGCTTAATACTAACCATTTGGTTGAACGGAGGGGTATACCAAATGATTTTTCTTTTCCTGTTTTTTTTCTTCTGGTTAGTACAATTGTTTCTACAATTAATGTTTGCATTCTTGTATCCACTATTTTTTAGGGCAGCGTTATAAAAGCTACTGTGTTGTTGGAATATTTCTTTGTTAGCGGAGTTACTGCTGATTCTATTTTCTATTGATGAGGGTATATGTTTAATTATGGATGGAGGGTGGTTTGACTTCGGGTGTATATATAAGGGGTTAGTATTTGGTTTTTTATAAGGTTGATATGTGTTGTTTGTTAAATCTAGAGTTACGTCAAGGAAGTTTACCCTTTTCAATTTAGTACAGACTGTTATCTTTAAGTTTATATTTTTAAATTCACTAAATATAATTTTTTTAATTTTCTCTATTTTAAAATTAGTAGAACTCCTCACTGCCATGAGCCCGTGATCTCTATACAGTCCGATGTCCTTAATATCTATTTCACGGTGCGTGGTCAAGTTGTACAGTATTAAAAGACCAACAAGGTCAGAAGACTCTGCAGAGTCTAAAGATACCATAGTGATGTCAAAACCTTGTTGGTCTTGCTCAAAGCATCTAAATAAGAAAATGAAAAAAAATGCGAGTGTACTCGCGCACATCACACACGAGCAAGTGTTAGCGTCACGGTGTGTGTGCCATAAATTACAATTCTAGCTTGTCTTTGCGAAAGAAATGTTGAACAACACTGTGTGTGTCCAGCATGAAGATGAGCCTGTTTCTGCTGTCAATCCTGCGACAGGAGAACTAAGGGCAGTTGCAGATGAATAATGCCTGCCCACACGTTGTCCGTGCTATTCAACTCGTTCTGCAAGACGTTTTTAAAACTTCCCTAACCAGTACGATCGCCAGACCTATATTATTAAAGAAAAATAGGGGCTCTCCAGCATGATTCGAACCTGTGCATCCATCACCCAGTAGAAATTGACACGCTCTAGATCAACTCAGACACCACAATCTCTCCTTCCAAGGGGGACGCAAGTTCGAATCCTGTCGGAGAGTGCATATTTTCTTTAATAAGATTTTTAAAATATTCATGCCAGTAGTCGAAAATAAATAAATATACTGTTTAATAAATAAAGAGAACGTCTACTCAAACACGAGTATCCACTAAAAATAAAGTTTAAATGATAAAATCTGTCGGATTAAAATCAGGTTAATAAATAAAAAAAATCAATTACTTCTTTAGAAATCTGTCTATATTTCTGAGATGAGGTATTATAACTATTTACACTATTCCCATTGTTCGGACTATTGTCCTCATCTTTATTGTCATATTCACGATGCTTCGGTCATTGTACGTTCCGATCTTCTTCAGGATCTGTCTATATTTCTGGGATGCGGGAATTGTAACTATTATCACTATTTACATTGTTCGGACTGTTGTCCTCATCTTTATTGACATATGCACGACGTTTCGGTTGTTGTGCGCTACGACCTTCTTCAGGTAATATACTTTGAACGACACATGCTCATTGGATAAAAACATTGATGGAAGTAATCCAACGACTTGACCCAAAGAGTTGTGGGTTCAATCCCTGGCTACAGCAGAGGTAAACAAAAACTTGGAGCATTGAGTTACTAAAGAGAGATAACCGAGACTGACATATCCAAAAAAGACATAGCATATGGACCGAGAACAATCTACCCCAGTCGACGAATCGGATTCAGTTCGAAATTACAACGTATATCACATGAAGAAGGTCGGAGCGTACAACGGCCGAAACGTCGTTAATAAGACAATTAAGACGAGAACAGCCCGAACAATGTAAATAGTGTTCTTTAGAACTCTTGTAAATATTAGATTATTCTTGTAAGTAAACAATCTATTAAATAGTATTTAATATTTTTGTTGAAAAAAAGAACATGTAAATAGGCTATAGAGACCAATTTTTTTCAAAAAAGTAGGGAAGTGTTTTATTCCTCTGATTTGTGCCCAGAAGGAAGAAAATGGGCCAATTTTTTTAAAATGTTTGAAAATTGGGATGGAGCCAGACTTAAACGTGCCCAGAGCTGCCCGAGGGTCCCCAAAATCAATAAAAATATAATGTATTCCAAATAAGATCAATATTCAACAAGAAATCTTCACCAAAATGATTCAAATGATAAAATTCATGGTTCTAGGTAATATTGAGTCCTCACATTAATTCCCAAAACAATAGCCGTCCCAAGTATGACGATAAACTACATCCGCGTCCAGGGTAGGACGATAATCCTACATCCGCGTCCAGGGTAAGACGATAAACTACATCCGACAGCAAGGCCTCTGATCAGGAGAGTTTTTTGCTGTTCCCAGGTCTACTTTGTCCCAGCTATGGGCAAATAGTTGACCCTCAAACTGGGGTCAAAACATAGGTTTTAATACCAGAAATACATCTTTGTAACAGATTATTACCAGCAATACAGTTTTTGAAAAAAAAAATATTACCAGCAATAAAAATCTTCTGTCCATATCTTCTGTTAAGGGAGTGGAGAACTTTCAGAGGGAAAATTAACAGGAGATAACTGATAACTGACATCCATTAAACATGGCATGTAGAACTAGAACAGTCTACCACAGTGAGCGAAATAAAGGGTTAAGTTCGACATTCCAACCAGCTGAAGAAGGCCGGAGCGTACAACGGCCGAAATGTTGTAATAAATATGGCGACAAACATGAGGACAATAGTCTGAATAATGTAAATAAAAACCTTGTCGGCATTAAATAACACATTGAGTAAATATGCAGTAAACCAAACCAAACCAAACCAAAACAATAGGGCATTTTGGAGCCGAAATAGACCAAATTTCAAGAAAGAACAGGGACAAAATTAACAATTTTGAATTGAAATATGATTTTTTGGGGCCCAGGACAGGTCTGGAGATGCTTCGATCCGGTTCTATCCCAATTTTTAAAATTTTTTAAAAAGTTGGTCCATTTCATTTTATTTAGACACAAATCAGTGGAATGAAAAACTTCCCCACTTTTTTATTTAAAAAAAAGCTCTCTATAGCCGACCCCTAAAATATTTATAGTTTCATATGTTTGGGTTTTATCGAAATTCTAGAAATAGCATTTTGTCAACGTTTTTTTTTTTCTTTTTGCAGGTACGTTTGTTAAATTTTGCCATCAGTTCATTTAAAGGTCACCTCATTGAAATTAACTTTTCAATCATGGGCTCTTGACTAGAAAATAGCGAATATAGGGTGGAATGAATGGCTTTATAAGGGCAAAGGGCAAAGGGCAAATACCCAAACGCAAATCAGAGTTTATTTGTTTGTATCAGTCTTTCTCGGGCGAGGTTGATATATTCTTTGATCTTTAATGAAGAAAAATCTCAATCCCAGAATTCAATTCGTTTTATTCTATTTAATTTTTTAACTTTCTTTCGTTTCTTATTTTCTAATCTTATTTTAATGGCTGTAAATAAACAAAAAAAAAATCATCTGTTGTGAAGATGACGTAAATTAGAATTGCAGTTAGTGTCTGTTAAACATTGATTACTTTGAAAAGCATGTCTTTCACATTTACTTTTATTGTATTATAGAAATTTGGAGAATGTATGATGGTCACAAAATGGAGGATCAGTTCATAAAGCATTGTAATATAGAATCGACCACGCACTTTATTTCCACATCACACTTTCCTGTTTGTTAATAAAATATTGATTATCTACAAAAGCATTTAAAGCATTACTTTCATTTTGTCGAACTACAGAATGTTGAGATGTGACCAAAAAATGGGGGATCATTTTGTGAATTGATAATATAGAACTGATCCCCCACTTTATATACACACCACAATTTCTTGTTAATCACATTAATTACACCCACAAACAGGTCTTTCAGATTTACTTTCATTTCGTTGGACCATCGAAATGTAGAGATTATACTATGGCCACAAAATGGGGGATCATTTTGTGAATTGATAATATCGAATTGATCCCTCACTTTATATACACACTACAATTTCTTGTTAATCAGATTAATTACACTCACAAACATGTCTTTCAGATTTACTTACTTTTTGTTGGACCATAGAAATGTAGGGATAATACTATGGTAACAAAATGGGGGACCATTTTGCGAATTCATTATAGTATAGATTTGATCCCCCACTTTATATCCATACCATCCTTAATCAAATATTAATTAACTACATAAACACGCGTTTCAGACTTACTTTCACTCTTTCTAAAGAGGAATAAAGGCTTCTAGGCCAGAAAATAAGGGATCAGTTTATAAATAGTTTGTAATGAAAATTTGATACCCGATTTTATAAACACATCCCAGTTTCTTCATTGTTAATCGAACATTGATCTACGAGCGTGTTTGTCTGAGTTATCGTTCTTTTTACCGTTTCAAATTTGGAGAGACTTTAACGTACTTCCTCTGAAAAAGTTCCGTCTCATTTTTGAAGACAAGTCGACGAATTTTTTCGGCTTGACAAGTTTGGGCAGATCGAAGGTAAACCAATCCCAATAAGGCACACCAATGGGTCGATTCAGTTTCCTTTGCAGTAACTGCTCAAAGTTCAACAAAAAAAGGCGGATCCAATGGAAGAAAACGTTAGAATTGTGGTCGTAAATAAATTCTTTATTTTTTAAATTGAACTTGTAGGTCATGAGGAAGTATTTGAGATTCCATTGCCAACGGTCCTTCGAAAGTAACACCAATCCAGTCTGCAGTTCCTGGATTTGAGAATCGGTCAGAAAATTGGCGTTGGAGCGTAGCAGACAATCTGAAAGGACAAAAAAGAAAAGCGAAATAGTTTTTAAAAAAGATTTCAGACATTTTAGAATTAGGAAAAGACGAAGTTTTCGAAGTTTTCGATTTTTTTTTTACTTTTTTATTCGATCTTATTCGGTAATATTGTAGAGTATTTTCTGCTCTTCTCTACTAATGTGACAATGAACTGCTCCAACTTCTAAATATATCAAGTCGCTACCTCAGAGTGGGATTCGAGTATTTGTTATTTTATCCCCCCGCCATACACAGACAAATTCTACTCATGGAGACTAGTGATGACTTCATAGAGACTTGTGGTATTATGGTGATTGTAGTAAGAATGTGGTGTTGGGTCAGTGATTGTGGCTAGCTAAGTTCAAGTTAAGACACATTAATGACCAGCCTTCTCGACCCCGCTTTTTGCCTCATTTTCTGTTTGAACAAATAAGTATTATTTGAGTAATATTCCTCATTGGCCCCTTTTATTTTTTACCCACTTTCTTTAGTTTAATTCCCCCTCTCCTGACCCGTTAGGTGACCAGAGATATCAGTTCTCTGGTGAATATGGGACGTCTTTCGATTTTTAAGTGTTTTTCATATTTGTTGTTGAGTATGAACAATTGTATAGTTGTGTGTGTGTGGTTGGTCAAATAATTGTTAGAAATTATCGAAGTCCCGCATTAATTTTGTCCAGTTAACTGATGTTTCTGCCACAATTAAGCACTGGGATGTTATTGCTAATACCATTCTCTTCAGTTTCTTGTATACAGTATTATACATATTGTAAATATTCATTGGGGTTTCATTGTTAATATCGTTATTTTATCCCCCACGGACAAATTGTACGTATGGGGACCAGTTAGGACTTTATAGAGATTGTGAGATTGGTACGTTAGAATGTGGTATTTTGGCGCAAGGAATAATGCATAGTTTGTTTGGGTCAGTGATTGTGGCTAACTAAGTTTAAGATAAGACAGAATGATGACCAACCTTCTTTATGTCCCTATTTGGGTCGTGGGCCCTGTTTTCTGTTTTATTTCAGAAATAAAATATCATTTGAGTCGTATTCTCTTCTATGTATGACTATTTAATAAAATCTCTTCTTCTCTCTTTTCCTCTACCCTTGTCTTCTGTTCCTTTGATATTTTCTCGAATTATGGCCTTCTTAATAATCGGCTATTTTAATCAAAGACAATGTTACAGAAAAAAATTAAAATACGTAATAAATAAAATGGATGTTCGTGTAGTGTGGCCGTTAGCGAATTGAAAAACGAAATCGATGAACCGAGTTCAAATGCCGACAGAGTTCGTTGCTTCCCCTTTTACGCAAATACCTTTTGTAAACGTATGAATCTACTCCTTTTTTTCCACCAATTATGGGTTAAATAGTAGAGTGTACTAGTTTCTCTTGATTGAGGTGGCTACCAGTCTAGGAGAATGAATTCACAATTGAAGAGGGATGGTCTCAGTCAGGTTATCAGGGATAGCCGGTGGTATAATGAACAGTGGTTCGGAACGAGAAATCGGAGAGCCGAGTTCGAATTCCAGTCTAGACTGTGACATTCACTTACGCGCAACTATCATAGGAAAAGTTATGAATCCATCTCTTCTCCCCCGGATATGGGTTAAATAATAGGTCTTGTAATTTGAAAACTCATTGTTATCTCCAGAAGAGTGCTACGGCAATATTCATTTGAAAAGATTTATTTTTACAATCCAAGATTTGATTCGGCCTTAAATAACCCGAGAAGAATTGATAAACCTTAGAAAGATTTGCCTCGGCATTAAATAACCTGCGAAGGATTGATAAACCGTATAAAGAATTGTTGTGTAGAAACACTGACTAAACTTCCTTACACTTTTTATTGAAACATAGACGCGTCCATCCACCATGAACAGAACGGCTGCTCTTGGAACAGTGGCAAAAAGTGGGTCGCAATGCTTGTCAAACCGAAATACTGTATTCTTGCTAATTCTTTTTACTATTAAAATTTATTGCTAGTGTTTTTCCTATTTGCTCATAGCTTGGACCCTAACAGTTGCTACTACCCCGGGTCAGTGCGGACCTGGCAACAACAGCAATTAAGGTGTGGTTCCAAGCTTCTGACCCCCACCCCCGATCAGACGCCTTGCTACCGGATGTAGCTTAGTAATTTTCTTTACAAAACTGTATTGCAGGGATCTTTTTTCAAAAATAGTAAATGTATTGCTGGTAAATTTTATTTTATTTTATTTTATTTTTTTACAAAAACATATTGCTGGTATTTTCACTATAAAAATCTGTTTGTCCATAGCTGGAAGGCTAACAGATGATACCAACCCGGGAACACCATCAATTAAGAAGTGGTTCCACGCTCCTCAAAACCTCCTGATCAGAGGTCTTGTTGCCCGGATATAGTTTATCGTCGTGCCCAGGACGATTTTTAAAAAAATAAAAAGGTGGAGTATTTCTTATCGTAAACTCCGAAAAGCATTTTGAGAAAATCTGAACAGTGAAGGTCATACGAAAGATACAATATAATAGATAAATAGATATGAACAGCCTTAGATAGATAGATAGATAGATAGATAGATAGATAGATAGATAGATAGATAGATAGATAATGAACTGACTAGGATAGATAGATAGATAGATAGATAGATAGATAGATAGATAATGAACTGACTAGGATAGATAGATAGATAGATAGATAGATAGATAGATAGATAGATAGATCTGCTGGGTCAGAGGTTCTCAACAAGGGGGCCATATGAACTGCGAGAGTCCACACAAAAGATATCAAATTGGTTTAGTACTTCTGTTATATATTTAGAGATTATTGATAAAATCCCCAAAAGAATCGGCAATGTTATCGATCTTGACCTGGCATCTCGGCTTCAGTTACTTTCCCATCGCCGGAATGTAGCTTTCCTATAAAGTATCCTTTTCTATAAATCATCTGAGAGAGCTTTATACCTTCCATCATCATAGCTGATGCTAACCTCCAAGCGAGTAACTTTAATAAAATCCCAAGAGACTCTGCAATGTTATCGATCTTGACCTGGCATCTCGGCTTCAGTCACTTTCCCACCACTGTAATGTAGCTTCTCCGTGCCTTTTCTATAAATACTTTCACATTAATTATTCTGATGAAATTTCCCCTATAGTACCTAGATTTTATGAATTTATGGGCAGTACTAGTTTGGCGTCAAGGTCTCATAATATTAGAGTTGAAATGGCGAGATGTAACCATAAGTTCTATGCTAGCAGTTTCTTTTCTCGCACTTATCGCTTGTGGAACACTTCTTCCGAATTCTTGCTTTCAGGTCAACTTTGATCTTCAAAAATTTAAATGTAATGTCAATCATTATCTTCTGTCTTCTTGTTCTTTTAGTGTCCTCTCTCCTTATTATCCGTTTTTGTCATATTTTCTAACAATCAGTAACCTTGTTGCGACCTAGGGAAGGTTACTGAATAGAATAATCAAATGAAGGTTGGTAATGAACGATAATACTTAGGACAAGAACAACACACATAAGATTCACCAGCACCGTGTAGAAGTAGTAGTCAACTGCCAGAATTGAATCAAGTGAATTCCACAATGAATCTCCAACTGTAGGATATCTACCAATCGCCCTACGCGATCAAATGTGGCACAAGGCCGAATTTAATGTGGGATCACTGAGCCCGTAGGCTCGGCCAAAAATTCCCCGTAGACCCCGTATAAAACGTGGTCGGGTAGTTGTTTTCCGAGACGAGAATCTGCCCTTCGACATAGCCTCGTCTGGGGATCCTCTCTGACCGGAGGCAGAGAGTTTAACTAGCACAACTGGAGACGAATCTACATCTCTAGACCACGTACAGTATTTACTACTGTATTTTGGGGAATGGGGGAATGCCCATTATCGTCCGTAGGTATGCTATAACAAACCCCTTACGGATTTATTACTTTGCTTGAGGGGGGGATGATTACCCCCCACTACCAAAAGACACCAACGAGAATGCTTACCTGATCACTATAATTGGGCTTCAAGTCTGGAAGTAAGCGTTATTTACATACAACATCATTCAGTAAAGCTCTACCTTGATGGGTTCTTGGGTGTAAAGAAAAACTGGCTTATATCTGAGCTGATCGATAGAATTCAATTCTTTTCAAATACTTACTGATTTTACATAAGGGCTTTGCAACATAATATGGCGCATAGGCCAAAAAGTAAAGTTTACGGGTGTACATGAGACTCTGGCCAGGAACATGATGCGGAAAATGTCGGTTGACATCATGGTCAATGTCAACATAGTTTAAATCTTGTCGAATGTATTTGCCATTATAGACGTTGATCCAGTAGCTGACCGTAGCTGGAAAGAAAAAGAGAATAACTGATAAGCACCATAAGATGTTAGGTTAAAAGTATCATGGGCCGACAGGAATTCTTAGAAATAAAGAATTTAATAAAAATAGTGTTTAATATTTTTGTTGTAAATTCTCAAATACAGGAAAAAATATCTGTCTATATTTCTGAGATGAGGTATTGTAATTATTTACAATATTTACATTGTTTGGACTATTGTCATATTCACGACGTTTCGACCGTTATACGCTTCGACCTTGTTCAGGATCTGTCTATATATCTGAGATGAGATACTGTAATTATTTACCGTATTTACATTGTTTGAACTATTGTCCTCACCTTTATTGTCATATTCACGACGTTTCGACCGTTATACGCTCCGGCCTTCTCCAGGATCTGTCTATATGTTCGTGCAGCGTTACAATTTTTGTATGCTTCCTTGGAGTAACGTCCATCGCAAATAATATCCGTAGGACAACTAATCAACAGTCTAGACAATAGTGCCTGGGTGTAATAAAAATCTGATGCAATCACGGATGACACAATATTTTTTCAAGGCCAAACAAATTTCATCACACACCCCGAAAGTAGATTCATATTACTGCACACCACTGCAAATGACCTAATCTGAGAAAAAAAAAATAGAAATCGATTACAGCCTATCACTCCAGTGGGTCTACTGTATGTTGAAAGAAAGGAAACTAAAGCGGTTGTTTCCATTAATTTGCACAAGGGTGCATGTGTGATAGTGCCCATTGCTTTATTTTGATGTTGTCTTTGCCTGCAAGTTAAAGAGCAATAACAAAAGAAAAAATACAAGAGAAGAAAAAGTCGAGCTGTCATGACGACCAAAATACTGACCCTGGTTTGAACACAAAGTCACGTTACATGGAGAGCAAGGTAAGGGTCCACACATAGTTGGACATTGGCTGGGACACTGTATGTGCGGCAAGACGGATACCATCTCCTTCACGTCGTGGAACATGATTAACTGGCTCTTCATATCGTGACACATTGATCTCGCTCCCATGAAATTCATCTTTCTACTCAATGTAAAGTAACAATTCCAGTTATATTGAAATGGTTGCACATCAAAGACGCTTTTATCAGAAAAATAGCAGCCTGAAATGAAAGAAATCATTATAATTAAATTATTTTTTACAGCTTATCAATCCTTTTCGGGTTATTTAAAGACAGAAAATGTTTTTAGTTGAAATATTTTTTTTAGAGATAATTATGATTTAATGATACAATTCCCACTAATTCACCCATATATGGAGGAGAAGAGGTGGATTTACGAGCGCGTAAGGGAATTCTGTTCCTTCTAAAGTCTACTTCAATTCTATACTTCTAACGTCTCTGCCTAAACTCTGGAATATTTATTTATTTCCTTCCTTCAGTAGGAGTAGATAGGTTTTTTTGAATAGGAGTAGAGGTTTATCCCTTGTTTCCTGTTTAGGATTGGGTTTCTGGTTCCTTTTAAAGTCTACTTCAATTCTATACTTCTAACGTCTCCACCTAAACACTGAAATGTTATTTATTTATTTTCTTCCTTAAGTAGGAGTAGATAGGTTTTTTGAATAGGAGTAGAGGTTTATCTCTTGTTTCCTCTTTACGATTGAGTTTCTGGTTCCTTCGAGTAGAGGTTTATCCCTTGTTTCCTGTTCAGGATTGGGTTTGCGTGTAAGTGAATATAACGAACCCAAGTGTAATTGGAAATCGTCTCTCCGATTTTCAATTCTTAACCATTTTCCATTACACCCCCGCACACCCAAGCTTGCAGCTCTTGATATTCCCAAGCGGTCATCGATACTGGTATTGAACACTTTCGACGTTCCTTCGATGATAGTAATCAGATACATTCTCCTAAAGATAAATCTAATTCTACTTACTGCATTCATGTTCTTGAGCAAATATTCTGATCGGCCATAGAACCGATACAGCTACCAGAAGAAGCCAAGGCATTATGGGAAACCTGAAGAAAAAAAATATATATTTTCAGAATCAACGAAGAAATCGGTGTTAATTTAAAAAAGAAACATAAAAATAACATCCCTATTCTCTTAAAGGTTGCCAGATGCGAACTTGATTTCAAATTATTTTCTATTTATGAAATATATTCTATAAAAATAAAAGCAGTTTAACTTTAAATATTTATCGGTTGCGCAGTCTGGTTTCCTCTAGTTAATATATATTTCGTTGTTATTTTAGTAGAAGGCATTACACAACGCCAACGGGGTGATCAGACTGTTAATGTATTTCTTTTGACTTTTAGTTTTATTTGAATGTTTTCATTTATTTAATCATCTAAAAAATCAATTCTTTCCTCTCTGTGACAACTGAATTAACTGAATAGATAAAAACCCTAGACAGATAAAAAAAAATCTAATTCAATGTAAAATTCATTAAACATTGATACCTTTTTCACAATACAGGTATTCATCTGAATTGCTATCAGATTATCACTTATGTCTATCCCTACAAAATTCTCTTAATGGGAAGAAGCTTCACCAGCTGTCATGTGCTGGGAGGATGGAATCATGAAGCTTTCTCAAATTTGGCGAAAGATATTGAAACAAAATGACACATATGGGATTGAATAAATCTATCTACAAATATGTTCAAGGATTCTTTGCATGAAATTAGTAAAAGCCGCATAAGTCATGTAAAAAAAACTTTATTTTATTTAATCGAATTCACCCCATGTGAGGCAGTAAAACCACTAAGACACGATTGGTTCTTGGGTGAGAGAGAATTAGAAAATAGAATTATTATTGAAGAGTGAGAATAATCGAAGAGAAATCAGGAAGACAGTAGATAACGATTGACATTGCATTTAATTTTTTTGAAGATCAAAGTTGAAAGCATGAAGCCGGGAGAGTGTTCCAGAAACAAGAAGTATGAGTGAAGAAGCTGTTAGCATAGAACTTGCGGTGACATATAGCTAACTAAATTGTAAATTGATAAGACTTCATTGTCGGTATAGTACCGCGCTTCATAAATCCTGGTCCCATGGCGAAGAGTTCATCTGAAAAATCACCATGAAAGTATTTATAGAAAAAAGCCACAAGCAGGGAACTTTACGGCGATAGGAAAGTGACTGAAACCGAGGAACCAGATCAGAACAATTAATATTGCTGATTCTTCTCTAGATTTTATCAAGAATCTCTAAAAATATAACAGGATCATCGGACCATATATGGCAGCAATATTCGAGGCCTGGACGAATGGTAGACTTATAGATATCTAAGATATATTCAGGAGAGAAACATTGTCAAGCATAACCTAGTGAAGCAACCTTTTGGCAGCAAACCTAGCAATGAATTCAATATAGTCTAGTTGGAGTAAACCCTCCTACAGTAGAATGAACTCTTCCTCCTCTCATAAATACAAACTGCGAGAGTCGGGTAGGGCGGAGTAGTAGACGCAGTGCTAATCTACTTATTACTAACACTATTGTTTTGTATATATCTTCAATATACTTTTCCAACCTACCTTCGTCTTCCATATCTTTCTTTATGGCCCCTAAATAGGTCACAACAGATTGTAATTATAATTATTTCTTCAGACTCCTGCAGAGTTAAGATTTCAGGAAGGGGGTGATTTGGTAAACCCTCCTACAGTAGAATAAACTCTTCCTCCTCTCATAAATACAAACTGCGAGAGTCGTATGGGAAGAGGGTGAAGTGAAGTGAAGTGGAGTGGAGTGGAGTGGAGTGGAGTGGAGTGGAGTGGAGTGGAGTAGTAGATGCAGTACTAATCTACTTATTACTAACACTATTGTTTTGTATATATCTTCAATATACTTTTTCAACCTACCTTCGTCTTCCATGTCTTTCTTTCTGGACCCTAAACAGGCCACAACGCACTTCATGTCAGCCAAGAATGTTAGCCCGAGAAGGCGTAATGAGTCACTCATCTGGACTGGAGGATAGCATCAGCCATACGGATGGGAGGCAGAAAAATTGGCATGAATAATTTTACCACTCTTCTTGACACATCTACTTAATGAATCTGCCCTTAGCATTGATGGCTGCTGCAATACGAGATCTGAAAACTTGACAAGCCTGAATCAGATCTTTATCTATTTTTGACACTGTGATAATTATAGCGGACATTTTATAGTTGTTGGAAGCGTTGATTGGCTTCCTTCTCGACTACATCCCATATAGCCAACGGATTTTGACCTGGAGAATTAGGGAGCATATTTTTTAGGGTGAGGTGATCGTGGAAATTGTAACTCATTCATTCTTCGTTCTTCTTCGCTTTATGATAAGGCGCAGAGTCTTGTTGCTGGGTGTATCGATTACTTATGCTCGTGTTCTCTATCCAATGCTCCATAACCCTCTCCAACACCTCCTTACCAACACCAGCATTGACCCTTAAGCCCTGAAGAAAGGACAGAACATCGTTGGTGCCTCTGCTTAATCATATGTCATTCATTCAGTTGACCTTTTAACCCTGATCGGATTCTCATCAGAGAAAAACCAAGGCATTCCAGGCTTTTGATGTTTCAACTTGTTCACCAAGGACCTTGCGTGGATCAGATGGGTAATTTTTTCTTTGCAGACATGAATTGGCTTCTTTGCATCACATATGACTTGTAACGAAGGTCTTTCAGCACATTTCTTCTGATAGAGCGTCCCTCGCTCCTTCGCAATGGCATTGACTTTCTGGAGTTCTTACTGATAATTTTCTGAGCCTTTTTGTATTATACACAAAGAAACATAGTACTTATATCATGTTTGTCCTCAAGTCATGCTACCCTTGTAGATTAATTTTCAACACTCACAATTCAGCTCTTTGGTTAGTCATAAGACATATGTAAGTAAGTAATCATTGGAGTCATGGTAATAGGTAAAATATATTAGGTTGGTGCAAAAATAATGACGTAATAATATCGTTTTTTGACGTATTTTTTAACGTCAAAAACGACATTATTACGTCATTATTTTTGCACCAACCTAATAAATTAATATTACATAAAATATTAGTTGGCCAAAATATTTGTTATAAAGATCAATTCTGAACTATTGTTTTGGGTATGAGTGCCAGCTCCCATTTTTCCAAGTCGGTGTTGGGAATATGAATTTATCTTATTGGTGACTCTGTTATAGAACCACCTCTCAAATAATATTCCTTTTATATGGGAGCATAAAGTTGAGATTATATATGTATGGTCTTTTTTTTGCTCATGCTCTCTATCCAAGGCCTCACAACCCTCTCCACCACTTCTTTATAGTCACCAGCATTGACACTTAAGTTCTCAGTAAAGAAGTGAAAAGGCATGATATATCTCTCCCTTAGGGTCTCTGCATAACCATCTGTCATCCTTTCGGTTAACTTTTTCGTCTTGACCAAAGCTTATCTCAACAAAAAAAACAACAAAAAAACCCCAAAGCATTTCAGGCTTTTGATATTTCAGTTGACCCAGCAGATCAGACAGTTAACTTTTGTTGTTGGAGACATGAATTATCCTCTTCAAACCATGTATGACTTGTATCGAAGGTTTTCATGCAAATTTAATCCGATAAAGTCTCTTGAAAACTTGTGATGGCGCTAATTGACTTTCTAGTTTTCTTATTGATAGTTTTCTACACCTTCCATACAAAATTAAATGTTCTTCTGATATTAGAACTCTTCATAGGCGTTTTCTGTTTTTGCTACTTTTGTAGAATTCCCACTCCAATACCTCCTTATAGTCAGCATCATTGACCCTTAAGCCCTGAAGAAAGCACGTTGAAACATCCTTAGGGTCTCTGCATAATCATATGTCATTCCTTCGGTAGACCTTTTGGTCCTGATCAATGTTATTCTCATCAGAGAAACACCAAAGCATTCCAGGCTGTCGATGCTTTAACTTGTTCAACAAGTACCTTGTGTGAATCAGACGGTCATCTTTTGTCTTTGCAGACATGAATTGGCTTCTCTGCATCACATATGATTTGTATCAAAAGTCCTCCAGTATAATTCTTCTGATAGAGCATCTTGAACTCCTTAGCAATAGCATTGACTTTCTGGAGTTTTTGTTATCTCTAAATCACTCTGCTGACTACAATGTGCCTTTTCATTTGCTGGTTTCACTTGATGTGGGTTGTCATTTATCTGAAGAGAGCCAGTAATCAGAACAAGTTAGAAAAAATGTTGGAGCTGTTTAACGACGTCTCCTCAAAGAACTGAGCAACCATGTATTTGTATTCCTTTTTTTTCATATGCAACTACTCCATGTTAATAATATGAATTTATCTTACTGGTGGCTCTGTTATAGGACCACCTCTCAAATAATATTCATTTTATATGGAAGCATAAAGTTGAGATTACATATGTACGGTCTTCTTTTGCTCATGCTCTTTATCCAAGGTTTCACAACCCTCTGCAACACCTTTTTAAATTCACCAGCATTGACACTTAAGCGCTGAAGAAAGGATAGAACATTGTTAGTATCTCTGCTTAATCATATGCTATTCCTTTGGTTGACCTTTTAGCCTTGATCGAAGTGATTCTCATCAGAGAAAAACAGAAGCATTCCAGGCTCTTGATGTTTCAACTTGTTCAACAAAGGCCTTGTGTGGATCGGTTATCTTTTGTCTTTGCAGACATGAATTGGCTTCTCCGCATCACATATAATTTGTATCGAAGGTCTTTCAGCACAATTCTTATGATAGAGCATCTTGAGTTCCTTAACAATGGCATTGACTTTCTGGAGTTCTTACTGATAATTTTCTGTGCCTTTTTGTGCAAATTTGGGTGTTCTAATGATGGTACTAGGATTCTTGGCTACATTTGGCTACTGCTGGATACTTCCTGTCAGCGGCTACCAGATCTTTGTAAACTTTGATATTAAATAACCATGCAACTTTCATGAAGCGAGCTATACTCTAAAATCACTATGCCCTGCTTTTAAGGCCACGATTACATTGTGCCTTTTTCATTTGCTGAGTTAGTTTCATGTTTGTCGTCATTTATTCGAAGAGAAATGGTAATGAGAACAATTTAGAAAAAAGCTGGAACTGTTAAAAGACATCCACTCAAAGAACTGAGCAAACCTGTACAACAGGTGTATAAATTGGACCAGTCTATCTGTTATTAAATATATCTAAAATGTTATCTTTCGACTGAGGTATGCGATGAAAGAAATCATATGTCAATCCTTCGGTTAACTTTATGGCAGTGATCAAAGTTATTCTTATTAGAGAAAACCAAAGCATTCCATGCTGCTGATGTTTCAACTTGCTCAACAAGTGCTTTTGCTTGGATCAGATGGTTATCTTTTGTCTTTGCAGGCATGAATTGGCTTCTCCCCATCAATTTATTCAGGTCCTCCAGTACAATTCTTATTTTCTGTGCCTTTTGTCCAAATATGGGTGTTCTGATAGTCTTAGGACATATAGCAGGCGTTCTATGTTTGGCTACTACTGTAGAATTTCCATTAATGGCTTCCAGCTCTTTGCGAACTTTAGCAACAAACGACCGTTCAACTTTTAGGAAGCGAACCATCTGTAAATAGCTACGCTTTAAACTTTGAGCCCTGACCACATCTTTACCGGTGGTAGAGAAAAATGACTTAATCCCTAGCCACCGGTTGAACGGTGGGTAAATACTTGCAACGTGTTTTGCTATTGGTTGTCTTATTTTGAAGACCCAATCAGAAAAGCCGTAATATACTGATATCATCGAACGTTATACCAGCATACTTTTCATTGTGTTTTGCGTATGTGTTTTGGATAATAAAGATCGCTTTTACCATAAAAAAATTCTGGCGATAAAGTGAAGGCATGAAATCATACTCTTTCCCTGGTAAGTATAATGCTTATATATTTTGCAACTATTTTTATATCTACCGTGAAACATTACATACCAATTATTTGCGAATTTTGACTCAGGAGCTCAGGCAGAAGGGGTTAAAATGCTTCAGGAACGCAGGGCTGAAAGCGTTAAGGTAATGATTACACCGGGTGCCTTTTTATTTGCTGAGCTAACTTGAGGTTTGTCTTCATTTACTCCGAAGAGAAATGATAATCATAACAAGTTCGAAAAAAGGGCTGGAGCTATTAAAAGACGTTTCCCCAAAGAACTGAGCAACCCTGTAGATACTGACTTTAAAATTCAATTGAAAACGTGGCGAACTTTTGTCCCAACTTAATAAATATAACATTGAACACAATACGATAATATATTCATCAGACGTCTATCAACCTCTCTATTATTTGACATAAAGATACATTCTCTTGTTATGGATCTAAAGAGAAAACTCAACACTAATAAGTGAACTTGCCTAGCGTTAACAATATATCAAGGGAATATTTTATTAATACGTAGGGGAGATCAGGCTGCTAATATATTTCTTTTTAGTTCTTTCGCTTTCTTTCTTTGGGTGATTTTACCTTTAAGCATTTAAAAAGAGGAATTCTTTCTTCCTTGCAACAATAGGCTTAACTGCATAAATAAAAGTCCTAGATTCCTCGCACAGAAATTATAACCAATGAAGATGAAAAATTATTTAAATATCTCCGATGTTTTTATATTAGGTTGGTGCATAATTATCAGGCGTTTTTTAAACAATATTTATTATAAAAAAAGAAACAATTCAACAATAACATTTTTAAGTGATTATTCCGGAGCGTATGATTATCGACACGCGCTTTTATAACCTTAAAATATAATAATATTTTTATTATAAAAAAGTAAAGAAAAACAGCAAGTTTTATTAACAAATAACTCCCCTACAAAAACGCCTGATAATTATGCACCAAGCCAATAGTTCGGGTAAAGTAGTAATTCATCATAATTATTAGCAAATAAACAAAGAATAAACAAGGGAAACTACTCTGTAATTAGCAGTTAAATTTTGTTTCTGTATAAATCTTTGTGATACAAATTTACTTTTTTTTAACAAAATAAAGTTGACGTAATTTCAGTGATTTCATTATTTTATGCAATAATTCGTTATCATTTCTGTTCCTTTCGAATATTGATATAATTTTTTTCTTTTTAGCATTTGGAATAAACACGCAAACGTACAGAAATCGGATCACTATTACTGGGGAGGGCACGAACGCAGACTCCATATTCTTTTTCATTTATGCGCCGTTTCACTTCAGAATGTGGGCGAACATGACTCTCCACAACTTCCTATCATTTGTAGCACTAAGCAATATTTGTCCTCTTACTATCCCCCTCTCTCCCTTATCTATTTACACAAGTTTATCGTTTCTCTCTAGCTTTTAATATGTCCTGTGAGTGTCAAATTCGCCAAGACAACTTTCCTCATTATGTGTTTCAGAAATATTAAACTGTCTCTCTATGATGTACCATTTTCTATGTTTTAGTAATAAAAGGATAAATCAGATCATTATATATTACGTGGCATGGCTTAGTCAAAGAAAGTTCTATGGCTAATGTTGTCGGTTAATTTTTAGTTGAATGAAAAATATGTGACGTAGTTTTGTTTCCTTTCGACAAAAGTATATAAAGACTGGATGCTTTTGCAGATGTAAAGCTAAACTATATCGACTTTGAAAATCAATATTTTGTGCAATAAAATCACGGAAAACTATATACAAAATTTGAAAACGACCTTAAAAATGTTACGATATAAATAGCGTCTGTCAAACATAACTGTGGCCAGAACAGGATATTATTGATGTACAAATCTGGTCTTTGAAAAGCTGAACAACGAGCCAAAAGAAACAGGTGAGGTATTCTTTACATTAAATATAACTAGGAAGAAAATTTCACGGTTTGCCGATTTTAATTTTCTGATAAATCTTAACTCTACAGTTAATGATTGAGTAAGCTCAGAGCGAGTTCTACGACAATAAAATATCTGTAGAAATTCCCCTGTCACATCGTTAAATATTTGAGCTTAAGAAAATATTGCAATATGAATGCTGGTTTTTATTTTAAGAAGTAAGACGGCTACAAATTAAAAGATTTGAAATTTACATTTTTTTCCATTTCACTGAAACAGACGTTAGACACGTCTATCTTCCCTTCATTTTTTGTCCTTCTTTCTTTCCTTCTTTCTTTTATTCATTTTATCACTGAAACCAAGTAGCGAATGTCTTGGTTTTTTATGCGATCATTATTTATGAAGTATTGGCAGGAGACGTTAAACACTTCGATCTTCACTTCTTTATTTCTTTCCAAATTAATGTGTCACTAATAGATGACCATTATTGGACAGTAGTACATGTATTACTAATTGCTGTATCCACTATGTTCCCTAAGGGCATAAGTGGTGTGTTTTGGGAGATGAATAATTATCTATACTAGCTTTAACCCGAGAAAATGTCACGGTTTTTCCTAGTTTAATTTTATGGTGAATCTTTATTCTTCAGTTAATGAGCGAGTAAGCCCGTGACGAGTTCTACGACAATAAAATGTCAGTAGATATTTCCCTATCGAATCGTTAGATATTAGGTTGGTGCAAAAATAATGTTTTTTGACGTTAAAAAATACGTCAAAAAACGACATTATTTTTGCACCAACCTAATATTTGAGCTTAAGATATTACAATAGGAAATTTAAATATGAATGCTGATCGTTATTTTAAGAAGTAAGGGGGTACAAATAAAAATTTAAAAAAAATTTGAAATTGACAACTTTTCCCATTTCACTGAAACAGACGTTAAACATTTCTTTCTTTCTTTCTTTCCTTCTTTCTTTCCTTCATTTTATCACTGAAACCAAGTCGCATATATTTTTTGTTTTTCTATACAATCAAAACTGTATAGTCAAATATTTATGAAGTACTGACAGGAGACGTTAAACACTTCTCACTTCTTTCTTTCTTTGTCGCCAAGTCCCCAAATTAAAATAATTCAGATTATATTATTTTATTTATGGTAACTGAATTTTTGGCGATTGCCTCTCTCGGTTTCTGTTGTTCGATATTGTGCGTATAAAAAATGCCGTTTTTATCACGGTTGCGATCAGAGATCAAAGTGTAGTTTTTGGGTGGATAAACTACACTATCTCTCAGAGCCCTACAAGCAGTTTGCTAAGGGCCGCTGACGGGCCGCCGATGGAAACGACAACGGTCCTCTGGTAGCAGCCACCGGCGGGCTACTGGTGAGCAACGGGTGGCCCTCTAGATGTCTGCTAGTGGTGGCATTGCCGTGACGAACATGCTGGCGGTTTAACAGCGGGCCATCAGCAGTAAACGCTAGTTAAATGCCACCCAGTAACAGATTGTTGGCTTGCGTTGTAGGGATGCGCCCGGTCTCGGAAAACAGCTGTTCGCAGCAGTACTTCCCTCATTGCCCTAAAGAAGGGGGATCGGTAATTAACGATGCCAGCTCAGCCGACGGTTCCGGGAGCATTTAGACCTGGCCTGGGTTCCCTCACATTAATCTGACCTTGTTTCACATCTTGCCAGCATGGGGCAGAAAATACAATCGCTTCTCGGCCTTTTGACTAAGATCAAAGTGTAGTATCTGTTCTTATCACCGTAATCATATTTTCTCTATCCACTTCTTTCTTACCCCCTTTTTCTTTCTTTCATTTTTTTCACGGAAACCAAGTAGTGCCATCTCCCCGCTTTCCACGCGATGAAATGGGCGTGACGGTCGTTCGAATCAACCAAGGTAGGGACAAGCACTATTATAAGAGGACAATTATAAAACCCCCATGACACGCACCTTGTAGCGAACCACCTTCATCCTCTTTGTATTCCTTTGTTGAGATGTAAGTTCCACTTCAGCAGCTTCTTCCCACAAACCGCAGCTTTACAGAACTGACTCCCAAGAAGATGCTTCCCCGATCACTACAATTTTAATCTATTCAAGTCTATAGTTAAACGTTATCTTCCCCATATATTCACATAAACTGTGTCTCTTACTTTATTACACTCTACCTCGGGGTAAACATCAATTAAAAAAATTTGACAATAAATATAAAGACGTATAACAGAAAAGAAGTCGACAGAAGAAAATTTTCCCTTTAGTGGATACTCATTCGAAATAGACGCCCCATTTTTATTTCATTTTAAACAGTGTCTGTTACATCTATAGGCCCGTGCATTTGAAAAATCTTAGAGAAAATGTGCATCTGGCAAGGATCGAACCTACATCACCATTTGTAGAATAAACTAGCGTTTCATTCGGGGTGCTTTACCGCTCGGCCACGTAGAGTGTTGTCACAGTTCAGCAAGTCTCTATTTTCCCTTTTTTAATTGATCGTCTACTTCGAATACGAGTATCCACTATCATAACGTTTGAAGTAATATATATATATATATATATAGATTAGTCAATAAAACAAGGACAAACGGAAGTGTACCAATATAATCAGTACAATAAACATTTATTATATATTAATTATTAAACATATAACAGAAATAAAGCAGAGAAAGGTTTTAAGTTCGGAATTTTCGGACACGCCTGTGTCCTTTATCAACGGACCGAGGAATAAAAAGAAATGGGAATTACTCACTGACAGATATTTTTTGTAGATGGTGTATTTTCCAATGGAAATCGTATTGTTAGCAAAAACCCGATTTCTGCAAAACTTTTGTTTATAAAAATAAACTTACATTTATAATTTTGATCGGCGTAAAAGCGTTAGGCAAGTCTATTTTTACAAGTGTGTGTCGTGAAGTGTGAGCGTGTAAACATAGATGAAGAAAGTTATAGGTCGGGAGGGGGAAAGATGTCTTGTGTGTCGCAAGTTGTAGCTAAAATTGTGTTGTCAAGTTTAGAAAGACTTGCTGTGTTTAGAATATGTGTTGAAAAGAAATGAGAATGAAAAATGGAAATCAAATATTATTGAATAAAATGAAAAGAAAAGGTGAAGGAACAAAAAAAATGACTGAAAATTTGGATAAAAATTTGGATAAAAATTTGGAAATCTATTAAGAAAATGGTGGGCGTTACAGAAAATAAAAAATAAAGGAAAAACTTTGAGGAAATGTGTATACATACATAGATGCACATACATAAACTGTTAAGGGGTCCTCCCCATTATATACAAGTGAACTCGCCCAGTGTGTAGTTGTACTGCTGCCGGTGAATACCCAACAGTGAGACAGTTAAACAGTGAGAGAGTGGGAGTGTGAGGTAATCGCTTTGTAGGAGTCACAGTTGCGAGCACGTAGACTCAGAAGGAAGTCATACTTCGATACTGAATTTCCCAGACTATATATATATATATATATATATATATATTATTATTGCTACTAACCGCATTTCTGGATCTACTAACCGTATTACCAATTGTATTATTACGTCAATACATTTATTTGCTATATTTCATTCCTGCGTTTGTCATTCATTTTGAGACCGGATTTCATCCCGAAATCCACAACATAAACCACCACACAAACATATGAATCTCAACAGACGTAAAGATATAAATACATATACAAGATTAATATATATCTACACTAACCTTTCCCACTCCTTACACAAGCTTATATGTAAACGAGCCATGGTATAAAAGATGGTGAATGGAAAGCAGACCTCAGTGTACAGTGCAACACTTCTATTATTGAATAGTGCGACATAAGGGAAATCATAGGTGGTAGAACATAAAAATATAGTAGATAGGTGATGACTGTTAAAAATACAGTAGGTAGGTGATGGCTGTTAAATTTAAGAGTTTAAATGCGTGTGGAGGGCTTACTCATCTAAAGGGTGGAGTTGTTGATAATTGGTTTCCCGGTGGAAATTATACTCTCTGAGTAAACCCAAATTCCTGTTTAGTCCCGCTATGTGGGAATTTACTTTGAGGATATACTTCAACTCTGATCTGCATCTGTCCCTCCCGGCTACCGAACCAAGACGCTAAAAGCATGCATCCGACATCGTCGATGTAGTGACAAGGTTGGTTGAAGTGTACAGAGACCGATTTAAATTGTTGTTGTTGTCCCTGATGTTTATCTTGTGGTTATTGAATGGTAAACGGAATTCTGTTTCGGTTTCTCCCACATAATTCCCCTTCTCGCATTTGTAACAGAAAAATAAATATACGAGATCGGAACTGTCACAGGTTAGAGCCGGTGGTTTGAATATTATGTGAGTGTGTAAATGTTGTGAGTGGTGATGTGCTTACAGATCAGGCACCGGGGTTTGTTGCAGGTGACATTCCCTTGGTGAGGTGAGATGTTGCAGATGTTGGATGATGTTAAAAGTTTGAAGAGGTTGGGGGGGGGGGGGCTACCGCCTCGTGTGTAGGGGGTTATCGTTAAATAATTTACTGATTGTAATGTCTAGTCTTAAATGTTGGAAATCTTTAGTGTAGGAAAGTTTGTGGATGTTATAATTAAAATAAAAGATGGGGATTCAGGAATTCTTCTTTTTAGTTACACAGTTGAGGAGTGTGTGTCTACTAAGTTTGGAAGCTTTGGCGATAGATTATTTTGAATCGGTAATTCCTATTAAGAAAGTGATTTTAAAGTTGTCCCATGTGTATGATGCAATCTTCCTTGTGAGAACAGATGTGTTTAATGCGTAAGCATTGGCTGCAGATAATAGTTTTGTTTGTTTTGTTTTTTTCGGTTGGTGGAGTAGAAAAATAAAACTGCTGATAAAACCAACGGAAACTTGCCAAAACGTAAAACCCTTATCTAGATAAAGTCTCCAACCAAAAAAGCCAATACTGAAAAAAGAAGAAAAAAAAAGCCTAAGGGCCAACCTACCTACTCAGTAAAACAAAAAACGCTTAACAGCGTTAAATCTTATGAAAGGATAGCCCTAGTCGTAATCCGAGTTCTTCAGAATAACTGAGCACAAATGAAATAAGTTATGACAAGTTTTATATAACCTGTGAATGTAAATCAGAAGCCTTAAGCATCACAGGGGAAAAATAAAACAAAATAATTTCATTTAAAAAACGTGGATAACCACACCTTCACAGACGAAAAAGAAAATAGGTAAAGAACAAAACCCTGTGGGTGGTCTAGATTACTAATGCATATATATATATATATATATATATATATATATATATATATATATATATATATAGGATGGTTGAATTGTTTAAATTATGCAAAACTGAAAATAACAACGATATCTCATTTTAACAGATACATTTACGAAAATTATACATAAATATCTTGAAATAGTAAAGTAATTTTATTCAATGAAATAACCATTGGCTTCAACCATTGCCTCCAGATGACTTCGGAATCTCCTGCAACTCTTCTGGACAATCTCCTTGTTTAAGTTGGTGAATGCAGTCACAAGCCTTGCCTTCAGTTCATCTTTGGTGTTGCAAAGAGTTTTGTTGGTCTCTCGCTCAACTGCGACCCTCACGTAATAATCAAGGGGGGTGCAGTCTGGGGAGTGAGGTGGTCAGATATAACGGGTGATTTTGTCGCAGAAATTGTGAGGCAGCCATGATTGGGTTCTCCTCCTTGTGTGGCATGGTACAGAGTCCTGTTGCCAGACCTAGGGTCTTCCAGCAGCCACTCTCTTGGCCCGGGACAGCACTACCTCCTCAAGACACTTGATGTAGGCCTCTGTGTTGAGTATGAGGGCCTCACCAACAAAATCGGGGGTTCTTTTCTTACCAAAACAATCAGAGGAAGTTTTCCGAGCTGGCGTACCTTCGTAATCACCATTAGACTCATCCAACTCTTTCTGAATCCTCGGCACTGTCTTCAGATTGACACCCAAAGACTCTGAAATGTTTGTATTCGAGCTTCCGGCGCAAATGCCTAGCAGTACAGCATGCCGTTTCCAAATTTCTGGTGAAGAAATTGCGTCACGGTGCTCTTTTTCTCACAAACGGTGCCCAACTGACCCTACTAGACTGTACAGTCAACAAAATCAAAAACAAATAATGCGCATGGGCGAAATTAAAAATATAAAATGGTGCCAATTTACCCATCGTACCTTGTATCCGTGTGTGCGTATATATATATATATATATATATATATATATATATATATATATATATATATATATATATAAAGTTTAAAAAACTTAACAAGAACCCGACCAACAAACTAAAATCAAAGCTTAATAAACTCATTAATGCTAATAATGCTGAACAGAACTCTTTAAAACTCCCTAAAATTGTTGGTGATTATAGACCTGGTTATATATACGGCACTATAAAAACACATAAACCTAACTATCCTCTCCGTCCTATCATATCGCAAATTCCAACTCCTGTATATCATCTAACAAAATACATTAACCAACTTATTACTCCCTACCTTCCTAGTAAATATAGTGTTACTGTTAAGTCAGCATTAGAAGTAATCCAAATCCTAAAAAGTGAAAAACCTGACAATGAAATCATGGCTTCACTTGACGTTGAAAACTTATTTACCAATGTTCCTGTTAGTGAAACTATTGACATAATTATACGAAATATATACAGTAACTCATCTTTACCCCCACTTAAAATTAATCCTAATATATTAAGAAAACTACTATTGGCTTGTACTACTGAAGTCCCTTTCTTTGATCATAATAACAATATATGTATACAACGTGATCGTGTCTCCATGGGTTCAGTACTGGGTCTGACATTTAGCAATTTCTACATGTCGAACCTCGAAAATAAGATATTTACAGATTTAAAAAAAAACATCAATCTACCTAAGATACGTTGATGATATTCTTATGTTAGTTAAAAATACAGATGAAATAATTCAACTTCAAAAACGTTTCCAAAATAATTCTGTCCTTAAATTCACATATGAACTCAATACTAATAATAAAATCCCCTTCCTTGACATATTGATAAACACAAATAAAAACAGATTTACTATTTCGCCATACAAAAAAAACCTACAAGCATAAATTCATGTACACTTAACTACAAGAGCGAATGCCCATATTACTACAAAATAGCAATTATAAAGAATCTAATACATCGTACAGAAGCTAATTCCCCCACAAAACAGATTTTTTACAGTGAACTGAAGAATATAAAACACTTATTCATAATAGCTTTCCAAACTATATAGTTGATGAACAAATAAGATGCTTTCTTAGAAATCTCAATACTAAGAAAATTATACATCAAACAGTTGAAACCC
>OZ010612.1:3569156-3746656 GCA_963932145.1 Acanthosepion lycidas
ATAGAGGATGTTAAGGATGAAATATATCAAGGTATTACTGTTGTGCGACCCAGCAATATCAAAAGGCCCATCATTTCCCTTTTTAACAAAACGGGCTTAGTAAAAAAAAAAGATTCAAGAGTCAATAAATAGTCAAATTCTTTCGGCTAAAAACGAAGCAAAGATAAAAGAAATTAAAAATTGATAGAAATAGACAAAAAAACAACTTACGCTTTCGAGATGTTCCGAGGTAATGGCCGCCAATAAGAGATAAGATGTCTATCTCAAGTAAACCATTGACGCTTCTATAACCTTTTCATCGTAACAGCTGGATTTGTTTTACGAGTTTAAAAATGTCAAATTGGTTCTCATGTTTAGGAGAGGCGATAAGGTTCTATTGATAAGAATTTTTTTTTTTTTATCTAACGGCAACTATCATATTTAAATTTTACCATATTAGACCCTTCGATGTATAAGACTCCTTCAATTCCAAAAATGGATACTAAAATTAAAAGTTTTAATTTACCACTCGCAGTACATACGGAAGGCCTCGCTATTCTATCGCTATGTTCATATCTCATGTTCAAACTAACTACCATCCTTATTCCCACCATCCCTGCCCTTCACGGCTAGGCCCCGCCAGGCCATGACAAGTGTAAAATAATAAGCGTGAAATAATAAGAGAAAAAGAAAGACATTATTAAGGACAGAAAACAATCATCTCCGTTGTCGGCGGCTTTATCTCGTACCCAAGAATTTAATTTCTTCTTTGCCGATCGCATCTTTTATGATGATGGCGTTGATGAATACATTCAGCGCCAACGTGCAGGTTTAGGACTAGAGGCTTCCAGTTTCACCAAAACCTGCCGTCGCCATTCATTTCTCATCGCCGTTTGTCTTTGCAAGTGTTGGTTGAAGATAAGAAAAAAACAGCGTAGAAGAAAGTGCCGATGGCGTTAATTTGTTTAAGGGGAACCTTATCTTACCAAAAAGTGACCCACACACGCTTGATTTCATGACCTTCCTCTGTGGTACATATGAAATGAGACAAGCAGAATCCAGTTATGAAACTGCAAAGGACTACCGCTGACTCTGTTATAATTTCCAGTGACGCCTTCTGTAGTATGTCCATCATGCGTAGCCCTCTTCATTCGCTGGTTCAACTGTTGAGATCAAAGAGAACAATAAATGAGTAGTAATTATGAAGATAGAAGATAATGATTGATATTGCATTTACATTTTTGAATATCAAAGTTGATTGGAAAACAAGAAAGTGGAAGAGAGATTTCAAAGTGAGAAATGCAAGAGAAGAAACTGTTAGCATAGAACTTACGCCATTTCAACTATAAATGGTGTTACCTTGCCACTAATCTAGTACTGCGCTTAAATTTATAAAGTTTATGTACATAAGAGAAAAACTCATCAGAACAATTTCTTTCATATTCCATTTGTGAGAAAGAAGTTCCACTCTGACAACTTCTTCCCCAGAAATGCTGTATTATGGGACTGACACCCGAGAGAAATGCTTCTCTAAGCACGACAATCTTGACCTTTTTAAGTCGAGGATCAACCGTTGTTCATCGTAGATATCTTCATAATGTACATCTCTTTCTGCATCCCTTATACCGAGTGTTACAGCAAAATTGTCCAAATCGTGCAGCCTCATAATTATGCATCTCACAAAATGTTTAATATCTAAAAACCCATTAAACTAATTGAGGTTCTTTTTTTCTAGATTTTCAGATGTTTGATAGCATTTGTTGTAAGAATCACTGGAAAAACCCTTTGAGTTATTCAGCTAGAAATAAAACAGGTTAAAATCGTTTTGTGTCAGGCCAACTATGTTTGTCAATCTGAGCAATGGTGAGAGGAAAAAGATCATTCAGGTCTTCAGTAATGGTACCAACATTCATACTCTGGTTTCTATGTTCAAAGTCCATTCAAGAGCCATCAAGAGAACGGTGAATAAGTTTTAAAAAGAGGGAACAGTAGAGAGGAAAACTGCATCAGGAGGTCACAACAGGAAGAGGGATCATCATTTTAACTTAGAGCTAAAGAGATCAATTAGAAAAGATCCAACTCAATCCATAAGACGTTTGGTACAAGAGAGAGGAGTTTCAGCTATGACAGTCCAAAGAGCAGTAAAAAAAAGACTTGTAAATGAAATCGTACGCGAAACCCGTGAAGCACATTGTTAGACCAGGACTGAAAGTTAGAAGGTTAAGGAGTGTGAAGATGATCTTGAATAAGTTGGAAAATGATCCTGGAATATATATATATATATATATATATATATATATATATATATTTGAACTTTATTTCAATCCTTCATGAGCTTTCGATCCTTAGCTATGATTACTTAATGATGAACATGTCATTTTCATTTATGATCGATTTCATCACGATTCTTCTGTTAAGCTTGGGGAGTAATTATATATTCTTATTGCTCAAAACAGAGTCCAATAGTTTTATTAAAATCTCTGACAATTCCAGTAATATATCTTTAATCATTTTTAAGATACAGCGTTTCATATTTTAATCTAACAAAAGGACAATTTTGCTGTTACACGCTGCATCCCGCCTCGCGGGGAGATAAGGTAAATATCCTTGTTTCGGCAATTAGTTGGAGATTCGTCTCCATCTATGCTAGTCGAACTATCTGCCTTCTGACTGGAAGGAACCCAGAGCAGGCTATGCCGAAGGGCAAAGTCTCGTCTGAGGTGGATGACAGCTACCCGAACCCGAAGTCTACGGGGAATTTTTGCCCGAGCGTACAGGCTCGGTTTTGCCCCACATTAAAAAAAAAATAAAAACGGCCATGTGCCTCATCCTGTCTCGCAGGGAGGTAAGGTAAATATCCTTGCTTTGGGAATTGGAGGTTCGTCTTCAGCTGTACTGGTCGAACTCTCTGCCTCCAGTCAGAGAGAATACCCAGACGAGGCTATGTCAAAGAGTAGAGTCTCTTCTCGGGAAACAGCTACCCAACCCCTATTATACGGGAAATTTTTGTCCGAGCCTACGGCCTTATGCCACATCTGACCGCGTAGGGTGGTTGGTAGATATACTTGCTTCGGGAATTAATAGCCTACCACCCGATTCCCTGTCTTTCAGTAGCGTATTCTCTTTTACAATAAACCTCTTTCATCTACCCGCGTGTTGCTGTTCCTTCACCTTTGTTTGTAACCTCTTTAAGGATACAACACTGTTATATACACTTTTATCTATTTTCTGGCTTTATTAATTATGATCTGAAAAATCTTATTTATTAAGTAGCCTTTTTTGTAATCATTTGCAATTTTTATAGTTTTCGCTTATCGAATCGAGTAATAAAATTGCATATTTTGCTTGTGGTGATTGATGATTAGAATTCTGGTTTGAATATATTTTCCATTCAATCTTAACAATATGAGATATGCAGATGACACAGTGTAGATAACAAACACGGAAAGGAAACTTCAAAACCTTCTACAGAAGGTAGCAAAGGAAAGCCAGAAGAAAGGACTAAGTATAAACTACAAGACACAATAATAGTTGTCAGTAAAAGGATGAGCCCAAAATGCAAAGTACAGAAATTGAAATATCTGTGAAGTGTTCAAACAAAGGACGGAATGTGCAACACTGAGATCCGAAGACGTAATAGGATGGCTAAAGATGCCTTCCAAAAGCTAAGCAGAGTATTAAGAGACAGGGAAATTTCGTTGAAAACAAAGAAAAGAATATGGAACTATTACGTTATATCTGTCCTCCTGCATGGCAGGTGGTTCAGGACAATTTCCTCAAAGATTAAGAGACTTGAAGCAACAGAAATGTGGTTCTACAGAAAAATGCTGAGGATAGCATGGACCGAAATTGTGAGCAACAACGAGGTTTTAGAAACAAAGAAACTTAAACTTAACATCAGGAAGAAGCAGATGAAATTTCTGGAGCACGTAATGAGGAAGGAGGGCTTGGAAAATCTGGTACTCACAGGACAGATTGAGGGAAAGAGTGACAGAGGAAAGCAGCGTGTAACATACTTGTTTCCAGCTCTGTTTCCGTCAAACGTTATCATAAACGATGCTTTTTTAATCGCCTGGAACAATTCTGTCCAAGAACGGCTCCTTTTCAGGGGCGTAACAGCAAAGAGATCACTACAGAAACCCGACCAAGCTTATTCCGTCAGAGAATGTGGCAACCATGTGTCGAGTTTAGAAAGGAATCCAAGTCTTTTCAAATGGCGAAAGGCAATTAAGACACTGATTTTCAAACTCTTAGCAATCTCTTCCGTCAAAATCTTCGGTTTATTATCCATGATGGCAAGCAGAGCGTCTTCATCGAAGTCGGAAGCTCCCCCGGAGCGTAGTCGATCGTTTAGGCTAAAATCAACCTGATGAAATATGCCAAACTACTTTTTGACAGTCTGAAGCAATGGAGCACGACCTTTTGTTGTGGAAAGAGCCATTTCCCCTCCTTAGTATCATGAATGGCCTGATGTATTCATGATAAGTAGTCCTGGGTAATTGTTTAGAAAAGAAGATAATATTATTGCAATGACTTGTTTAGCTGAGCATTGAATACAACTATTACGATTGATGCAGTCGAGTTAAGTGTTGTGTCTTGCCAGACCCCACATCACAACACATTTTGAATGTTTTCTGTCGTAGTTCCGACGCTTACTACTTTCCGAAATTCATAGAGTGGCAAAATTGCAATTTTTCATCCTTCATCTTTAAGGCGTTTATTTGTGGGCAAAACGTCAACATTCAGCAAAGTCTGTTTCGCATGAACGCTGAAAGGTTTCTGTTGTGACCAAGTAAAGGGTTAAAGAAATAACAAAACAAGTGTTGCAGATATATCAGATATTAAACAGTAAGTACAACAGCAGAGTGTTACACGACTAGTGAGTGTGTGTCGGTTGACCCAGCGTTCAATCTATTCGATTGTTAATATTTAACAGACCCCCCTCCACGAGGGATGTATGTGACACAAGGCGGAGTTTACCGTGGGTTCTCCGAGCCCGTAGGCTCGGCCAAAAATATTCCTTTAGAACCGGCATAAACAGGTTCAAGGCCTGTCTACCTCCCCGGACGAAACTTTGCCCTTCGGCAAAGCCTCGTCCGGGTTCCTCTCTGCCAAAGACAGAGAGTTTGACAGTTACGAACAGTCTGGTCGACTGTTAATATTTAACAGACCCCCACAAGAATGTATGTGGCACAAGGCCGGTTTACTGTGGGTACTCTGAGCCCGTAGACTCGGCCAAAAATATTCCCTTTGAACCCGCCTAGACGTGTTCACGGACTGTCTACCTCCCCGGACGAAACTTTGCCCTGTGGCAAAGCCTCGTTTGAGTTCATCTCTGCCGAGGCAGAGAGTTCGACAGAAATGAACAGTTTGGTCGACTGTTCCCACAAAGCCTTCTCTCCTACTAATCTTATAGTAGGCGGAAGAGTCCAACATAGACACTTTAGAGGGAGGACACCACAACAGTTTCAATCTCAAACACACCAGAAATCGGCACTAAAAGCAAACGCCGGTGTCAAGTTGTGGTCATTTTATATTAATAATGAAAATTAAGCACTGACTTTTGCCAATGGTCTGATAGTTTTGTGTATCTTATTTTCCACACATTATTCGCTGAACCTTTAAAAGCGTTAATACGCATAAGTCTCTTAAAAGGGACACTGGTGTGGTTTAATGGTTAACAAGCTTGTCTCGCTAGATCAGTTACGACTGATTAGTGAGTTCGATCCTCAATGGGTGCCCTTTCGGCTTTGTACCACACCTAGGCTATACTTAAAAATCGCCAGAGCACACCGTCGTGGTGTAATGGTTAGCAAGCTTGTCTCGCTAGGTCAATTACGACTGAGTTGTGATTTCGATCCTCACTGTGTGCCCCATACTTTCGGCCTTGTGCCACATCTAAGCTACGCTTGGAAAATCCCTAAGGCACCTTGAGGTGGTGTATGTAATGGTTAGCAAGCTTGTCTTGATAGAACAATTACGACTGAGTATTGAGTTCGATCCTCGCTAGGTGCCCCATACTTTCGGCCTTGTGCCACACCTATAAATCGCTATGAGGCTGTGAGATGAAAATCATGTTGTATTATGTGAATTTAAATTGCTTTCTAAACTGAAAATAAATGTAGTGCTCAACAGCACCCCGCAATACGGCGACATTTTTTGACATTTCGAAAAAAGGCATTGATTGCTGATGGATTAAACAAAGCAATTTGATCTTGTCTAAAACATAGAGAGCGTCCATGACGAGGCCTTTCACATTAATATTCGCTTTTCTGTGACAGTGACGTAGAACATCAGTCTGTCACCTACGAATAAATTTATTTTCATCTTTCGTCCTCAAGAACATTAGCATAATAAAATTGGTCTCACAAAATAACACACACACACACACACGCATATGTATTATTGTATTTTTATTATAAGTGATTATAATAAAAACATTTTGAAATCGCTACACAAAAGCTTTCATGTTTCAACACTATGATTGTACTTCTTCAGGCGATGGTAAGTAACTGATGATTAAATGATTTTTAAGGAAATTTAATAACAAAAGAAGTAACAATTTGTTCTTAAATTTCCTTAAAAATCATTTAATCCCCAGTTACTCAAATAATAAAATGAATAAAATAGTGCTCTACTTTGTATTGAGCCCTTTTTTAAAAGTAAATGCCACGAACAGTGGATTTTTATTCCATCTGTTCTTTTTTCATTTGTGTATATATATATATATATATATATATATATATATATATATATATACATTCATATTTCTCTCACTTAAACTGTCTTTGACTCCCCTCTCTAAAACTTCTCTCTGTTAAATTTTAATCCCCCACCTTCTCTCGCCTGTTACCCCTCTCTTTAGCTCTAACATTCGTCCCACACTCTCATAATTGCACTCTCTCTAAATTTTATTTTTTATTCCTGGAGTTGTTTTTTCTGTTTTCTTTTTGAATTTGTAGGTCTGATGAATTGGATCGTATTTACAATTCCAATGGAATAAATTATGACCATGGAATATTCGTGTTTAAGCCTTTTTATTATATCCTTACTCTGTCCTGGACATTGAGTTCTACCTGGATTCTATCCTCTTGGAATTTTTTTATTCAAAAAAATATATGTATGTGTATGCCTGTATGTATATATATTTATATATTTTGCATATATATGTGTATATTTACCACTAATATTATCTATCTATCTATCTATCTATCTATCTAAATATATATATATATATATATATATATATATATATTATTATTATTATTATTATTATTATTACATTGTTCAGACTGTTGTCCTCATCTTTGTTGCCATATTCGCAACATTTCGGTCGTTGTACGCTCCGGCCTTCTTCAGGTGATTGTAATTTCGGACTGAACCCTTTATTTCGACCACCAGAGTAGAATGTTCTAGTTCCGCATGCCATACTTTTTCCGGATACCCCAGTATCAGTTACGTCCCTTTAAGTCAACTCTTCAAGTTTCTTTTCACTACCGCAGTAGATAGGTATTGAACTCACAACTCTTTGGGTCAAGTCACTGGTTTCAACCAACGCTTTTATTCACTAGGCCATGTATCCTTGGGGACCAGAACTAGAACAATCTACGCCGGTGGACGAAATAAAGGGTTCGGTTCGAAATTCCAATCACCTGAAGAAGGCTGGAGCGTACAACGGCCGAAGCGTCGTGAATATGACAACGAAGTTGAGGACAACAGTCCGAACAATGTAAATAATGTAAATAATTGCAATACCTCATCTCAAATATATATATGTGTGTGTGTGTGTGTGTGTGTGTGTGTGTGTGTGTGCGCGCGTGTGTGCGTGTTGTGTATATTTAGGCAGCAATTTTTCATTAATGCATGTTTCATTAAATAATACGGACAAGTTTTATCTATTTATTTTAAGTAAGTTCCTTTCATATTGTCTGATAAGCTTAAAAACATTATCATTGAAAGACGAAAGGAAATCGCCATATTTATACATGTTTAAATCCAATCTAAGCTTTCGGCTTACATAAGCCATTATCAAAGATAACAATTACTTTTCAATATATCAACCAATACACAGACAAAACAATAATGATAGTCTGTTTTTATTGCATGAAAAATTTCAAAGCAACGAATATCAGTTACCTCCCTTTAAGTCAATTCTAATTTAGAGTGGTTTCATTCTCAAGCGATGTTTTAGAATCTGTACTCTAAATTTAAGTTTAATATTAAAATTAAACTTTAGAACTTGAGTCACGTTTCGAAACAGAAATTTCTGTGTCACGATGGAATCATATTTTTTAAAATTATTATAATTTAGGCTCTACTTGTGTATCGAGCACTGTTTTTTAAAATAAAAACATAAATACTAAAGAAATTCGGATCATCAATCTAACAGTTCTTTCCTATTGTATCAACACACACACACACACACACACACACATATATATATATATGTGTGTGTGTGTTGATGGGCATCCCTATCTCAGCAACAAGTACTGCCAACGACGGCGATACAACCTACACAGACACAGACACTTAAATGCAATACCAATCACCATCTTCTGTCTTCCTGAATTCTCTTCTTTTATTTTCCTTCCTCCCCATTTCTGACACACCCTTTGCGTCTTAGTGGCATTATCGCCTTACTTATGTTGAAGTGATGAAAAATAAAATAAAATAAAATAAAAATACATATCATCCTTCCAACTTTTCAAAAATGGACGTTAACTTCACAAAAAGTCTTTGTATCAGAATATTGCTTATGTCTTTCTTGTAGAGATCAGGTTTTAACTTATGACCATATCACGTCGAAACACCGGTTACCGTACATTCACCAAAGTTAAGCAACGATGGTCCTGGTCAGTACCTAGATGGGTGACCGCTTAGGAAAACCAGGTGCTGTAAGTCTGGATTTGCAATTTGCATGACTTACGGCTGCATCACTTTGAAACACCGGTTCCCGTACGTTCATCAAAGTTAAGCAACGACGGTCCTGGTCAGTACGAGATGGGTGACCGCTTAGGAATACCAGGTGCTGTAAGTCTGGATTTGCAATTTGCATGACTTACGGTTGCATCACTTTGAAACACCGATCCCGTACGATCACTGAATTTAAGCAACGTTGATCGTGGTCAGTACGAGATGGGAATACCAGGATGTGCCGCTGGTGTAATGGGTAATGGCTGTGAATTGTTAATCGTAGAGCAGGGTTTCAATTCCCGTTGAAAGAGTTCTACAAGCGAGAAGTATGAAAAAAAATTGTTAGCATAGAATTTATGGTTTCATCTAGCCGTTTCAATAGCAAGATGACCTTTGAAATTTCATTTAAATATATTTGCTTGGAACGTGTTTTTGATTTAGTAATTAAACGCTATGAGAAGACAACAGCTATTAAGTCGGAATTAATATGTCATAAAACATCCGTTATTACAAGATACACCCTTAACTACTTCGATATACTTAGCATTATATGACCATTATATAGAAGATGATATGCCATAAAACTTCGTTTATCCTTTCAAGATGTTTCAGTAGTAGCTCTTAGCACGAAAGAATACGTTAATAAAGAAGAAAATGGAGTACTTCAATAAAAAATATATATTATTTCTTTCGATAGGATGTGACATTTAAAAAAAGGCACAGAATTTGCGAGGATTGATTAGACAAACATCGGAAAGTCGTTCCCGAAAATACCATGGCTATGTGTATTGAATGACGACTCCTTGATAAATGCCAAACACACGTATTGTCGATTGCCCTTTTTTACTAAATTTCTTCTTTTGTCAACCTCTATTTTTATATACAAGCACAAATGTCGTCTGTTTCAATCAATTCCTGGCACAGATGTTTTGAAATCGGTCATGGCTAAAACGACGAATGCGTTGTATTTTGAAACGTGGTTGAAAAGGCGAATATTTATATCCGTGTGTACGTTGGTGGATGGGGATTTCTAAATCTCTCTTTGCTTGTTTTACAAGCGTTCACTTGTGAGGGTAGAGGTGAGTACATTGAAACGGGGTCATGCATAACTAAATTGACAAAACCTCGAATATACAACGCGGAAAGTATGGCACTTTCACCCGACAACAAAAGATCTGTGCCGTACAAAAAAACAAAAAACAAAAACAAAAAAAAACTTTCAGTCATCTTGTTTAAAAGGTTCAGCATCAATCATAATTGTAAAATTGTTGATCTTCATCTTGTATATTGCGCAAACAATTTTCAAATCTTACAGGACGAAGTGTTGAGAGCAACAAGCGACATATTTGTGGCGTCTCGAATTTCACCATTGTCTGTAGTGATAAATCAAATAAGATTCGACGCATACATGCCACTTACCATGTTCATATCCATGTCCACATTGTTTCTCTCTCTCTCTCTCTCTCATTATCTCTCATATATGTTGATATCTTTGTCCACATTGTTTCTCTCTCTCTCTCTCATTAACTCTCATATATATATATATATATATATATGTTGATATCTATGTTCACATTGTTTCTCTCTCTCGCATTATCTATGAGAGATAATGAGAGAGAGAGAGAGAAAGAGAGAGAGAGAGAGAAAGAAACAATATGGACATAGATATCAACATATATATATATATATATATATGAGAGAGAGAGAGAGAAACAATGTGGACAAAGATATCAACATATATATATATATATATATATATATATATATATATATATATATATATATATATATGAGAGATAATGAGAGAGAGAGAGAGAGAGAGAGAGAAACAATGTGGACATAGATATCAACATATATATATATATATATATATGAGAGAGAGAGAGAGAAACAATGTGGACAAAGATATCAACATATATATATATATATATATATATATATATATATGAGAGATAATGAGAGAGAGAGAGAGAGAGAGAAACAATGTGGACATAGATATCAACATGGCAAGTGGCATGTATACGTCGAATTTAAATGTTTCAATATATATATCTCATTATCTCTCATATATATATATATGTATATATATATATATATATATATGTATACAATATGAAGAAATATAGTCTTAAGGTGTGCTATATTTATGGGATAAATTGCTCAATATCAGAGATAGAGCGTGTGTAAAATATAAAATTGAGCATTGCCGTCAACACTTAGAGGCTGTTTCATGTCAGACGCAATCGTCAGGCCATCTGACGATTGGGTCTAGCATGAAACAGACTGTTACCTCTAAGTGTTGACGGCAATGTTCACTTTATATATATATATATATATATATATATATATATATAATTTTTCCAAAAATTATAACATAAAAACGTTATATAGGTAACTTCACTGAATTTTCGATACCTAAGTTTTAAAATTAAATTTTAGAAATGTAAATCATTCTTGAAGATTTCAATCTAGTTTTAATTGAGAGCTAAATGATTAAATTTATTATTTCACGTAATTTACGAAAACTAAGTGAACGCATTTTTTTAGTTTTTAACTACCTAGTAATTTTTACAAATTAACACATTTTCAGCAATTATTTAATATTTTATTGACTTTTAGTTAAGTTTTTTTATAAGTTTTATGAAATTTGCATTTCGTCTCTAGCTTCTTTAAGTTTACAACCTTAAACAAAATATTAATTAATTGAAATATGACCCAAAGTAAAATAAATATATTTAGTGAAATAGTAATTAAGAAAAGTAAAAAATCTTTCTTTTTTCTTTCTTTTTTTTTTGATATTATGAAGGGATGATTTGCAAAGACGTTAATGATGACGCAGAACTGAATTAAAAGTGAAATAATTGCAGTGCATCACACGACACTATAATATAGATTCCCATAGGTAGAAATTAGGAACGGTTTTTTTTTTCCACTAAAATTTTTTTTTAAATTATTTTTCAAATATTCGGTCACAAACGACAGTTATTAGGTTTTCAAATTTTGATTCGTAAATTTACTTTTCACAACGATATCACCAAATTGAATTCTGGAAAGCAATTAAGAATTTTAAATGATTTTTGAACTATTATATTATTATAATTAAAATTTTAAAAAATGAAAAAATTCTTGTAAAAATTCATTATCCATTGAAAAAAATTCATTTCTTCAGACAATAGTGTCCTTATAACTTATTTACAAAAGCTTTTCTAATTAAATAATGTCAAAGTTTTAGTTCATTTTTTTATTTTGAAATTCAGAGCAGGTTTTCGAACCGTTAACTGTTTTACAAAAAAAAAAAAAAATGTTGATTTACTTTCACCAAAGATCATTGTTATTAACTACTAAAAAAAATCCCCCTCTTAAAAATTTAATTTCTCAAAATTTCATTAATTTATTTTTATATGAGTGCTGTATATACTTAGATATTTGTTTTTGTATCTGCACCTGTATGTCGGTGAGCTGGTTTATTTTTCTATGTTGTTTATATGTAGCTGTGTTTGATATGTTGGCATTTATTTGTGTGTGTATGTGTATGTATATGTATGTGTATGTATATGTATGTGTATGTATATGTACGTGTATGTATATGTATATGTATGTGTGTGTGTGTATATATATATATATGTGTGTGTGTGTGTATTTGTGTATGTATGTATTTGTATGGGCGCATGTGTATGCACATGTGTGCATTTATTTATATATTTTTATATGTTTGTACCAGTGTATGTTTTCATGTGGACATGCGTATATGAGTATATGTGAGGCATTTGTATATATTTGTGTGTCAATAAGCTTTCTTTTCTATAAGCTGGTTTTATTTTCCTTCTTGCTGAATTTTGACTGGACATTCGAATTTAGTGGATTTTCTTTCTTTATGTGTGTGTGTGTTTTGTCTGTCCATTTGTATATGTTTAATTGTCTTTTTTCTTTGGTTTGTTTTTCTATTCAACCCCTCTTTTATCTAATTTAAACCCTCTTTTTATCTATATATCTTTGCCCATATAAGTAATATTTTAAATAGTTAGTTTACATTTGCTAAATTAATAATTTCAGACTTTAATCTTTGTGGGTTTGTCTATGTATATGTCTATGTCTTTATTAATGTACTAGCAGTAGAGCCCGGCGTTGCCCGGGGATGTAACAGTAAGAGATAGATCAAGTATCGACCATCAAAAAGACTAAAAAATAAAATTGACAAAGATTGTTTAAGGTTGACGGACACGCATGTCTTAATTAGTTTTTTTTTTTTTTTTATGAATTGGTCAAACCCAAACTCAAACAAAAACATTGTTTTCAATCGTTATGAGTCTACCGATTGAATAGAATTTTATTATAAACAATTGTCTTGTAAATGGAATTTTTAAAGCATTCTGAATGTAAAAATAAAGAAAAATGTGTGCAAGACAATAAGAAACACTACCTGCCAAAAAAAAAAAAGTTATGTTTTGTTGAAATCGGTTGAAAAATGTAGGAAATCCGATCCCATGTATAAACGAACACACACACACAAACAACCAACCTGGGTTTTATAAGTATAACTCAATAACTCGATATTAATAAGTATAACTCGATATGAGTTGTCCCCCTTTCATTAATGGTTCTTAATCGTGTTTTCAAATTGATTTCGTGCAAAAACAATTGTGTTTTTCCAATTTTTGGTGCTGTCAGAACCACCGCAAGGTAATTTTACGTAGTCCTGTGAAGTTTTGTTGAAATCGGTTGAAAAATGTAGGAAATCCGATCCAATATATAAACGTACAGATACACACACACACACACAATCTGCGTTTTATGATAAGTAATATTTCAGACTTGAATCTTTGTGGGTTTGTCTATGTATATGTCTATGTCTTTATTAATGTATGTGTGTATGATTGCTTATACATACATATATATATATATATATATATATATATATATATATATATATATATATATATATGCCTATGTGTTGGATATTATATTTCCTTTTGTTGGTCGTGGGCATCGATTTCCTGTTTCGTCCGTGTTTTTTGTTTATATATTATAATATGATTGTGTATGTATTGTCATTTGCAAAATTTCTTCCCTTGCCCATATCAATACTTCAAATGTATCTAAGTTGTTACAATATTTGTATCTCCTTAGATTAGCGTTTGCTCAGAGATTTGGGCTTTTCGATTAAAACAAAATAAATAATAAAATATATGTTTTTTTTTTCTCTGTTCTTTCTTTAAATAATTTTATATTTTAAACTTAATACAGGTTAAATTTAAAATTGTTAATTTTATTTTCAGTTTTATAGTAAAATTTAAGATTAATTAATTAGAATGGTTTCGAGTTTAACCCTAACATTAAGGTATTAACCAAAGTTTCTGATTTTTTGAATTTTCATATACTTGTATTTTGATTGGTCATTGTAGCTTATGTAATAGCGTTTCCCATATGGAGGAGTGTTTGGCCGATTTGAATCTTTTAAAACTCTTTTATCTACATTCAACACCATCACTTGATAAGACACCAGAAGTGTTGAAACAAAATGGCTATTTTTGAAGTGATTTTATAACGAATTTATGTTATAATTTTTGAATAAATAATATTTGCTCTACTCTGTATTGAGCACTCTTTTAAGAATTGTATTATTTGGTTATTGGAATTTATTCCATCTACACCAATTCTATACTTGGGTATATATATATATATATATATATTAATAATAATAAATATACATTTTACTCACTGATAACACAACTCCGAGTTTCATGCACGATTAAATCGTCAGGTGTCGATGTATATACTACATTCGTTTATATGGATAAGTTTTTGTGTACACGTTACGTTTGTATTATATTTGAATCTACATATTCGATGTTTATATTTTGTGTATATATTTATATTTTGGGCGTATGTAAGTGTGTATGTGTGTGTGTGTGTGCGTGCGCGCGCGTGCGCGCAGGTGTGTGAAAATACTCTGAATATATAGGGAAGACAAATAGGGAAGACAAATTGAAGAAAATTTACAATTGGAAAATAGTACTTAGCCTTTGCCAAGGCGTTTTTTATCAACTGACTTTATCAACATTTCGCATTTGTTTATCATTACCGGCCTTGATAAAGTCGGATGACGAAACTCGTCGGCAAGAACTAAGTACTATTTCCCTATATATATATATATATATATATATATATATATATATATATATATATATATATATATACAGAGAGAGAGATTGAAAGCGATGGATAAATTGTCATCTAAATTACACAATAAGGAATATAACACTGATATCTCATTTTAACAGATATATTTACCAAAATTAAACAAAAATATCTTCAAATACTAAAGAGTCAATTTATTCAATAAAATCGTCATTGGTTTCAACCACACGTCCTTTAGACGACTTCGGAATCTGCTGCAACCCTTTTGGACAAACTCGGGATGAAATGTTTCTTTAAAATATGTATATTTACATTATAAATGTATTTATATTTATCTATAACTCTATTTGTTCTGTCTTTATTTTAATAATTCCACCCCAAGCAAGGCAATAAAGCCACTAAGACACAAAAGGTCTTAGAGTGTTCGAGAATATGAGAAAAATATACTATTAAGGAGAGAAGACAATAATAGTACAAGAATTAAGAAGACAGAAGTTAACGATTGACATTGCATTTAAATATTATTAACCATTTGATGATTAACCTGGAAAAACTTATCAATTTCTCTATTTGACTTGCCACACTAATGCTATCCTATTATTTGCCCTCGTTGAAATTCACCAATTTCCTTACTTCTGCAAACTTTCATTGCAAAATATAAGTCGACTATCGTTCATAGATGAGAGTAGCTTGATACTAACATGGTATTGTCTGGAAAAAAAGAAGAGACGTTATTACACAAGCCAAATTTGCTGTAATTAAGGGTGGCTAAAAACTTATCATAGCCTACTGTAGACTGGTTGCCACCCAAAGCCATAGGACACAATCTGACCTGCAATTTTACCCATAGCTGGAAGATTGGAAAATAACTGAAAATAAAAATATGAGAGGAAAAGAACTTTACTTTTCCAAACGTGAAATTGTTCATTTATCAACTGTCTTTATTGACGGTCTACATTTGAAAAATTTGCAGTGTGTGTTACAATATTTTGTCTTCGCACGCTCAACCGGGTGACATCATTGGAGGCAGATGTGGACTTATATTTTGCTGCTATTGTTTGCAATTCTATTGAAACTGTGAAACTGACCGAGCCATTTAAAATTGTCTATTGAGTTGCAAGTTACAAACGAACTATGATATTTCGTCATCTCTGCTCAGAATTAATGTTTCTTGATGAAAACGAGTGTATTTTATTTTACAAGTATTTACTTAGCTTACTTTAGTCTGTCAGAAGGTTAAGTGATAAATGAGGCGGCAGGAAAACTGTGTTGCTTCTAACTTTCAAATGAAGAGAGCCTCTTTTTTTATAACACTGGTCAACAAAAATACATTTGAAATGGTGTCGAGACATCAAACATCTTTTTTAGCCAATTTGAGGGCGATGAGTCTGAAAATGACCCTTACTTTTTCTTGGTTAGCTAACGTCTTTGCTGTACAGAAATGCCTCAGTTTTGGGAAAAAAAAAATTTTTCATTTGTTTTTTGTATATATGATATTGACCGATGGCAATTTTTCTCAAAATAAAATCGTAGAAACCTGTCAATTCGTATTTAAAGCAACAAATATAGGTCTGCTTATTGAGAAATACTATTTTTGCAATAACAATCAGACCCTAAGTCTTTAGAAATAACACGATTGAATATACCAAGACCAACAAGTATTTTTATCAAATCATTTCATAAACTAACAGCAGAAATAAAAGCTTCGTGGACCTAAGAACTATGGTTCATCAAAACTCGGCTCGGTGGCAAGGATCAAAGTGTAGTATCTGCGCTTTGTGAGCTTCCGAGTCGGGTTTTCTGTCGAACTCTCTACTGCAGAGAGGAACTCGGAGGAAGCTTTGCCGAAGGGCAAGGTTTCCTTCGGGGAGGTAGACAGGACCTGAACCCGTCTAGGCGGGTTCAAAGGTCATATTTTTGGCCGAGCCTACGGGCTTGGAGATACCCACATTAAAACGGCCTTGTGCCACATTTAACCCACGTGGGGGGGTTGATAAATATCGACCTAAGAACTATGGTTCATCAAAACTCGGCTCGGTGGCAAGGATCAAAGTGTAGTATCTGCGCTTTGTGAGCTTCCGAGTCGGGTTTTCTGTCGAACTCTCTACTGCAGAGAGGAACTCGGAGGAAGCTTTGCCGAAGGGCAAGGTTTCCTTCGGGGAGGTAGACAGGACCTGAACCCGTCTAGGCGGGTTCAAAGGTCATATTTTTGGCCGAGCCTACGGGCTTGGAGATACCCACATTAAAACGGCCTTGTGCCACATTTAACCCACGTGGGGGGGTTGATAAATATCGACCTAAGAACTATGGTTCATCAAAACTCGGCTCGGTGGCAAGGATCAAAGTGTAGTATCTGCGCTTTGTGAGCTTCCGAGTCGGGTTTTCTGTCGAACTCTCTACTGCAGAGAGGAACTCGGAGGAAGCTTTGCCGAAGGGCAAGGTTTCCTTCGGGGAGGTAGACAGGACCTGAACCCGTCTAGGCGGGTTCAAAGGTCATATTTTTGGCCGAGCCTACGGGCTTGGAGATACCCACATTAAACCGGCCTTGTGCCACATTTAACCCACGTGGGGGGGTTGATAAATATCGACCTAAGAACTATGGTTCATCAAAACTCGGCTCGGTGGCAAGGATCAAAGTGTAGTATCTGCGCTCTGTGAGCTTCCGAGTCGGGTTTTCTGTCGAACTCTCTACTGCAGAGAGGAACTCGGAGGAAGCTTTGCCGAAGGGCAAGGTTTCCTTCGGGGAGGTAGACAGGACCTGAACCCGTCTAGGCGGGTTCAAAGGTCATATTTTTGGCCGAGCCTACGGGCTTGGAGATACCCACATTAAACCGGCCTTGTGCCACATTTAACCCACGTGGGGGGGTTGATAAATATCGACCTAAGAACTATGGTTCATCAAAACTCGGCTCGGTGGCAAGGATCAAAGTGTAGTATCTGCGCTTTGTGAGCTTCCGAGTCGGGTTTTCTGTCGAACTCTCTACTGCAGAGAGGAACTCGGAGGAAGCTTTGCCGAAGGGCAAGGTTTCCTTCGGGGAGGTAGACAGGACCTGAACCCGTCTAGTCGGGTTCAAAGGTCATATTTTTGGCCGAGCCAACGGGCTTGGAGATACCCACATTAAACCGGCCTTGTGCCACATTTAACCCACGTGGGGGGGTTGATAAATATCGACCTAAGAACTATGGTTCATCAAAACTCGGCTCGGTGGCAAGGATCAAAGTGTAGTATCTGCGCTTTGTGAGCTTCCGAGACGGGTTTTCTGTCGAACTCTCTACTGCAGAGAGGAACTCGGAGGAAGCTTTGCCGAAGGGCAAGGTTTCCTTCGGGGAGGTAGACAGGACCTGAACCCGTCTAGGCGGGTTCAAAGGTCATATTTTTGGCCGAGCCTACGGGCTTGGAGATACCCACATTAAACCGGCCTTGTGCCACATTTAACCCACGTGGGGGGGGGGGGGTTGATAAATATCGACCTAAGAACTATGGTTCATCAAAACTCGGCTCGGTGGCAAGGATCAAAGTGTAGTATCTGCGCTTTGTGAGCTTCCGAGTCGGGTTTTCTGTCGAACTCTCTACTGCAGAGAGGAACTCGGAGGAAGCTTTGCCGAAGGGCAAGGTTTCCTTCGGGGAGGTAGACAGGACCTGAACCCGTCTAGGCGGGTTCAAAGGTCATATTTTTGGCCGAGCCTACGGGCTTGGAGATACCCACATTAAACCGGCCTTGTGCCACATTTAACCCACGTGGGGGGGTTGATAAATATCGACCTAAGAACTATGGTTCATCAAAACTCGGCTCGGTGGCAAGGATCAAAGTGTAGTATCTGCGCTTTGTGAGCTTCCGAGTCGGGTTTTCTGTCGAACTCTCTACTGCAGAGAGGAACTCGGAGGAAGCGTTGCCGAAGGGCAAGGTTTCCTTCGGGGAGGTAGACAGGACCTGAACCCGTCTAGGCGGGATCAAATGTCATATTTTTGGCCGAGCCTACGGGCTTGAAAATACCCACATTAAACCGGCCTTGTGCCACATTTAATCCTCGTGGGGGGATTGATAAATACCGACATAAGAACTATGGTTCATCAAAACTCGGCTCGGTGGCAAGGATCAAAGTGTAGTATCTGCGCTTTGTGAGCTTCCGAGTCGGGTTTTGCTGTCGAACTCTCTACTGCAGAGAGGAACTCGGAGGAAGCTTTGCCGAAGGGCAAGGTTTCCTTCGGGGAGGTAGACAGGACCTGAACCCGTCTAGGCGGGTTCAAAGGTCATATTTTTGGCCGAGCCTACGGGCTTGGAGATACCCACATTAAACCGGCCTTGTGCCACATTTAACCCACGTGGGGGGGTTGATAAATATCGACCTAAGAACTATGGTTCATCAAAACTCGGCTCGGTGGCAAGGATCAAAGTGTAGTATCTGCGCTTTGTGAGCTTCCGAGTCGGGTTTTCTGTCGAACTCTCTACTGCAGAGAGGAACTCGGAGGAAGCTTTGCCGAAGGGCAAGGTTTCCTTCGGGGAGGTAGACAGGACCTGAACCCGTCTAGGCGGGTTCAAAGGTCATATTTTTGGCCGAGCCTACGGGCTTGGAGATACCCACATTAAACCGGCCTTGTGCCACATTTAACCCACGTGGGGGGGTTGATAAATATCGACCTAAGAACTATGGTTCATCAAAACTCGGCTCGGTGGCAAGGATCAAAGTGTAGTATCTGCGCTTTGTGAGCTTCCGAGTCGGGTTTTCTGTCGAACTCTCTACTGCAGAGAGGAACTCGGAGGAAGCTTTGCCGAAGGGCAAGGTTTCCTTCGGGGAGGTAGACAGGACCTGAACCCGTCTAGGCGGGTTCAAAGGTCATATTTTTGGCCGAGCCTACGGGCTTGGAGATACCCACATTAAACCGGCCTTGTGCCACATTTAACCCACGTGGTGGGGTTGATAAATATCGACCTAAGAACTATGGTTCATCAAAACTCGGCTCGGTGGCAAGGATCAAAGTGTAGTATCTGCGCTTTGTGAGCTTCCGAGGCGGGTTTTCTGTCGAACTCTCTACTGCAGAGAGGAACTCGGAGGAAGCGTTGCCGAAGGGCAAGGTTTCCTTCGGGGAGGTAGACAGGACCTGAACCCGTCTAGGCGGGATCAAATGTCATATTTTTGGCCGAGCCTACGGGCTTGAAAATACCCACATTAAACCGGCCTTGTGCCACATTTAATCCTCGTGGGGGGATTGATAAATACCGACATAAGAACTATGGTTCATCAAAACTCGGCTCGGTGGCAAGGATCAAAGTGTAGTATCTGCGCTTTGTGAGCTTCCGAGTCGGGTTTTCTGTCGAACTCTCTACTGCAGAGAGGAACTCGGAGGAAGCTTTGCCGAAGGGCAAGGTTTCCTTCGGGGAGGTAGACAGGACCTGAACCCGTCTAGGCGGGTTCAAAGGTCATATTTTTGGCCGAGCCTACGGGCTTGGAGATACCCACATTAAACCGGCCTTGTGCCACATTTAACCCACGTGGGGGGGTTGATAAATATCGACCTAAGAACTATGGTTCATCAAAACTCGGCTCGGTGGCAAGGATCAAAGTGTAGTATCTGCGCTTTGTGAGCTTCCGAGACGGGTTTTCTGTCGAACTCTCTACTGCAGAGAGGAACTCGGAGGAAGCTTTGCCGAAGGGCAAGGTTTCCTTCGGGGAGGTAGACAGGACCTGAACCCGTCTAGGCGGGTTCAAAGGTCATATTTTTGGCCGAGCCTACGGGCTTGGAGATACCCACATTAAACCGGCCTTGTGCCACATTTAACCCACGTGGGGGGGGGGTTGATAAATATCGACCTAAGAACTATGGTTCATCAAAACTCGGCTCGGTGGCAAGGATCAAAGTGTAGTATCTGCGCTTTGTGAGCTTCCGAGTCGGGTTTTCTGTCGAACTCTCTACTGCAGAGAGGAACTCGGAGGAAGCTTTGCCGAAGGGCAAGGTTTCCTTCGGGGAGGTAGACAGGACCTGAACCCGTCTAGGCGGGTTCAAAGGTCATATTTTTGGCCGAGCCTACGGGCTTGGAGATACCCACATTAAACCGGCCTTGTGCCACATTTAACCCACGTGGGGGGGTTGATAAATATCGACCTAAGAACTATGGTTCATCAAAACTCGGCTCGGTGGCAAGGATCAAAGTGTAGTATCTGCGCTTTGTGAGCTTCCGAGTCGGGTTTTCTGTCGAACTCTCTACTGCAGAGAGGAACTCGGAGGAAGCGTTGCCGAAGGGCAAGGTTTCCTTCGGGGAGGTAGACAGGACCTGAACCCGTCTAGGCGGGTTCAAAGGTCATATTTTTGGCCGAGCCTACGGGCTTGGAGATACCCACATTAAACCGGCCTTGTGCCACATTTAACCCACGTGGGGGGGTTGATAAATATCGACATAAGAACTATGGTTCATCAAAACTCGGCTCGGTGGCAAGGATCAAAGTGTAGTATCTGCGCTTTGTGAGCTTCCGAGTCGGGTTTTCTGTCGAACTCTCTACTGCAGAGAGGAACTCGGAGGAAGCTTTGCCGAAGGGCAAGGTTTCCTTCGGGGAGGTAGACAGGACCTGAACCCGTCTAGGCGGGTTCAAAGGTCATATTTTTGGCCGAGCCTACGGGCTTGGAGATACCCACATTAAACCGGCCTTGTGCCACATTTAACCCACGTGGGGGGGTTGATAAATATCGACCTAAGAACTATGGTTCATCAAAACTCGGCTCGGTGGCAAGGATCAAAGTGTAGTATCTGCGCTTTGTGAGCTTCCGAGTCGGGTTTTGCTTTCGAACTCTCTACTGCAGAGAGGAACTCGGAGGAAGCTTTGCCGAAGGGCAAGGTTTCCTTCGGGGAGGTAGACAGGACCTGAACACGTCTAGGCGGGTTCAAAGGTCATATTTTTGGCCGAGCCTACGGGCTTGGAGATACCCACATTAAACCGGCCTTGTGCCACATTTAACTCCACGTGGGGGTGTTGATAAATATCGACCTAAGAACTATGGTTCATCAAAACTCGGCTCGGTGGCAAGGATCAAAGTGTAGTATCTGCGCTTTGTGAGCTTCCGAGTCGGGTTTTCTGTCGAACTCTCTACTGCAGAGAGGAACTCGGAGGAAGCTTTGCCGAAGGGCAAGGTTTCCTTCGGGGAGGTAGACAGGACCTGAACCCGTCTAGGCGGGTTCAAAGGTCATATTTTTGGCCGAGCCTACGGGCTTGGAGATACCCACATTAAACCGGCCTTGTGCCACATTTAACCCACGTGGGGGGGTTGATAAATATCGACCTAAGAACTATGGTTCATCAAAACTCGGCTCGGTGGCAAGGATCAAAGTGTAGTATCTGCGCTTTGTGAGCTTCCGAGTCGGGTTTTCTGTCGAACTCTCTACTGCAGAGAGGAACTCGGAGGAAGCGTTGCCGAAGGGCAAGGTTTCCTTCGGGGAGGTAGACAGGACCTGAACCCGTCTAGGCGGGATCAAATGTCATATTTTTGGCCGAGCCTACGGGCTTGAAAATACCCACATTAAACCGGCCTTGTGCCACATTTAATCCTCGTGGGGGGATTGATAAATACCGACATAAGAACTATGGTTCATCAAAACTCGGCTCGGTGGCAAGGATCAAAGTGTAGTATCTGCGCTTTGTGAGCTTCCGAGTCGGGTTTTGCTGTCGAACTCTCTACTGCAGAGAGGAACTCGGAGGAAGCTTTGCCGAAGGGCAAGGTTTCCTTCGGGGAGGTAGACAGGACCTGAACCCGTCTAGGCGGGTTCAAAGGTCATATTTTTGGCCGAGCCTACGGGCTTGGAGATACCCACATTAAACCGGCCTTGTGCCACATTTAACCCACGTGGGGGGGTTGATAAATATCGACCTAAGAACTATGGTTCATCAAAACTCGGCTCGGTGGCAAGGATCAAAGTGTAGTATCTGCGCTTTGTGAGCTTCCGAGTCGGGTTTTCTGTCGAACTCTCTACTGCAGAGAGGAACTCGGAGGAAGCTTTGCCGAAGGGCAAGGTTTCCTTCGGGGAGGTAGACAGGACCTGAACCCGTCTAGGCGGGTTCAAAGGTCATATTTTTGGCCGAGCCTACGGGCTTGGAGATACCCACATTAAACTGGCCTTGTGCCACATTTGACCCACGTGGGGGGGTTGATAAATATCGACCTAAGAACTATGGTTCATCAAAACTCGGCTCGGTGGCAAGGATCAAAGTGTAGTATCTGCGCTTTGTGAGCTTCCGAGTCGGGTTTTCTGTCGAACTCTCTACTGCAGAGAGGAACTCGGAGGAAGCTTTGCCGAAGGGCAAGGTTTCCTTCGGGGAGGTAGACAGGACCTGAACCCGTCTAGGCGGGTTCAAAGGTCATATTTTTGGCCGAGCCTACGGGCTTGGAGATACCCACATTAAACCGGCCTTGTGCCACATTTAACCCACGTGGGGGGGTTGATAAATATCGACCTAAGAACTATGGTTCATCAAAACTCGGCTCGGTGGCAAGGATCAAAGTGTAGTATCTGCGCTTTGTGAGCTTCCGAGACGGGTTTTCTGTCGAACTCTCTACTGCAGAGAGGAACTCGGAGGAAGCTTTGCCGAAGGGCAAGGTTTCCTTCGGGGAGGTAGACAGGACCTGAACCCGTCTAGGCGGGTTCAAAGGTCATATTTTTGGCCGAGCCTACGGGCTTGGAGATACCCACATTAAACCGGCCTTGTGCCACATTTAACTCCACGTGGGGGTGTTGATAAATATCGACATAAGAACTATGGTTCATCAAAACTCGGCTCGGTGGCAAGGATCAAAGTGTAGTATCTGCGCTTTGTGAGCTTCCGAGTCGGGTTTTGCTGTCGAACTCTCTACTGCAAGGGGAACTCGGAGGAAGCTTTGCCGAAGGGCAAGGTTTCCTTCGGGGAGGTAGACAGGACCTGAACCCGTCTAGGCGGGTTCAAAGGTCATATTTTTGGCCGAGCCTACGGGCTTGGAGATACCCACATTAAACCGGCCTTGTGCCACATTTAACCCACGTGGGGGGGTTGATAAATATCGACCTAAGAACTATGGTTCATCAAAACTCGGCTCGGTGGCAAGGATCAAAGTGTAGTATCTGCGCTTTGTGAGCTTCCGAGTCGGGTTTTCTGTCGAACTCTCTACTGCAGAGAGGAACTCGGAGGAAGCTTTGCCGAAGGGCAAGGTTTCCTTCGGGGAGGTAGACAGGACCTGAACCCGTCTAGGCGGGTTCAAAGGTCATATTTTTGGCCGAGCCTACGGGCTTGGAGATACCCACATTAAACCGGCCTTGTGCCACATTTAACCCACGTGGGGGGGGGGTTGATAAATATCGACCTAAGAACTATGGTTCATCAAAACTCGGCTCGGTGGCAAGGATCAAAGTGTAGTATCTGCGCTTTGTGAGCTTCCGAGTCGGGTTTTCTGTCGAACTCTCTACTGCAGAGAGGAACTCGGAGGAAGCTTTGCCGAAGGGCAAGGTTTCCTTCGGGGAGGTAGACAGGACCTGAACCCGTCTAGGCGGGTTCAAAGGTCATATTTTTGGCCGAGCCTACGGGCTTGGAGATACCCACATTAAACCGGCCTTGTGCCACATTTAACCCACGTGGGGGGGTTGATAAATATCGACCTAAGAACTATGGTTCATCAAAACTCGGCTCGGTGGCAAGGATCAAAGTGTAGTATCTGCGCTTTGTGAGCTTCCGAGGCGGGTTTTCTGTCGAACTCTCTACTGCAGAGAGGAACTCGGAGGAAGCTTTGCCGAAGGGCAAGGTTTCCTTCGGGGAGGTAGACAGGACCTGAACCCGTCTAGGCGGGTTCAAAGGTCATATTTTTGGCCGAGCCTACGGGCTTGGAGATACCCACATTAAACCGGCCTTGTGCCACATTTAACCCACGTGGGGGGGTTGATAAATATCGACCTAAGAACTATGGTTCATCAAAACTCGGCTCGGTGGCAAGGATCAAAGTGTAGTATCTCCGCTTTGTGAGCTTCCGAGTCGGGTTTTCTGTCGAACTCTCTACTGCAGAGAGGAACTCGGAGGAAGCTTTGCCGAAGGGCAAGGTTTCCTTCGGGGAGGTAGACAGGACCTGAACCCGTCTAGGCGGGTTCAAAGGTCATATTTTTGGCCGAGCCTACGGGCTTGGAGATACCCACATTAAACTGGCCTTGTGCCACATTTGACCCACGTGGGGGGGTTGATAAATATCGACCTAAGAACTATGGTTCATCAAAACTCGGCTCGGTGGCAAGGATCAAAGTGTAGTATCTGCGCTTTGTGAGCTTCCGAGTCGGGTTTTCTGTCGAACTCTCTACTGCAGAGAGGAACTCGGAGGAAGCTTTGCCGAAGGGCAAGGTTTCCTTCGGGGAGGTAGACAGGACCTGAACCCGTCTAGGCGGGTTCAAAGGTCATATTTTTGGCCGAGCCTACGGGCTTGGAGATACCCACATTAAACCGGCCTTGTGCCACATTTAACCCACGTGGGGGGGTTGATAAATATCGACCTAAGAACTATGGTTCATCAAAACTCGGCTCGGTGGCAAGGATCAAAGTGTAGTATCTGCGCTTTGTGAGCTTCCGAGACGGGTTTTCTGTCGAACTCTCTACTGCAGAGAGGAACTCGGAGGAAGCTTTGCCGAAGGGCAAGGTTTCCTTCGGGGAGGTAGACAGGACCTGAACCCGTCTAGGCGGGTTCAAAGGTCATATTTTTGGCCGAGCCTACGGGCTTGGAGATACCCACATTAAACCGGCCTTGTGCCACATTTAACTCCACGTGGGGGTGTTGATAAATATCGACATAAGAACTATGGTTCATCAAAACTCGGCTCGGTGGCAAGGATCAAAGTGTAGTATCTGCGCTTTGTGAGCTTCCGAGTCGGGTTTTGCTGTCGAACTCTCTACTGCAGAGAGGAACTCGGAGGAAGCTTTGCCGAAGGGCAAGGTTTCCTTCGGGGAGGTAGACAGGACCTGAACCCGTCTAGGCGGGTTCAAAGGTCATATTTTTGGCCGAGCCTACGGGCTTGGAGATACCCACATTAAACCGGCCTTGTGCCACATTTAACCCACGTGGGGGGGTTGATAAATATCGACCTAAGAACTATGGTTCATCAAAACTCGGCTCGGTGGCAAGGATCAAAGTGTAGTATCTGCGCTTTGTGAGCTTCCGAGTCGGGTTTTCTGTCGAACTCTCTACTGCAGAGAGGAACTCGGAGGAAGCTTTGCCGAAGGGCAAGGTTTCCTTCGGGGAGGTAGACAGGACCTGAACCCGTTTAGGCGGGTTCAAAGGTCATATTTTTGGCCGAGCCTACGGGCTTGGAGATACCCACATTAAACTGGCCTTGTGCCACATTTGACCCACGTGGGGGGGTTGATAAATATCGACCTAAGAACTATGGTTCATCAAAACTCGGCTCGGTGGCAAGGATCAAAGTGTAGTATCTGCGCTTTGTGAGCTTCCGAGTCGGGTTTTCTGTCGAACTCTCTACTGCAGAGAGGAACTCGGAGGAAGCTTTGCCGAAGGGCAAGGTTTCCTTCGGGGAGGTAGACAGGACCTGAACCCGTCTAGGCGGGTTCAAAGGTCATATTTTTGGCCGAGCCTACGGGCTTGGAGATACCCACATTAAACCGGCCTTGTGCCACATTTAACCCACGTGGGGGGGTTGATAAATATCGACCTAAGAACTATGGTTCATCAAAACTCGGCTCGGTGGCAAGGATCAAAGTGTAGTATCTGCGCTTTGTGAGCTTCCGAGTCGGGTTTTCTGTCGAACTCTCTACTGCAGAGAGGAACTCGGAGGAAGCTTTGCCGAAGGGCAAGGTTTCCTTCGGGGAGGTAGACAGGACCTGAACCCGTCTAGGCGGGTTCAAAGGTCATATTTTTGGCCGAGCCTACGGGCTTGGAGATACCCACATTAAACCGGCCTTGTGCCACATTTAACCCACGTGGTGGGGTTGATAAATATCGACCTAAGAACTATGGTTCATCAAAACTCGGCTCGGTGGCAAGGATCAAAGTGTAGTATCTGCGCTTTGTGAGCTTCCGAGGCGGGTTTTCTGTCGAACTCTCTACTGCAGAGAGGAACTCGGAGGAAGCGTTGCCGAAGGGCAAGGTTTCCTTCGGGGAGGTAGACAGGACCTGAACCCGTCTAGGCGGGATCAAATGTCATATTTTTGGCCGAGCCTACGGGCTTGAAAATACCCACATTAAACCGGCCTTGTGCCACATTTAATCCTCGTGGGGGGATTGATAAATACCGACATAAGAACTATGGTTCATCAAAACTCGGCTCGGTGGCAAGGATCAAAGTGTAGTATCTGCGCTTTGTGAGCTTCCGAGTCGGGTTTTCTGTCGAACTCTCTACTGCAGAGAGGAACTCGGAGGAAGCTTTGCCGAAGGGCAAGGTTTCCTTCGGGGAGGTAGACAGGACCTGAACCCGTCTAGGCGGGTTCAAAGGTCATATTTTTGGCCGAGCCTACGGGCTTGGAGATACCCACATTAAACCGGCCTTGTGCCACATTTAACCCACGTGGGGGGGTTGATAAATATCGACCTAAGAACTATGGTTCATCAAAACTCGGCTCGGTGGCAAGGATCAAAGTGTAGTATCTGCGCTTTGTGAGCTTCCGAGTCGGGTTTTGCTTTCGAACTCTCTACTGCAGAGAGGAACTCGGAGGAAGCTTTGCCGAAGGGCAAGGTTTCCTTCGGGGAGGTAGACAGGACCTGAACACGTCTAGGCGGGTTCAAAGGTCATATTTTTGGCCGAGCCTACGGGCTTGGAGATACCCACATTAAACCGGCCTTGTGCCACATTTAACTCCACGTGGGGGTGTTGATAAATATCGACCTAAGAACTATGGTTCATCAAAACTCGGCTCGGTGGCAAGGATCAAAGTGTAGTATCTGCGCTTTGTGAGCTTCCGAGTCGGGTTTTCTGTCGAACTCTCTACTGCAGAGAGGAACTCGGAGGAAGCTTTGCCGAAGGGCAAGGTTTCCTTCGGGGAGGTAGACAGGACCTGAACCCGTCTAGGCGGGTTCAAAGGTCATATTTTTGGCCGAGCCTACGGGCTTGGAGATACCCACATTAAACCGGCCTTGTGCCACATTTAACCCACGTGGGGGGGTTGATAAATATCGACCTAAGAACTATGGTTCATCAAAACTCGGCTCGGTGGCAAGGATCAAAGTGTAGTATCTGCGCTTTGTGAGCTTCCGAGTCGGGTTTTCTGTCGAACTCTCTACTGCAGAGAGGAACTCGGAGGAAGCGTTGCCGAAGGGCAAGGTTTCCTTCGGGGAGGTAGACAGGACCTGAACCCGTCTAGGCGGGATCAAATGTCATATTTTTGGCCGAGCCTACGGGCTTGAAAATACCCACATTAAACCGGCCTTGTGCCACATTTAATCCTCGTGGGGGGATTGATAAATACCGACATAAGAACTATGGTTCATCAAAACTCGGCTCGGTGGCAAGGATCAAAGTGTAGTATCTGCGCTTTGTGAGCTTCCGAGTCGGGTTTTGCTGTCGAACTCTCTACTGCAGAGAGGAACTCGGAGGAAGCTTTGCCGAAGGGCAAGGTTTCCTTCGGGGAGGTAGACAGGACCTGAACCCGTCTAGGCGGGTTCAAAGGTCATATTTTTGGCCGAGCCTACGGGCTTGGAGATACCCACATTAAACCGGCCTTGTGCCACATTTAACCCACGTGGGGGGGTTGATAAATATCGACCTAAGAACTATGGTTCATCAAAACTCGGCTCGGTGGCAAGGATCAAAGTGTAGTATCTGCGCTTTGTGAGCTTCCGAGTCGGGTTTTCTGTCGAACTCTCTACTGCAGAGAGGAACTCGGAGGAAGCTTTGCCGAAGGGCAAGGTTTCCTTCGGGGAGGTAGACAGGACCTGAACCCGTCTAGGCGGGTTCAAAGGTCATATTTTTGGCCGAGCCTACGGGCTTGGAGATACCCACATTAAACTGGCCTTGTGCCACATTTGACCCACGTGGGGGGGTTGATAAATATCGACCTAAGAACTATGGTTCATCAAAACTCGGCTCGGTGGCAAGGATCAAAGTGTAGTATCTGCGCTTTGTGAGCTTCCGAGTCGGGTTTTCTGTCGAACTCTCTACTGCAGAGAGGAACTCGGAGGAAGCTTTGCCGAAGGGCAAGGTTTCCTTCGGGGAGGTAGACAGGACCTGAACCCGTCTAGGCGGGTTCAAAGGTCATATTTTTGGCCGAGCCTACGGGCTTGGAGATACCCACATTAAACCGGCCTTGTGCCACATTTAACCCACGTGGGGGGGTTGATAAATATCGACCTAAGAACTATGGTTCATCAAAACTCGGCTCGGTGGCAAGGATCAAAGTGTAGTATCTGCGCTTTGTGAGCTTCCGAGACGGGTTTTCTGTCGAACTCTCTACTGCAGAGAGGAACTCGGAGGAAGCTTTGCCGAAGGGCAAGGTTTCCTTCGGGGAGGTAGACAGGACCTGAACCCGTCTAGGCGGGTTCAAAGGTCATATTTTTGGCCGAGCCTACGGGCTTGGAGATACCCACATTAAACCGGCCTTGTGCCACATTTAACTCCACGTGGGGGTGTTGATAAATATCGACATAAGAACTATGGTTCATCAAAACTCGGCTCGGTGGCAAGGATCAAAGTGTAGTATCTGCGCTTTGTGAGCTTCCGAGTCGGGTTTTCTGTCGAACTCTCTACTGCAGAGAGGAACTCGGAGGAAGCTTTGCCGAAGGGCAAGGTTTCCTTCGGGGAGGTAGACAGGACCTGAACCCGTCTAGGCGGGTTCAAAGGTCATATTTTTGGCCGAGCCTACGGGCTTGGAGATACCCACATTAAACCGGCCTTGTGCCACATTTAACCCACGTGGGGGGGTTGATAAATATCGACCTAAGAACTATGGTTCATCAAAACTCGGCTCGGTGGCAAGGATCAAAGTGTAGTATCTGCGCTTTGTGAGCTTCCGAGACGGGTTTTCTGTCGAACTCTCTACTGCAGAGAGGAACTCGGAGGAAGCTTTGCCGAAGGGCAAGGTTTCCTTCGGGGAGGTAGACAGGACCTGAACCCGTCTAGGCGGGTTCAAAGGTCATATTTTTGGCCGAGCCTACGGGCTTGGAGATACCCACATTAAACCGGCCTTGTGCCACATTTAACTCCACGTGGGGGTGTTGATAAATATCGACATAAGAACTATGGTTCATCAAAACTCGGCTCGGTGGCAAGGATCAAAGTGTAGTATCTGCGCTTTGTGAGCTTCCGAGTCGGGTTTTGCTGTCGAACTCTCTACTGCAGAGAGGAACTCGGAGGAAGCTTTGCCGAAGGGCAAGGTTTCCTTCGGGGAGGTAGACAGGACCTGAACCCGTCTAGGCGGGTTCAAAGGTCATATTTTTGGCCGAGCCTACGGGCTTGGAGATACCCACATTAAACCGGCCTTGTGCCACATTTAACCCACGTGGGGGGGTTGGTAAATATCGACCTAAGAACTATGGTTCATCAAAACTCGGCTCGGTGGCAAGGATCAAAGTGTAGTATCTGCGCTTTGTGAGCTTCCGAGTCGGGTTTTCTGTCGAACTCTCTACTGCAGAGAGGAACTCGGAGGAAGCTTTGCCGAAGGGCAAGGTTTCCTTCGGGGAGGTAGACAGGACCTGAACCCGTCTAGGCGGGTTCAAAGGTCATATTTTTGGCCGAGCCTACGGGCTTGGAGATACCCACATTAAACCGGCCTTGTGCCACATTTAACCCACGTGGGGGGGGGGTTGATAAATATCGACCTAAGAACTATGGTTCATCAAAACTCGGCTCGGTGGCAAGGATCAAAGTGTAGTATCTGCGCTTTGTGAGCTTCCGAGTCGGGTTTTCTGTCGAACTCTCTACTGCAGAGAGGAACTCGGAGGAAGCTTTGCCGAAGGGCAAGGTTTCCTTCGGGGAGGTAGACAGGACCTGAACCCGTCTAGGCGGGTTCAAAGGTCATATTTTTGGCCGAGCCTACGGGCTTGGAGATACCCACATTAAACCGGCCTTGTGCCACATTTAACCCACGTGGGGGGGTTGATAAATATCGACCTAAGAACTATGGTTCATCAAAACTCGGCTCGGTGGCAAGGATCAAAGTGTAGTATCTGCGCTTTGTGAGCTTCCGAGGCGGGTTTTCTGTCGAACTCTCTACTGCAGAGAGGAACTCGGAGGAAGCGTTGCCGAAGGGCAAGGTTTCCTTTGGGGAGGTAGACAGGACCTGAACCCGTCTAGGCGGGATCAAATGTCATATTTTTGTCCGAGCCTACGGGCTTGAAAATACCCACATTAAACCGGCCTTGTGCCACATTTAATCCTCGTGGGGGGATTGATAAATACCGACATAAGAACTATGGTTCATCAAAACTCGGCTCGGTGGCAAGGATCAAAGTGTAGTATCTGCGCTTTGTGAGCTTCCGAGTCGGGTTTTGCTGTCGAACTCTCTACTGCAGAGAGGAACTCGGAGGAAGCTTTGCCGAAGGGCAAGGTTTCCTTCGGGGAGGTAGACAGGACCTGAACCCGTCTAGGCGGGTTCAAAGGTCATATTTTTGGCCGAGCCTACGGGCTTGGAGATACCCACATTAAACCGGCCTTGTGCCACATTTAACTCCACGTGGGGGTGTTGATAAATATCGACATAAGAACTATGGTTCATCAAAACTCGGCTCGGTGGCAAGGATCAAAGTGTAGTATCTGCGCTTTGTGAGCTTCCGAGTCGGGTTTTGCTTTCGAACTCTCTACTGCAGAGAGGAACTCGGAGGAAGCTTTGCCGAAGGGCAAGGTTTCCTTCGGGGAGGTAGACAGGACCTGAACCCGTCTAGGCGGGTTCAAAGGTCATATTTTTGGCCGAGCCTACGGGCTTGGAGATACCCACATTAAACCGGCCTTGTGCCACATTTAACTCCACGTGGGGGTGTTGATAAATATCGACATAAGAACTATGGTTCATCAAAACTCGGCTCGGTGGCAAGGATCAAAGTGTAGTATCTGCGCTTTGTGAGCTTCCGAGTCGGGTTTTGCTGTCGAACTCTCTACTGCAGAGAGGAACTCGGAGGAAGCTTTGCCGAAGGGCAAGGTTTCCTTCGGGGAGGTAGACAGGACCTGAACCCGTCTAGGCGGGTTCAAAGGTCATATTTTTGGCCGAGCCTACGGGCTTGGAGATACCCACATTAAACCGGCCTTGTGCCACATTTAACCCACGTGGGGGGGTTGATAAATATCGACCTAAGAACTATGGTTCATCAAAACTCGGCTCGGTGGCAAGGATCAAAGTGTAGTATCTGCGCTTTGTGAGCTTCCGAGTCGGGTTTTCTGTCGAACTCTCTACTGCAGAGAGGAACTCGGAGGAAGCTTTGCCGAAGGGCAAGGTTTCCTTCGGGGAGGTAGACAGGACCTGAACCCGTCTAGGCGGGTTCAAAGGTCATATTTTTGGCCGAGCCTACGGGCTTGGAGATACCCACATTAAACTGGCCTTGTGCCACATTTGACCCACGTGGGGGGGTTGATAAATATCGACCTAAGAACTATGGTTCATCAAAACTCGGCTCGGTGGCAAGGATCAAAGTGTAGTATCTGCGCTTTGTGAGCTTCCGAGTCGGGTTTTCTGTCGAACTCTCTACTGCAGAGAGGAACTCGGAGGAAGCTTTGCCGAAGGGCAAGGTTTCCTTCGGGGAGGTAGACAGGACCTGAACCCGTCTAGGCGGGTTCAAAGGTCATATTTTTGGCCGAGCCTACGGGCTTGGAGATACCCACATTAAACCGGCCTTGTGCCACATTTAACCCACGTGGGGGGGTTGATAAATATCGACCTAAGAACTATGGTTCATCAAAACTCGGCTCGGTGGCAAGGATCAAAGTGTAGTATCTGCGCTTTGTGAGCTTCCGAGACGGGTTTTCTGTCGAACTCTCTACTGCAGAGAGGAACTCGGAGGAAGCTTTGCCGAAGGGCAAGGTTTCCTTCGGGGAGGTAGACAGGACCTGAACCCGTCTAGGCGGGTTCAAAGGTCATATTTTTGGCCGAGCCTACGGGCTTGGAGATACCCACATTAAACCGGCCTTGTGCCACATTTAACTCCACGTGGGGGTGTTGATAAATATCGACATAAGAACTATGGTTCATCAAAACTCGGCTCGGTGGCAAGGATCAAAGTGTAGTATCTGCGCTTTGTGAGCTTCCGAGTCGGGTTTTGCTGTCGAACTCTCTACTGCAGAGAGGAACTCGGAGGAAGCTTTGCCGAAGGGCAAGGTTTCCTTCGGGGAGGTAGACAGGACCTGAACCCGTCTAGGCGGGTTCAAAGGTCATATTTTTGGCCGAGCCTACGGGCTTGGAGATACCCACATTAAACCGGCCTTGTGCCACATTTAACCCACGTGGGGGGGTTGATAAATATCGACCTAAGAACTATGGTTCATCAAAACTCGGCTCGGTGGCAAGGATCAAAGTGTAGTATCTGCGCTTTGTGAGCTTCCGAGTCGGGTTTTCTGTCGAACTCTCTACTGCAGAGAGGAACTCGGAGGAAGCTTTGCCGAAGGGCAAGGTTTCCTTCGGGGAGGTAGACAGGACCTGAACCCGTTTAGGCGGGTTCAAAGGTCATATTTTTGGCCGAGCCTACGGGCTTGGAGATACCCACATTAAACTGGCCTTGTGCCACATTTGACCCACGTGGGGGGGTTGATAAATATCGACCTAAGAACTATGGTTCATCAAAACTCGGCTCGGTGGCAAGGATCAAAGTGTAGTATCTGCGCTTTGTGAGCTTCCGAGTCGGGTTTTCTGTCGAACTCTCTACTGCAGAGAGGAACTCGGAGGAAGCTTTGCCGAAGGGCAAGGTTTCCTTCGGGGAGGTAGACAGGACCTGAACCCGTCTAGGCGGGTTCAAAGGTCATATTTTTGGCCGAGCCTACGGGCTTGGAGATACCCACATTAAACCGGCCTTGTGCCACATTTAACCCACGTGGGGGGGTTGATAAATATCGACCTAAGAACTATGGTTCATCAAAACTCGGCTCGGTGGCAAGGATCAAAGTGTAGTATCTGCGCTTTGTGAGCTTCCGAGACGGGTTTTCTGTCGAACTCTCTACTGCAGAGAGGAACTCGGAGGAAGCTTTGCCGAAGGGCAAGGTTTCCTTCGGGGAGGTAGACAGGACCTGAACCCGTCTAGGCGGGTTCAAAGGTCATATTTTTGGCCGAGCCTACGGGCTTGGAGATACCCACATTAAACCGGCCTTGTGCCACATTTAACTCCACGTGGGGGTGTTGATAAATATCGACATAAGAACTATGGTTCATCAAAACTCGGCTCGGTGGCAAGGATCAAAGTGTAGTATCTGCGCTTTGTGAGCTTCCGAGTCGGGTTTTGCTGTCGAACTCTCTACTGCAGAGAGGAACTCGGAGGAAGCTTTGCCGAAGGGCAAGGTTTCCTTCGGGGAGGTAGACAGGACCTGAACCCGTCTAGGCGGGTTCAAAGGTCATATTTTTGGCCGAGCCTACGGGCTTGGAGATACCCACATTAAACCGGCCTTGTGCCACATTTAACCCACGTGGGGGGGTTGATAAATATCGACCTAAGAACTATGGTTCATCAAAACTCGGCTCGGTGGCAAGGATCAAAGTGTAGTATCTGCGCTTTGTGAGCTTCCGAGTCGGGTTTTCTGTCGAACTCTCTACTGCAGAGAGGAACTCGGAGGAAGCTTTGCCGAAGGGCAAGGTTTCCTTCGGGGAGGTAGACAGGACCTGAACCCGTCTAGGCGGGTTCAAAGGTCATATTTTTGGCCGAGCCTACGGGCTTGGAGATACCCACATTAAACTGGCCTTGTGCCACATTTGACCCACGTGGGGGGGTTGATAAATATCGACCTAAGAACTATGGTTCATCAAAACTCGGCTCGGTGGCAAGGATCAAAGTGTAGTATCTGCGCTTTGTGAGCTTCCGAGTCGGGTTTTCTGTCGAACTCTCTACTGCAGAGAGGAACTCGGAGGAAGCTTTGCCGAAGGGCAAGGTTTCCTTCGGGGAGGTAGACAGGACCTGAACCCGTCTAGGCGGGTTCAAAGGTCATATTTTTGGCCGAGCCTACGGGCTTGGAGATACCCACATTAAACCGGCCTTGTGCCACATTTAACCCACGTGGGGGGGTTGATAAATATCGACCTAAGAACTATGGTTCATCAAAACTCGGCTCCGTGGCAAGGATCAAAGTTTAGTATCTGCGCTTTGTGAGCTTCCGAGTCGGGTTTTGCTTTCGAACTCTCTACTGCAGAGAGGAACTCGGAGGAAGCTTTGCCGAAGGGCAAGGTTTCCTTCGGGGAGGTAGACAGGACCTGAACCCGTCTAGGCGGGTTCAAAGGTCATATTTTTGGCCGAGCCTACGGGCTTGGAGATACCCACATTAAACTGGCCTTGTGCCACATTTGACCCACGTGGGGGGGTTGATAAATATCGACCTAAGAACTATGGTTCATCAAAACTCGGCTCGGTGGCAAGGATCAAAGTGTAGTATCTGCGCTTTGTGAGCTTCCGAGTCGGGTTTTCTGTCGAACTCTCTACTGCAGAGAGGAACTCGGAGGAAGCTTTGCCGAAGGGCAAGGTTTCCTTCGGGGAGGTAGACAGGACCTGAACCCGTCTAGGCGGGTTCAAAGTTCATATTTTTGGCCGAGCCTACGGGCTTGGAGATACCCACATTAAACCGGCCTTGTGCCACATTTAACCCACGTGGGGGGGTTGATAAATATCGACATAAGAACTATGGTTCATCAAAACTCGGCTCGGTGGCAAGGATCAAAGTGTAGTATCTGCGCTTTGTGAGCTTCCGAGTCGGGTTTTCTGTCGAACTCTCTACTGCAGAGAGGAACTCGGAGGAAGCTTTGCCGAAGGGCAAGGTTTCCTTCGGGGAGGTAGACAGGACCTGAACCCGTCTAGGCGGGTTCAAAGGTCATATTTTTGGCCGAGCCTACGGGCTTGGAGATAGCCACATTAAACCGGCCTTGTGCCACATTTAATCCTTGTGGGGGGATTGATAAATACCGACACAAGAACTATGGTTTATCAAAACTCGGCTCGGTGGCAAGGATCAAAGTGTAGTATCTGCGCTTTGTGAGCTTCCGAGTCGGGTTTTGCTGTCGAACTCTCTACTGCAGAGAGGGACTCGGAGGAAGCTTTGCCGAAGGGCAAGGTTTCCTTCGGGGAGGTAGACAGGACCTGAACCCGTCTAGGCGGGTTCAAAGGTCATATTTTTGGCCGAGCCTACGGGCTTGGAGATACCCACATTAAACTGGCCTTGTGCCACATTTAACTCCACTAGGGGTTGTTGATAAATATCGACATAAGAACTATGGTTCATCAAAACTCGGCTCGGTGGCAAGGATCAAAGTGTAGTATCTGCGCTTTGTGAGCTTCCGAGTCGGGTTTTCTGTCGAACTCTCTACTGCAGAGAGGAACTCGGAGGAAGCTTTGCCGAAGGGCAAGGTTTCCTTCGGGGAGGTAGACAGGACCTGAACCCGTCTAGGCCGGTTCAAAGGTCATATTTTTGGCCGAGCCTACGGGCTTGGAGATACCCACATTAAACCGGCCTTGTGCCACATTTAATCCTTGTGGGGGGATTGATAAATACCGACACAAGAACTATGGTTCATCAAAACTCGGCTCGGTGGCAAGGATCAAAGTGTAGTATCTGCGCTTTGTGAGCTTCCGAGTCGGGTTTTCTGTCGAACACTCTACTGCAGAGAGGAACTCGGAGGAAGCTTTGCCGAAGGGCAAGGTTTCCTTCGGGGAGGTAGACAGGACCTGAACCCGTCTAGGCGGGTTCAAAGGTCATATTTTTGGCCGAGCCTACGGGCTTGGAGATAGCCACATTAAACCGGCCTTGTGCCACATTTAACCCTAGTGGTGGGGGGGGGTTGATAAATACCGACACAAGAACTATGGTTCATCAAAACTCGGCTCGGTGGCAAGGATCAAAGTGTAGTATCTGCGCTTTGTGAGCTTCCGAGTCGGGTTTTGCTGTCGAACTCTCTACTGCAGAGAGGAACTCGGAGGAAGCTTTGCCGAAGGGCAAGGTTTCCTTCGGGGAGGTAGACAGGACCTGAACCCGTCTAGGCGGGTTCAAAGGTCATATTTTTGGCCGAGCCTACGGGCTTGGAGATAGCCACATTAAACCGGCCTTGTGCCACATTTAACCCTAGTGGTGGGGGGGGGTTGATAAATACCGACACAAGAACTATGGTTCATCAAAACTCGGCTCGGTGGCAAGGATCAAAGTGTAGTATCTGCGCTTTGTGAGCTTCCGAGTCGGGTTTTCTGTCGAACTCTCTACTGCAGAGAGGAACTCGGAGGAAGCTTTGCCGAAGGGCAAGATTTCCTTCGGGGAGGTAGACAGGACCTGAACCCGTCTAGGCGGGTTCAAAGGTCATATTTTTGGCCGAGCCTACGGGCTTGGAGATAGCCACATTAAACCGGCCTTGTGCCACATTTAATCCTTGTGGGGGGATTGATAAATACCGACACAAGAACTATGGTTCATCAAAACTCGGCTCGGTGGCAAGGATCAAAGTGTAGTATCTGCGCTTTGTGAGCTTCCGAGTCGGGTTTTGCTGTCGAACTCTCTACTGCAGAGAGGAACTCGGAGGAAGCTTTGCCGAAGGGCAAGGTTTCCTTCGGGGAGGTAGACAGGACCTGAACCCGTCTAGGCGGGTTCAAAGGTCATATTTTTGGCCGAGCCTACGGGCTTGAAGATACCCACATTAAACCGGCCTTGTGCCACATTTAACTCCACGTGGGGGTGTTGATAAATATCGACATAAGAACTATGGTTCATCAAAACTCGGCTCGGTGGCAAGGATCAAAGTGTAGTATCTGCGCTTTGTGAGCTTCCGAGTCGGGTTTTCTGTCGAACTCTCTACTGCAGAGAGGAACTCGGAAGAAGCTTTGCCGAAGGGCAAGGTTTCCTTCGGGGAGGTAGACAGGACCTGAACCCGTCTAGGCGGGTTCAAAGGTCATATTTTTGGCCGAGACTACGGGCTTGGAGATTCCGACATTAAACCGGCCTTGTGCCACATTTAACCCTAGTGGGGGGGGGTTGATAAATACCGACACAAGAACTATGGTTCATCAAAACTCGGGTTCGGTGGCAAGGATCAAAGTGTAGTATCTGCGCTTTGTGAGCTTCCGAGTCGGGTTTTCTGTCGAACTCTCTACTGCAGAGAGGAACTCGGAGGAAGCTTTGCCGAAGGGCAAGGTTTCCTTCGGGGAGGTAGACAGGACCTGAACCTGTCTAGGCGGGTTCAAAGGTCATATTTTTGGCCGAGCCTACGGGCTTGGAGATACCCACATTAAACCGGCCTTGTGCCACATTTAACCCTAGTGGGGGGTTGATAAATACCGACATAAGAACTATGGTTCTTCAAAACTCGGCTCGGTGGCAAGGATCAAAGTGTAGTATCTGCGTTTTGTGAGCTTCCGAGTCGGGTTTTCTGTCGAACACTCTACTGCAGAGAGGAACTCGGAGGAAGCTTTGCCGAAGGGCAAGGTTTCCTTCGGGGAGGTAGACAGGACCTGAACCCGTCTAGGCGGGTTCAAAGGTCATATTTTTGGCCGAGACTACGGGCTTGGAGATACCGACATTAAACCGGCCTTGTGCCACATTTAACCCTAGTGGGAGGGTTGATAAATACCGACACAAGAACTATGGTTCATCAAAACTCGGCTCGGTGGCAAGGATCAAAGTGTAGTATCTGCGCTTTGTGAGCTTCCGAGTCGGGTTTTCTGTCGAACATTCTACTGCAGAGAGGAACTCGGAGGAAGCTTTGCCGAAGGGCAAGGTTTCCTTCGGGGAGGTAGACAGGACCTGAACCCGTCTAGGCGGGTTCAAAGGTCATATTTTTGGCCGAGCCTACGGGCTTGGAGATACCCACATTAAACCGGCCTTGTGCCACATTTAATCCTTGTGGGGGGATTGATAAATACCGACACAAGAACTATGGTTCATCAAAACTCGGCTCGGTGGCAAGGATCAAAGTGTAGTATCTGCGCTTTGTGAGCTTCCGAGTCGGGTTTTCTGTCGAACTCTCTACTGCAGAGAGGAACTCGGAAGAAGCTTTGCCGAGGGCAAGGTTTCCTTCGGGGAGGTAGACAGGACCTGAACCCGTCTAGGCGGGTTCAAAGGTCATATTTTTGGCCGAGCCTACGGGCTTGGAGATAGCCACATTAAACCGGCCTTGTGCCACATTTAATCCTCGTGGGAGGATTGATAAATACCGACATAAGAACTATGGTAAAATTTTTCTCTTTCTTGATTGTCTGCCATGTTCAATGTTATTTAAGTCCGTTTTGATACTCCAGCAGTATCATATCCAATGGAATAGGCGCATTCAATTGGGATGCCTTTAGTTGAACTTTCTTTCCAACTGTAAAAACAAAATGCTCTCGATGTGCTTGGTTTTCTTCCGTAGTGAAAGAATAAAAGGGATGGCATAAATTTATGAATATCAAACTGAAAATTTTAGGGTGTCATTTTTTGATGACAACTTAATTATCAGGTTTACTAAAGTGTATTACTGATAAACTTTATCAGTTAATTTGAATTTTGGCAATAAATTGGAAAACTTCGGTACTTCTTTTTAAAAAATTTTTACTCAAAAATACTTTTTTCTTATAAAAAATAATTTATTTCAAGTGGCTGACATAAGTTGCTTGGTCTACCTGAAAATTGATGGGTTTATACGACCTTTATTAACTAAAGTTTACGCCAAGATCGTAAATATATTTTTTTTCTAAAAATGAGTAATTTCAGTACAGCATAAACGGTCGCTAACCATGAAAAATTAAGGTCATTTTCGGAATCAGTACCATCAAATGAGCTAAAAAAACATGTTTTGTTTCTTGGTACCAAAAATCATGTTGACCAGTGCTGCATTTAAAATCAAACTATTTTTCCCCAGGCATGAACTTTAGAGAAAAATGCCGCTAACTCGGATGAAGGCTCAACGGAATAGCTAAAATGATGTAGGATTTAAAAATGCAATTATCTCCCTTCTGACAAGAAATTAAGATTGACCTCTTAAGGGACATTCGAGGGATACGTGACAACCCTTAGGAAAGGATAGTCTGTTGCTGCTTAGCTCTCAACGGAAACGGACGCGGTAGCCAGTCGTAGCACAACTGACGGCAGCATTGCCATCCATCCTAAATAGAAATTTAAGATATATCACCTAACGGCTTAAGAGGCCCTCTAGGCCATATGACAGCCCTTTGAAAAGGATAGTCTGTTGCTGCTTAGCTCTCAACGGAAACGGACGCGGTAGCCAGTCGTAGCTCAACTGACGGTAGCATTGCCATGCATCCTAAATAGAAATTTAAGATATATCACCTAACGGCTTAAGAGGCCCTCTAGGCCATATGACAGCCCTTTGAAAAGGATAGTCTGTTGCTGCTTAGCTCTCAACGGAGACAGATGCAGCTCGACTGAAGACAGCATTTCCATGAATCCTAAATAGAAACATTTTTTACAGTCTCCTGACAATTTAATTCCATGCTAATTCTGAGAGTAGCTTCAAATTTTTGAACTGTAGTATATATATATATATATATATATATATATATATATATATATATATATATATATAATTTAAAGAAAAACAGACCACTTTAAGGCTCCATTTGTAATAATTTATTTCACCAGACAATTTTATTTTTCTCTGGATCTTCAGACTTCACTTTCAAAAGGTGAAACAAAAAATGAATTTAAAATTTCCACTTTTGACGGGCAGTATTAAGCTTATATAAGTTGATATAGAAGGTGGTGAGGAATAGTGTGAAAGACATGGTCGAGTTTAGGGAGAGTTTTTAAATTTATTTTTATATTTCTTTTTATTATAATACTTAATATTGAGGAAGGAGGGGGTAAAGATCAGACATTGACCTATTTAATCGGTCAACTCAACGGAAATGATATGGGAAGAGAAAAAAGGGAAAAAGAAAAAAGTGGGGAAGTAAAGAGAAAAGAGATGTACGTAGGGTTTGGAGAGAAAGAAGAGGGGTTGTACAGCTTTAGCAATTTAGATAAAAACAGATTTTAACGTTTGATAGTAATTTAAATGTTTAAAAAACTCCACAAAGAAATTAAATTTAATGCTTGTTAGCAATTTAAATATTCAACTTCTCTACAAATAAATTACAGATTTAATATAAGTTGAATACTATATTAATAAACAACAATAATAAAACAATAAAAATATTTGTATATATATATATATATATATATACACGCACACACACAAATACAGCGTGTCCATAAATTAATCTGTATAATTTACACAGTTTATTGTTTCCATCAGATTTATGATCCATCAACAGAATTTGCATGTTAAAGAAATATTATTAAAATTTTCATTCATATGTAGTTTGTTCTTTAATTCACTTTTGTTTGTCTTTTCAAAATGTGCTTATTATTGACTAGCAGCATGACCCGGCGTTGCCCGTGCTTGATTCAAAAATCGTACGACATACAGCAATCGCTATCACTTGACTTAAAATATTTTTGCCCTTCCTTGCCTTTAAAAGAGTGCCCTTTTCCGTGCTGATGTTGCTACATGCCTTACTTCTTGCCTATCTCACACTGCGAATTTTTTATAAGCTCTATACTAAACATTAAATCTGTTACGAAAAAAGAACTAAACAAAATGAACACAAAACGATCAGCTTTAAAAAAGGACTCGTAACGGGAAAAATCTAATGAAAAAAGAATGTTAACAACAAATACTTTTTCACACTCAACCCAGTTCTGCAGAATCAGAATCAACATTGAGTTTAAGCCAATTGGAGTAAAGTGCCATGCAGATTTAAATTTTTCCCACTTGTGACGAATACAGCTATCGATTTTTTTGCATGAAAGTTAACATTCGTGTCAGTCAGCTGTTGGCTCCCACTCTAGCCAGTAGAAAATGGCCGCAAACTACAAGAAAACTGCCGTAGAAGCATGAAAAATCGATTATTTCCATATCGATGGGAGTTGGGAAATGCAAAGTTGGTGTTTGCCTTCCCGGTAACTTGGAGCATGTGCATGTAAATTTTGGTGCAAATCCATCGAAAATTGCGTCCGTGCATTCGTTACACACACACAAACACACACACACACACACACACACACACACACACACACACACACACACACACATCCTGCCTTTTATAGATAGAGATTATTGGCTTGTAATGAAAAAGACAAGATCTCTATCCTGGTTCATTGAGACCAAATCAGACTCTCAGGCCCAGCAGAATTACAGCGCAAAGTATGAAAATGTATCACCAAGTCTTGTGAGCATGTATGACAGGCACATTTATAGAAACAAAAAGTGTCTTGTAGAAAAACAAAAAATTAAGCATTGTCTAGATGTGTTGCATGCAACCAAACAAGCACATCTGGAAATGTTCAGATTTGTTTAAATAAAACTTTATTTGCTTATCTACATTATCCAATTCATACTGGGTATGATGATAAACTTTTGAGAAGCGTGTAACCACCACTTAATTAGTGCTGTTCCCAAGTCTACCCTGACCTGGGGTGGTAGCACCTGTTAGGGTCCCAGCTATGGGCAAATAGAAAACCCCCAAGCAAAAAGCAATTGTACATTTTTATAATGAAATAGCCAACAATAGATTTTATCATTTATAATATATCTATTTATAATATATACAATATATCTGGAAAAAAACATGTTTTCCCAGAAAGTATAAAATTATGTTGAAGATATCTGTAGTTGAAGCCATAAAATTGAATACAAAATATTTAGATTTCAGTATTAAATGACCCATAGAGGTTTTGATTTGTGCTAAATAAAAACAAACAACCAAAATCAATGTTATCTAATAAACTGTGTGGAGTTGCCTTTATTTTTTCATTTTTTATAATTTTTTAAAAATTGTACAGATAATTTATGGACCATTATATATATACATATATATATATATATATAATGGACCATAAATTATCTGTACAATTTTAAAAATATATATATATATATATATGTTATGGTCTGGTTCCTTGTACCGCGTTGATAGTCCAAGGTAGAACCAATAAAGAACCAATAAAGAACTCGAATACTGATATGGGATAACACAGATATATTACAAACAGGAATATATACAGAGAAGTAGAAAGTGTTAGTATGAACAATCAGGTTTAGTAGAGAGAACAATGTAGTCTCGACCAGTATCACTATTCCAATGTCTTGCAGTAATTTTCTGAACGCGACTCTGTTTCGGACTGCCTCTGACTCGATTGACTGACTCGCTCTGACTGACTGACAGACTCCTGACGAACTTCACTCCAGACTTCAGACTGATCAGTATTTAGTCACCACCCTCCATGAGGGCATCGTGTGTCAAAATCCAGTTTAACGTGAGATCTCCGAGCCCGTGGGCTCAGCCAAAAATATGCCCTTTGAACCCGTATAAACGAGTTCAGGGTCGGTTTACCTCCCTGAAAGAGACTCCGCTCTTCGGTGTAGCCTTGTTCGGGTTCCTCCCCGCCCGAAGGCAGAGAGTTCAACCGATCAGCCGGTCGCCCAATTTCGGACTGAACGGTATTTAGTCACTCTTTGTCCATAGATTGGACCCTAACGGGTGCTACTACCCCAAGGGTAGTCATGGTGGGCCTGAGAACAACAACAATGAAGAGGTGTTTCTACACTCCTCAAAACTGTCTGATCAGAGGCCTTACTATTGGATGTAGTTTATTTTCATACTGAGGACTAAGAAATACTTGTAATTTACTCATTTGATGCAGGAGATGTTATTATGCCATATTAGAGTTGTCCATCATATTGTAAATAAATATCTTTCAGAGTATATTTATATTTATCTATTAATTTCATATAAGTAAAGATTGCTGTGGGTCATGAGAAAGCCATGGCTTCAAAAGAGAAACATGACATTGTATAGTTGTTGAGTGTTTGGAAACCAGCTTTGGGAATGACAAACCTTATAACATTGAACAGAGACAAGAGAAAAACAAGACAAAATCCTGGCTTTAAGAATGCCACAAAAAGACATTGAAAAATTAAGACAGTAAAGAAAGACTGTTGTATCCTTAAAGAAAAGGTTACAAACAGACAAAGGTTGTAGTCGAGTGAAAGAAACAGCAACACAGGCGTAGATGAAAGAAAAAGAGTTTATTGTAAAAGAGAATACACTACTGAAAGACAGGGAATAGGTCAGCAAGCTAGTAATTCCCGAAGCAAGGATATCTACCAACCACCCCACGCAGTCAGATGTAGGCACAAGGCTGAATTTAATGTGGGGTATCTGACCCCGTAGGCTCAGACAAAAATTCCCCGTATAAAACAGAGTCAGGCAGCTGTTTCCCTGAGAAGAAACTCTGCCCTTTGACACAGCCTCATCTGGGGATCCTCTCTGCCCAGAGGCAGAGAGTTTGACCAGCACAGCTGGAGACGAATTTCCAACTCTAGACTGATTCCTGAGATAAGTCGCCAGGTATATCCTGTGCACACTATATATATCTATCGATATAGACAGTCCACATAGGCAATAGGAAGTGTGGGACATTCCATTACAACAAAAACAGATGGACGTTTAAGCTCACAGTGAAGCTTTATTCAATGCAATTTGATTACTGCCCATAAGTGAGATTTGACCAAACTTTGCTAATCACTGCTCTGATCAAAGTTAAGTAAATGCTATTGAGATTCAAATAAAAAGTTGCAGACGATTATTCATTTGGAGAGAAAAATCTGCCCAAGATAAGCTTATTCCAACTACCTGTTACATTAAATACACAGCAAATTTACTCCTTCCACTGGCCACTTAATTAGAACTGCAAGTATTCTTGAGCAAATCATTTCATTACCAAAATATGTAAAGAAATTATTAAAAGAATTCTAGCAAAACCTTTTCTTTTATAAAGCTCTAATACAGGATTTTTTTTTATAAATCTATAATTCAAGATTTATTTTATAACCCCATATTACTGTATTTTGTTTATAACTGTTGATTTCCCAATGAAAATGGGAATGTATATTTATTTTGTTTTGAATACAAAATTGTGGCACAAGGCCAAAAGGAAGTGAGGAAATCCTAGTCCTAGTTAATCACAATCACAACCCATTCATTCAATACAATATGCTTGTTCACCACAAGAACTTGTTCATCTCCTCCCAATCGAACATCTACCACAATACTACATATACATTAGGGACCTATTAAACACACCATGACAATGACAGTGGCAATGGTTGCAAAAGTTTTCCCCCTCCCCCTCTTATAGTCAAAAGGACACAGAATGCATGCTGGGATATTTTTTTTCTTAGCCAATAAAAATGAGACAGCTTGCATTTTGACATGGCTCAGTCCAGATCTGCCTTAACTACTAGACAGACTTAGTGTTCACTTAGTCAACCTTGCTTTTGTATACAAACAAAAAACTCCTCGTTTGTGAATTCTTTTGCCAATTTTGATTTATTTTAACTATTGTTTGCTTGCTTGCATGATTGTTGCCGTTTCATCTTTTGGACTATTTTTTTTCTTTTCCTTGCAAACTTTATTAATTCGGATCTTGTTATTTATCTTATACTTTAACAATGGTTTCTAAATCATCACTATTAGCATAAAACTTATGGTTACAGTAGCAATTTCAACAGTGAAATTGTGAGACCTAACTACCAATCTAGTACTGTACTTAAATTCAGAAAGTCAAGGGACTAAAGAAAAAATATTTATTTTAAGTAATACAAAAATGTGGCACAAGGCCAGGGGGGTGGAAGACTGATCTTCAATCTGTCTTATCTTAAACTTAGCTAGCCACAATTACTGACCCAAAACATACCACAGTATTCCTTACACCAAAAAGGACGCATTCTTACTTAGCATTCTTACTACAACCACCATAATACTTATAGTCAGAAGGACACATAATACATACTGGGATATTTTTCTTAGCCAGTAAAATTGGACTGTTTGTGTTTTGATATGACATGGTCCAGATCTGCCTTAACTACATGACAGACATACTGTGTTTGCTTGGTCGACCCTGATTTTGTGTACAAACACCAACTCTTAGTTTGTGAATTCTTTTGCCTTCTTATCAATTTTGATTTCTTTTAACTATTTTGTTTCCTTCATTACATGATTGTTGCTGTTTCATCTTTTTTCACCATTTTTTTTCTTTTCATTGCAAATTTTATTAATTCTGATCATGTTATTTATCTTGCACTTCAACAATGGCTTCGAACTCAAAAATAACCCTCTATAATTCTGGATTTTTTAGAAACCTATAATTAATACTGGATTCTTCTTTTAATTCTTATAATTAAGAGCATTTTTTATGTTTGATGTAAAGAAAAACAGATGAACGTTTAAGCTTATAGCAAAGCTTTATTCAGTGCAATTTAACTACCATCCATAAGTGAGATTCGACCATTTCTTTTATAGATGTGTAGTTCAAAGGGGAGGCAACTATGTTTGCCTTCGCCACAGAGAATAAAAAACAAGGAAAGGGAATTGATCAACAATAAAATATTTGAAAACCTGCAAAAAAAAAAAGAAGAAAGAAACAGAATATTAAGAACAGAGGCTAAAATACTTTAAGTAAACCTTACAAAGAGAAATATGTTTTTTTTAAAATCATTTCACCCCAAGTAAGGCAATAAAGCCATTAAGATGCAAAGAGTTACTGAGTGTCAGAGAATATGAAAAAACAAAAAACAATAAAACAAAAGGAATTAAGAAAATGGAAGATAACAACATTGCATTTAAATTCTTGAAAATCAAACTTGACTGGGAAGCAGGAGGCTGGAAGAGAGTTCCACAAGTGAGAAGTGCAAGAGACAAAACTGTTAGCATAGAACTTACGAATACATCTAGCCATTTCAACTGTAAAATTATGAAACCTAACTGCCAATCGAGTACTGTGCTTAAATTTGTAAAGTCAAAGTACCAAAGAGGAAATCTTATTCGAACAATTAGCCTGAAAATATTTATAGAAAAGTCACAGGAAATCAACATTACAGTGGTGGGAATGTGATTGAAACAGAGATGCCAGGACAGGACTGATAACATTTCAGATTCTTCTTTGTATTTTATCTAGAATCTTTAAATACATGGCAGAAGAACCAGACCAGATGTGGTGGCAATATTTAATGCATGGACAAATGGTAGACTTATAAACATATAAAACAGATTCTGGCAAGAAAAATTATCATGCACAATACAGTGAACCACTTTTCCTAGCAGCAAATCTAGCAATTGATTCAATATAATCTTTCCACTTCAGGTCAGTGGAAAATGTTAGCCCAAGAAGACACAAAGAGTCACTCTCCTGGAGGTTAGCATTAGTCATGCTGATGGAAGTCAAAAAATGAATAAAAGAGAGCAGTTACATTTTAGTGACATTAAAATTAACATGCCGTTTCTTGCCCCATTTAACAACAGATTAAGTTAGGTGAAGAAGTATATAAAAATTATTTATCAATATTTATTTTTAATAAGAAATATAGCACTACACTGAATAGACCTGATGGTTAGCGTAGAGGTTGAACCGTTCATGTAAATAATCAACAAAGATGGCTTAGAAGATAACACAAGAAAAAGTGTAATCAGGTCCTGTGTATACTACCCCTGAACCTCCAGACAGGAGTGGGAAGCCTGATTGGGGGCCTTGGGCAGTGCTTTGTGACCCTCGTTATCTTATCAATATTTGCTTTTTTATACTTACATTTATATACATTACAAATTAAACTAAGTACAAATGGCTATTAAAGGATGAAAGATTTTCATGAATTTTGACATAATTTTTTTCATCCAAATCTGTGAATTTGTTTTATTCATGATAAGTCTTGAAAAAAAAAAACCTATATAAAATTCACTATTTTTTATCCATAATGTTGAATGTATTAAAATTATTCAACTTTTTAACAAGAAAAATCTCAATTTGATGTTAAAAATTGCTGCAAAACGTTGTTCATCTATTTGAGATCTATTATGACATGTCTCTAATTTGTATTTTGATATATTGTATTTATTTTTTAATTTTTCTAGTTGAATTGTTTACTGATATTGCATATGATTCATTATTGTACATAATTAGGCTACAATAAAATCTGTTTTACATGAATACTGCCCTATGAAAATTGAGACGTAGTAGAGTGGGGGGGTGGCCATATCATAGATTGAGTTTATATCAAAATAAAAAAAAATATGTTGCACAATAAAACCAGACACCCTAAAAATTAATTATTATCAATATTTCCTAATGTGTCAATTTTTTTTTAATCCCTAGGAAGAGATCAAGATTCCACAAGTTGATTTTATGAGGTTAGGAAACAAAACTATCTTCCTTGTTTTCTCTCAGGCATGTAAAATAAATTACAAAAAAAAATATGGCCACTTGGAAAATTAATGTGCCAAGGGAGATAATAACATTTTAGTTTAACCATCTGATTTATCTCCCTTTAAATAGAATATTATAATTAGTCTTATTAATATTTAGATATTTTCTATTACATGGTGTCCCCCACCCCGCCAAAAAATGTCTTTACTTTTTGACTTCGACATCAATTTGAATATTTATAAACATACATTTAATTTCATTTAATATTTAATTCAAACCGTCAGTCGTCTTTGTCAGTCAATAAAAACTGCATTTATTGTCATTTAAAGAGTGAATATATTTTTTGTCACATCCTGTATATTATTTATTTTTTATTACCTATTGTTTGCTATTATTTATCATTTAAACAGTAGTAGTAGTAGTAGTTATAATAATAATAATAATAATAATAACTAACTCAAAATGTAGGGTCTGAGGAAAAAAAAAATATGATGAAACTATCGACCATATTACTCCAGGAAGATATACCCACAGACATGACAAGGTAGCAACATATGTCCACTGGAAGATATGCAAGAAGCACAAAATCGAAACCACTGAGAGATGGTCTGACAATCAATCATACACCGTTACTCTAAATAACGATGTAACTATCCTCTGGGACATTCCATTTCAAACTGACATGGAAATAAAAGTCAACAGACCTGATATTATCATAAAAGACAAGAAATTCAAGAAGTGTATGTTTATTGACATAGAAGTACCATCTGAGAGAAACACCTCCATGGAAATTATTGAGAAATTGTCCAAATACAAGGACCTGTAGATCAAGATTGACAGGATATGGGGAATGAAGACTGTACCAATAGTAATCGGAGCACTGGGCCTTGCGAGAAAAGGAATGGACAATTTTTACTAACAGTGTCCCAGGTAACATCAACTTACAAGTTGCCCTGAAGATTGCCCTACTAGGAACATCCCATATAGTGAGAAAAGTGCTATCAATTAAATGACAATTCTCCTATAGGGCCTGAGGACCATAGTTTGGAACAGACTCTACAGGATAAAAAGCAGGAAACATAACAGACAAAAGAAGAAGAAGAAGAAATAATAATAATAATAATAATAATAGTAGTAGTAGTAGTAGTAGTAGTAGTAGTAGTAGTAGTAGTAGTAGTGACGATGATGATGATGATGATGATGATGATGATGATGATGATGATGATGATGATGATGATGATGTAGGAAGAAATACAATTAAAGCACAATACGCCAACTGAATCTGCAAAATACATAAAAAAGAAGACAAAGGCAAATGTAACCAACCGGATACAGAAATGATGGCAAGATAAACCACTTCACGGTCAATACTCAGCCTGTACAAAACAAGTTGATGTCGATAAACCCATCAGTGACATCAAATCCATCATAGTTCAGGGTTAAAAGCTGAAACTGAAACCGAAGCTTTTATTCTTGCTGCACTGAACCAATGCTTACTAACAAAAAATTATATACTGAAAAATTGGGTTAGCCCAAAATGCAGATTCTGTGATAAATATCCAGAAACAATTGATCATCTTGTATCAGGTTTTGCAGTATTGGTGCCCACTGAATATAAAACATGGCATGACAGAATGGGCCAATATCTGCACTGGAATATTTACAGCTTTTATGGAAAGGAAACTGCAAGAAATTGGTATGAACACCACCCAGACCCAGTTACGGAGATAGGACCTGTTTTTTGGGACTTCACAATACACACAGACAGAACAATCAAAGCTAATCGCCCAGACATCGTGATTAGAGACTGCAGACAAAAGAATTGCCTCCTTATTGACATGGCAGTCCCTACAGACTGCATCATATCTTTGGAGATCTTCAAAAATCTATCAAAATACAAGGACCTTGAAATCAAAATCTTAAATATGTGGCACATGAGAACATCAACAACCAATGTTGTAGTTAGAGCCCTCGGATTGATTAGAAAAGATTCCAATAGACTCATTGAAGGAATTCCTGGTAGCCCATGCTTTAAATAAATGCAAAAACTTTTTCTCACGAGTACAGCTCACATCTTACAAAAGGCTTTATCTATGTAAAATATGTGTGGTTTTTTTTTTTTTTTTTTTTTTTTTCAAAACTGCTCAGTGGAAAATGTCATGATGCCGTTTCTAACCTTAGGTCTCTGGTTGGGACCCAGAAAGAAATGAGTATGCACCAACAACAACAACAATAATAACAATAATAATAATGGCATTAAAGATTGGATGCCAAGTCCAGAAAAATGCTTACCCAAATGAGGTTGCACCACTCAAAATCAGATGTTGATAGGCTGTATGTATCAAGAGTTTTAGGAGACCAAGGTCTAATCCAACTTGAACTTTAAAAACTGCAACAATCAGATTGAATGCAGACCTCACAAAAACTAACAAATGACCCTCACCTACAAATAGTAAAATACCAAATCCACTCCATCAACAAAGAAGCTGCACTCTTCAAGAAACAGTTTAAATATACGTGAAACCCTACAAAACAAGTAAAACAGAAGACAAAACAAATTGTCCAAATGAAATTACAAAAAACTAGGAGTACAAAGTGTTACATGGCAAATACCTAAAAAGAACGAAAAAAGCAGATGTGGACCAAAAGAAAAACACATCAATGGCTGAGCAGCACTGGGTTGAAAGCTGAGACAGAAGGCCTAATTATTGCAGTTCAGGACAAAAACCTCACAACCAGATCCTATCACTGTCACATAACCAAGGATGGAACTCGAAATGCAGGATCTGCAGAAAATATGATGAAACTGTCAACCATATTATCTCAGAATGTCTGGAACTCGTAAAATGTGAATATACCCACATACTAAGAAAAGTGCTATCAATTAAATGACAATTCTCCTATAGGGCCTAAGGACCATAGTTTGAACCCAGCTCTACAGGGTACAAAGCAGAAAACATGACATACACAAATAATAATAATAATGATAATAATAATAATAAGCAAAAAATACTGAAGCTGCAAAATACTTAAAAAAGAAAGCAAAGACAAATGCAACCGACCAGATGCAGAAACAATGGCAAGATAAACCACTTCATGGCCAATATTCTACCCATACCAAAAAAGCTGACGTAGACAAAACCCGTACCCATCAGTGGCTACATATAGTGCAGTGTTGAAAGCTGAAACTGAAGGTTTTATCCTTGCTGCCCAGGACTAATGCTTGTTAACTAGAAATTATCAAGCACATATACTAAAATATTGTGTTAGCCCAAAATGCAGATTCTGTAATAAATATCCAGAAACGATTGATCATCTTGTATCAGGTTGCATGATATTGGTACCCACTGAATATAAAACCTGGCATGACAGAGTGGGCCAATATCTGCACTTGAAAATTTGCAACTTCTACGGAAAGGAAACTGAAGGAAAATGGTATGAACACCACCCAGACACGGTTATGGAGATAGGACCTGTTACAATTTTATGGGACTACACAATACACATAGACAGAACAATCAAAGCTAATCACCCAGACATCAGAGATTAGAGACCACAAACAAAAGAATTGCCTCCTTATTGATATGGCAGTCTCTGCAGACTATAATGTATCTTTGAAGATATTCAAAAAGCTGTCAAAATACAAGGACCTTGAAATCAAAATCTTAAAAATATGGCACATGGGAACATCAACAATCCCTGTTGTAGTTGGAGCCCTAGGATTGGTTGAAAAAGATTCCAGTAGACTAATTGAAGGGATTCCTGGAAGCCCATGCCTCAAAGAAATACAAAAAATTGTTCTGACAAGTACAGCCCACACTTTACGAAGGGCTTTATCTATGTAATTTTTTTTTTATTTGTTAGTGGAAAGTGTCATGATGCCATTTCTAACCTTAGGTCCCTGGGCGGGACCCGGAAAGAAATGTGTAAACGCCAGAAATCAAAGAAAATAAAAAATAATAATAATACAGAAAAATCAAAGCTAATCATCCAGACATTGTGATCAAAGACAACAAGAACAGAATATATGCAAACTGTAATGAATCTCTGAAGATCTTCAAAAAACTATTAAAATACAAGAATCTTGAAGTGGTAATCTAAAGAATATGGCACATGAGGACATTGTAGCAGAAACATGGGCCTGTGGTATTTAATCAGATATGCCTACTAAGAATTTAAAAATAAAACTCAACAATCTGACAGATCAAAGACAAGGCCAACACAAAATAAAATATGCCAAAATTTATTCTTGGCAATTTAACAATACAAATCAGAAAAGGAAATGCAAATTGTTAAAGTTGAATAGACCTCCACAGATAAAAAATGTAAGCAGATTCGCAACTCAAAAATTTAATAATGAAATAAAATTCAAAGTAGATTCGACAAAAACTAATGTTCATATAATGATGCCACTGATGAGAAGACCATAACGATTAGTGATTTACACAAAGTCAGTATTTGTATACACAGAAGAAGGTTGGTAGGATGATGTGCATATTACTAAGCAGAAGAGTTGATTCGCACAAAACAGAAACTTGGAATGTTGATGGGCAGTAGGAAAATGTTGAATCAATTGAGAAATGCCATTAGTAACCAGAACAGTCCATGTTTGAAAAGTAGGTAAACTTAATTAGTTGGTATGTGCAGAAGTAATCAAAATTGGTCAATGTTCAAAGACAATTAACTAGGCTAGTTAACATGTGCAGAAGTCTAGACTAGTCGATGTTCAAACTGAGTCAATGGATACACACAGAAAAAAAATCTGGAACAGTCTATTTTTGAAGAAAGGTAAGCTGTGTGCACAGGAAGGAAATATATCCACCAATGACAATTGTTGGGCATAGAAAATGTCAATGTGCTCAGGAAAGGATTGGTATATGACCAGCATGATTGCTTTGAGAGTAAGATGCCAAAGAATTCAGGAGAAGATTGGTATTGCAACAAAGAATGACTGCCATGCATAGTAGATGCCAGAAATTGTTGGTTGTACAAAGAAGATATCGAGGCCGTTGATGAGCGCAGAAAATCCTGGAATGAATGGGTCCCTCACAGTGGGTGCAGGGACCGTGATCAAGTGCTGAAGATACTGGAATGAGAGTGCAGGTACCATTGAGAGGCGTTGTAGATACGGGAATGAGAGATTGTGCGCTGGGAGTGCAGGTATCATTGAGAAGTGTTGTAGATAGCAGAACAAGAGGTCATGTGTTGGTCCATGCATATAGGTTGAAGAAAATGAATTTGCCCTCAAAAGGACAAATGGTAATCGCATACCATGTAATCAGGGGAAAGACAGTGTCTTAGTCCTGAAAAGGAAATCAAAACACAGGTTCACACATCTACTATGACAATAGATTGCACCTGTAACCAGGTAGTCCATATGTGGGTTTGTCTAATACAGCAAGACCCCATCACAACCCATGTAACACACGAGTTAGAGACGACCTACTGCTAAAAGCAGAGACTCATACGGTAACTTGGAGAAAAATAATAGGAACTTCTACCAAGGATATGGGAAGACAGCATAATACTGTTCCAAAGAACAGGTTCACTAAACAACCCAAAGCTCTCCTCTAGCTAAAAGTGCATCAACTGTGTAAGCAGAACTTATCCTCAAAGGTCTTCCCAACAAGGTTTGATGTTACACAAGACCAGTTTTTAACGTGGGGCATTCCAAGCCCATAGGCTCTGGCAAAAATTCCCCATACATATAAACAGGGTTTGTCTATCTTTCCAGATGAGACTCTGCCCTTCAGTGTAACCTTGTTTGGGTTTCTCTCTGCCCAGAAAGAGGTGACTGTTTTGGTCTGCTTATTTTAGGGTATTAGGAGTGTTACAACATATGATGAGTTTCATAACAACTTCTAATCCTTATAAAAAAAACTATCAAATTACTGAAGATACTCAACAACAATATGAGAAGGACAGGAGTAGTATTTATATTATGAAACCATAATCAAATATTGTAAAAAACATTGTAGGGAATTATTAAATTTAAATAACTGTTTAAGGTCACATAGAAAAGGGTTTTACAGAAGAGGGACACTATGACAACAAGAGCAAGGTTACAACAAGGGAAAGGTCATGAGAAATAGATTGTCAGCTTTGATGAAAATAAAGTAGCAGAGGGATACGGTAACATCAACAATTCCACTCGAGGTTGGAGGCCTTCGATTGATTGTAAAAGGGACTGATAGACTAATTTAAGGGATCCCTGGTAGCCCATCCCTTACAGGAATACAAAAAACTGTACACCTCTAGGAAAGCTAATTCTCTGTGCCATGCCAGGAAGTTTTTCTCACCAGAGTCGATCCTTCAAATCTACAAATCAACCATTTACCCTTGCATGGAGTATTGCTGCCATATATGGTCTGGAGCCCCTTCTAATTGTCTCAAGGTCCTTGATAAAATCTAAAGACGGATATGTAATGTAATTGGCTCTGATCTGGCATCTCGTCTGCAGCCACCCTTTCACAGACGTGCCGTTGTCTTCCTCTGTCTTTTTTACAAATACTTTCACGGTAACTGCTCCAATGAGCTGCTTTCGCTGGTTCCCAGACTTCATGAATTTAAGCGCTCAACTAGGCTGGCATCTCGCTTACACCTTTTCACTATTAAAACTGTTAAATATAGCAGTCTCTTCTATTCCAATATCTTCATGTCTCGCACCTCTCGCCTGTGGAACTCTTTCCCCTCTTCCTGTTTCCCTGATAGCTATAATCTGCAACTATTCAAATGTAATGTCAATCGATGTCTCCAGATGCCCTGATCTATCCCCTAGACTTCTCTTCATCCTTTCCTCTATCAATCCTCTTTGTTCTCGCTCCAACTCTGTAATCCCTTGTGCGTTAGTGGCTTCCCAGCTTGCTTGGGGTTGAATGCTTAAAAAAAACAAAAAACTCACACATTACGAAGAGCTTTATCTGTGTAAAATGTGTGGGATCTTAGGTGTTTTTTTCTTTTTACAAAAATGATCTGTGGAAAACGTCATGAAGCTATTTCTGACCTTAGGTCTCTGGTTGGGACCCGGAAGGAAATGTGGCTAGAACAAAAATCAAAGGAAGTAATAATAATAATAATAATAATAATAATAATAATAATGTATCCTTAAGGTTTTGGAAATGTACAAAGTCTCTTCAGTGATAGTAAATTTCCTTAAATATAGCATGAATCTGTAGAAAACGACATTATACCTAAATCCCAACAAAGGTACTGCCACTTCCAGCTGTTTGAATATTCGACAAAGAATTTTTCAAGGAGACTCCCTGTCACCCTTTCTGTTTTGTCTGTCCTAAATTCCCCTTTCACATGAACTGTAGAAACACATTCAATAGATTTAGCTTTTGACACAAATATTGAGAAACTGGAACAAGAAGAAATCTATAAACATTGAGGAGTCAGTAAATGGGAATGGAATAACATCATGAAGGAGAAAGTAAGAAAAGAATATAACAGGTGTGTGTGTGTGTGTGTGGCGCTAAATACCAATTTGAATCCACAAATCAGAATATCAGCTATAAATTGGTTGTCCCTGTGGTGCAACACAGTTTCAGTCAGTGATGTGCCATGCGTGATACACACTTAGGCGATCATGTATCTTTCGATACATGACTGACGAGACAGAATTTTCCCACAGTAGGTTGTCCTTTCTTTCTGCAGCAGACCAGTTGCCATCCAAGGCTATAGAACCCAGTCTGTCTTGCTATTTACCCATAACTGGGGCAGGAGTGAAGAAGAGGATTCATACCTTTCCCAAGGATATTAGCATGTAAGTGAATTTCAGTCAATTGTGCACCATGGTGGCAGGGAGAAGAATAGGATTCATACTTTTCTGAAGGGTATTAGTACGTAAGTGAATGTAATGGATTTGACTGTAAAGTCAGTCAGTCATTTATGTGCCATGCATGATACACTCTGAGGCAATCATGTATCTTTTGATACATGACTGACAAGGCAGATTTTTTTCCTGTAGTAGGTTGCCATTTCTTTCTGCAGTAGACCAGTTGCCATCCAAGGCTATAGAATCCAGTCTGTCCTGCTATTTATCCACAGCTGGGGAGAAAAGAAGAGGATTCATATCTTTCCCAAGGGTATTAGCATGTAAGTGAATGCATTGGGTTCAAATGGAATTCGAACTCGGCTCTCCAATTCCTCAATCCGATCTGCTATCCATTACCCCATTGTAACTCCAGTTTCAACAGGAATTCATACAGTTTCAATATCCTTAACTGGACCATAGCTGACATTAAACAAATGGATGTCAAAACGGGAAAACTTCTCATTTGCAACAGCATGCATCATCCTAAGGCTGATGTCGATCATCTGTATGTGCCCACAACCAAAGGTGGCAGAGGATTAGTTCAACTAGAACTGACTTACAAAACTACAGCAATTGGTCTTCAAAGAGACCTGGAAACTACAGAAGACTGGGTGATGATATTTGTCAAAGAACATGAAAGAAATAAGAAACTTTATTCAGTAATAAAGGAAGAACAAATTCAACAGGGAATTTCAAGTGGGTGAAGAATTGCAAATAAACCATAATACACCAACTGTAGTGGCAAAGAAAGCAAAAACAAATGCAATGTACCAAATGTAGAAATGATGGCAAGATAAGTCACTTTATGGTCAATACTCTACCTGTACCAAACAAATAGATGGAGGCAAGCCCCATACTCCTCAGTGGTTAAGTAGAGCAGGGTTAAAAGCTGAAACTGAAGCTTTTATTCTTACTGCACAGGAACAATGTTTGCTAACTAGAAATTACCAAGTATACATACTGAAAAACTGTATTAAAGCTAAGTGCAGATTCTGTGATTAATATCCAGAAAGAATTGACCATCTTGTATCAGGGTGTTCAGTGTTGGCACACACTAAATATAAAACTCTGGATGATAGATAAAATGGGCACTGGAAAATATGAAACTTTTATTGGAAGGAAACTACAAGAAATTGGTCTGAACAGCATCTGGACCCAGTTACAGACATAAGACTTGTAACAGTTTTATGGGACTTTACAATACACATGGAGAGAACAATCAAAGCTAATTTTCTTGACATTGTGATCAAAGACCACAAGAACAGAATGTGCTTTCTTATTGACATGGAAGTCCCTGCAGATTGTAATGTATCTTTGAAGATCTTCAATAACTTATCAAAATACAAGTATCTTGAAGTGGAAATCTCAGAAATATGGCACACGAGGACATCAATAATTCCAGTTGTATTTGGAGCACTCGGATTAATTGGAAAAAGTTTCTTTTTACATATGTGACACACAAAAGGCTTTTGGAAAGTCATGAAAGTGACGTTCTACTTCACTTCAGCCTGGTAGCAGACTTGCAAATTTTATCACAAAACTTGCGGCTAAATGCGTTGAAAAAGTTCCTACCGTCAATGGCAAACAAGTTTGTTAGGAACACCAAAGAAGACAATTCACAAGAAATTCAGAACAAATTTTTGATAATAGATCCTTTTATTTAAATTAATTACATTATTGGCCTCCTCTTTGTTGACATATTTATTACTACGTTTCGGCTATTGTACACTCTGGCTTTCTTCAGGTGGTTGGAATGTCGAACGGAACCCTTTATCTTGCTCACTGAGGTAGAGAGTTCTATTTCCACGTGACATATTTAATGGATGTGTTGTGGAGTGGTTTCACAGTGGAGGCTTGTATTTGTACTAAGTCGGTCCTAAAATAGGTTCAACGTACAAAACGTTAGCAACTTGATATAATAGGTATAATGAAGAGTAATCTAGTTGTGGTCGCTGATACTTTAGTATTCGACTAACTGTAGTCCAACATCGACTCACCGACTGTCTGACCGACTGACCGGCTCACTTGTTACTCTTACTACTCCTACTTATTATAGGTGGGAGAGTCTATTAACTATAGAATAGGTGTGTTCCACTATAACAGGATGTCAGTTATCTCCTGTTAATTCCCCTCTCCAAGTTCTCCACTGCCTTAACCAGGGATTGAACTTTGGGTCCTGTCACTGAATCTAACTAACGCCTTTATCCACTGTGCCATGTGACAGATCTTTTATTACCACAATGTAAGATACCTAATAACAAAAGTGATAAAAATATCTTCCATTTTCTTAAGATGTCCTGCCCAGTGTTTTTAAATTATGAATTTAAGATTTAAAATTTGAAATTTTAGTTTTCAATTATTAATTTCTTTGTTCCTTAGTTGTTATCAATAATATTAATATTTTTTATTTATCTTATATTCACATTAAAATTGTTTATCTTATATTCACATTAAAATTGTTTATCTTATATTCACATTATAATATTTTTTTCATATTTTATTTTGTTGATAAATTTAAATTAATGTTAAACATTAACTGCAAAATATATCAGTCTATGTTTTTTGAAATTATCTTCAAAATGCCTATATATGTTAATTTATTCTTCCTTTTCTTCTTTCCCCACTTTTTCCTCCCACCCCTGCTTCCACATTTGCTTTCTTATATCTTTTCTTCTCTTTTTTCTCTTTGTCTAGTTTTCCTGTGAGATGACTTATTAAATAGGTCAATGGCTGGTCCTTACCCCCCTTCCCTTACTCTTAAGTATCTTAATAAAAATAGATTTAAAATTATTCCTATCTCTACCTTCCTTCTCTAATTTTGGCCACATCTGCCATCATCCTCATTCCCCTCTCTCTATCACCTTACATCAACTTAAAACTACCCCTCAAAAGTGTATAAAAATAATATGTAAATTTAAAACCATTTTTTATGCTTGGAAATATGATCTGAGGAACCAGGAAAAAAACTAGGGAAACAAAATATAATCAATGGACCCTTAAGGTTGTCTATTTTCTAATTAAATTAAAATTTATATATATATATATATATATATATATGTATGTTTGCGTGTGTGTGTGTATTAGGAAAATCAATGAGAACGTGGTAAAGATTTTTCATGTGACACAAAACATTAGGACTTCATTGGACAAAAATGATGTTTACGGTGACACACTCAGTGCATTAGATGCTCACTGCAATGAGTCTGACCATAATTTTGATTTAAAAACTGCTACTTTAATCAAAAGAGAGCAATTTATTAAAATAAAAATACATAAAAATATATAGAAAGTGCTTTAATTGCTAGATCATCTACAGTAAATTTAATTCCAGGTTCTTACAACATTTCCCCTTTCATGGCAGATCTTTTATTTTATTGATATGGATGGTTACAAGGAAGTGGGGAGATGGTATGTACTTATTTTATTACCACAGTAATAAAAAATGTCAGATTAAAAATAAAGTCCCTCAAAGGATGAAACATGCACACTAAGATTTTCTTTTGTCCTTATCCATATACATATATAGATGTGTGTGTGCGAGAACAAAACAGTAATAAGCTAGAACTTTAAGAAGGAAATTACTATCACCTGTATTGATTGTCACAAAGAATATATAGGAGAAACTTTGGACAAATTTAAATAAAAGTTTATATGAACATAAAAGGGATCTTCTACAAAACAGACCACTTAATGCATTATTGTCTCAGTGTAATGAGTTTGACCATATTTTTGATTTAAAAAAAATGCGACTTTAATTAAATGAGAAAGCAATTTACTCAAGCAAAAATGTATAGAAAGTGCTTTAATTACTAGATCGTCCATAGTAAATTTGTATCCAGCTTCTTACAGTTCACCTTTCTTGGCAGGTCTTTTATTTTCCCAATGTGGAATAATTAATAACAAAAATGATAAAAGCATAAACAAATAATTGTAATATAGCAACAACTCTAAGTAGAAACTTATGAAACCGTATTTGACTCATTGATATTTAGCAGGGAAAAACGTTTATTTTATTGTGATGGATGGTTACAAATGAGAGGAGAGATGGGATCTACTTATTTTATTACCACAGTAATAACAATGTAATATAGCAACAACTCTAAGTAGAAACTTATGAAACTCTATTGCTTGAAGCAATTGGATATCTAGCCACACTGATGAGCTGTGACACAGCAAAACAGGCTTGTATGTGGAGATATATCACCTGTAATAATTACCACAAGGAATACATAGGAGAAACCTCAAATTTAAATAAGATGAGGACAATAGTCCAAATAATGTAAATAGTGTACATAATACCTCATCTCACAAATACAGACAGATATATATATATATATATATATATATATATATATATATATATATATATATATATTTAAGTTATAAGGAACTTGGTAAACCGAATTGGTAAATCCAAAGAGGATGAAATCCTGAGAGCTCAATGTGAGGACAGAGCTAATATGTAATGAAAAACAAACCACTTTAATGTACCATTACGATAATTTATTTCACCTAAATCCTTTTTTAAGGATTCAGGATCATCAGGTAAAACTTCCAACAACGAATTGATGATCCTGAATCCTTAAAAAAGGATTTAGGTGAAATAAATTATCGTAATGGTACCTTAAAGTGGTTTGTTTATATATATATATATTGAGCATTGAGCTCTCAGGATTTCATCCTCTTTGGATTTACCAATTCGGTTTACCAAGTTCCTTATAACTTAACTATTAGCTCCTTATCAAATAAGTTGAGCTCTCTTTGGATTACCTCCCATCGGATTACTATAAGTACCTCCACTTCCAACACAAAATGGAAAAATTTACACCGGATTACTCACTCAAAAATATTCCTTACCCTTCTGTTGAATCTTTCACCATATCGTTAACGGAAAAAATTATTGACCTCATCAAACGGATGAGATGGAAAACTTACTTCTATTTTAATCCCCAAAATAAACCTACAAATCTTAATGACAATTTTCACTTAAAATCCCAAAATACACCTCCCTGCAATAAATTATTGGAACCATTTGAAAAGGACTTAATTAATCTAATAAACATAATATCTTTTAGAAAAAAATACAACTCATTCCAATCCAATCTTAAAAAGGACATCAATAACATCAAAAAATCTAAGAAGCTATGGATCAGAGCTGATAAATCCAAGAACATTTACAAGATTAATCCATCGGAATATAATCATCTGATTCTGAACAAAGTATCTAACTCTTATAAAAATGATAATAACTCCAAACACTTATCCTCCATACACAGAGAAACCGCTAAATTTGCATTTAAACACAACATTGCTGATAAAATGGGCACTACTCACTTAAAAGATGCCTACCTACTCTTTAAACACCATAAACCTAACTTTCAAAATAATATACAGTCCAGATTAATAAATCCCTCCAAATCAGAATTAGGACTAATTTCTCGAAACATTCTTAAAAGAATAAACGTATCTATATTAGAAAATTATCCCTTAAACCTTTGGAAAGATTCATCTGACACCATTAAGTGGTTCAAAAATATAAAATCTAAAAATAAAGCCACCTTTATCCAATTAGACATTATCGATTTTTACCCTTCCATTTCTAAAGATTTATTAGAAAATAGCCTAAATTTTGCTAGAAACTATACTGAAATCACCGACGAGGAAATTAAAATCATAATGGATTCCAGAAAATCTGTACTTAAACTTAACGAAACTACTTGGTTTAAAAATAACAGTGACAATTTCGATGTCCCAATGGGAGCGTTTGATTCTGCTCAAATAGCGGATCTAATAGGGATGTATATTTTAGATATTCTGAGCAGATTTCTTAACCCCCAAAATGTAGGGCTTTACAGGGATGATGGTCTCATTATTATACCTAACTCTAATGGACCTCTTACATCCCAACTCCAGAAGAAAATAATCAAGGCTTTCAAATATATAGGTTTTAAAATAGAAATATCATCTAACCTGAAAATAGTAAATTTTCTAGACGTAACATTTGATCTTGAAAACAACACATATAAACCTTTCCAAAAGGAGAACCAATCGCCCATATACATAAATATCGACTCAAACCACCCTATAGCAATTATGAAACAGATCCCTAACACTGTAAATACTAGAATAAATAAACTATCCTCTAGTAAAAGCATCTTTGATCAAAATAAATCAACATACAATCAAGCCCTATTAAAAAGCAAATTCAAACAAACACTCACTTATATAGATAAATCTACTAGCGACACGTCTTCTAAATCTAGAAATAGAAATAGGAAAATTATATGGTTTAACCCACCCTTCTGTAAGCTGTCGAACATTAATATAGGAAAATATTTTCTTAAACTTACAGATAAACATTTTAAAAAAGATAAGCTATTAAAAAAGTTGTTCAATAGAATGAATTTAAAAATTAGTTATTCCTGCATGAACAACATGGAAAAAATTATTAGCTCCCATAATAGTAAAATTTTAAATGAATTTTATAATCAACTTCAAAAAGATCCTAATACAAGCCCAAAGACCAAATCTACCTGTAACTGCAGGGAAGGATCTGTCTGTCCAGTAGAAGGAGTATGTTTGTCCAAAAACATAGTATACGAAGCTACGATTTTCCCCAAAGAAAATACTAAACATAAGAAGATCTACATAGGTATTTCTGCAGGAAGTTGGAAACAACGATTTTACAACCATCGTCAATCCTTTTATAATGAATCAAAAAAACACCAAACTGCACTTTCAAAGCACTATTGGGAGTTATTGGAAAACAAATTAACCCCACAAATAGAATGGAAAATCATCTCAAAAGCCAAAACTCCGATTAATTTCAGAGACCGATGCAATTTGTGCATTATGGAAAAAATACTAATTATAAAACATAAGGATCCGGACATACTATTGAACAGACATAATGAGTTGATTTGTAAATGTAGGCATAAAAATCACCTCAGTTTAAAAAAGTATGTGTAGATATATAAATAGAAAATATAAATTGTTTTAAATGAATATATGAAAATACTGACACTGTGCTCTTTGATAAATGTGTTGGAACTTAAAATTTATTTTTTTTTTTTTTTTTTGGGAACTTATTTAGATATATATATATGAACATTATAGATAAGGGTAACTATGTATTTATATTGTGGACACATATGTATGGTAGTATGGATATATATGTATAAATAGATATACACGTGTGTGAGTATAGGTATTACTAATATGAAGCATGTTTGAATACTGAATATTTTTTATATTTTTTTAACGTGCATGCTGCATGGGTGTGGATGTATATGTATAAATGTTTTAATGTTTGTTTTGTATGTATATGTATATTATATATGTATGTACAAGTATATGTGTGTGTACATGTACTTAAACATGTGTGTTTTTATGGTTTTAAACTACTTGTAATCTATATATGTATATAGACGTAATTACCTTAGAATTTATATTTGGTAAGTGTACATATGTATATGTGCTCTTTTTATATTTTGTTTTGTATGTAGGGTTTTGTGCTTATATATAAATGTATATCTATTTAAGGGTGTGTATGTGTATATGAGTATGTCTCTCTCTCTCTCTCTCTCTCTCTCTGTATATATATATACGGATGATTAAATGGTTAGATTAATTTTTTGATATATAGATTTATTTGTATATGGATATATGAATTGTATATGTATGTATATGTGTATATATGTGTGGATGTATATATGTATGTGTGGATGTATATATATATATATATATGTATATGTGTGTGTGTGTGTATGTATATATGTGCGTACGTACATAAATTGATTTTAAATGAAATATTGGGTCTTTCTAATGACATTTTAAATTTATTTTCTTAATTTTGTAATGTCCTTCTTTTGTAATATTCTATAGTTTAAATTTTGTTTTCTTCTGAAGGGAGTTTCATTTCTAAATTTAAAATTTAAATTTAAATATACCATTCTTTGACTATTAATAATAGTAATAATATTAGCTAAATTCCTTTAAAATGAAACACTTCCGAAATAACATTGATAAAATTAAATTTTAACTGTGAAATCTATATATATTTCAAATATTAAGATATAGATAAAGATTGCAAAATGTATATATAATTTATGTGTGAGGTTAAATGAATTTTTGTGTAAATTATCTCTAAAGTGTTTCTATGGTTTTATTTTTTTTATTATTTTTATTTTTTTTACTTGTTAATGATCGTATGTATATGTGTATATATATATGTGTGTGTGTGTGTATGTATATGTGTGTGTGTGTATGTATATATGTGCGTACGTGCATGAATTGATTTTAAATGAAATATTGGGTCTTTCTAATGACATTTTAATTTATTTTCTTTATTTGTAATGTCCTTCTTTTGTAATATTCTATAGTTTAAATTTTATTTTCTTCTGAAGGGAGTTTCATTTCTAAATTGATAATTTAAATTTAAATATACCATTCTTTGACTATTAATAATAGTAATAATATTAGCTAAATTCCTTTAAAATGAAACACTTCCGAAATCACACTGATAAAATTAAATTTTAACTGTGAAATCTATATATATTTTGAAATATAGATAAAGATTGTAAAATATAGTTTATGTATGAGGATAAATGAATTTTTTTGTGTAAATTATCTCAAAGGTTTTTTTTTTTTTTTTTTTTTTTTTTTTTTTACTTGTTAATGATCGTATGTATGTAGGGATTCACATGAATGCATTTGTGAGACATATATGAATAAATGAAAATTAATATTACCCTCAAATTCTATTATTAAATAATGAAACCTAATCTTTAATTTAGTTAACCAATGTAATAAATAAATTGCATTCATGAATTAATTTTGAATATTAAAATAGATGTTATATATATATATATATATATATATATATATATTTTTTTTTTTTTTTTTTTTTTTGGAAATACAATTAGTCGGGTGAATAAACTATTAAGATTTTAAATATTTCTTTATGTCCTAGATAAATATGTTTATTACAATAATAGTTATATTTAGTCCTGAAACTACTTACTTAAAAAATTAAATATTTAAGTTAATAACAAAATTTTTTTCAGACATCGAATTTTCTATCAAACATTGTAAACTATCTTTTACATAATTTTGTTAAAACAAAATTATAACAACTCCATCTCTCTTTCCCCCTCCCCCTATCCCTCTCTTTACCGTAAGACTCACTTGTATACATTTTCGACAATTCATTTCCGTTTTATTAACCATCTAAAGAGGCCAAGTTTTCTGTCACTCCTCCTACTCCAATATAAAACATACTTAAGAGAGATATAAAATTAACCCCTCCCTATACTTTATATTGTCTGTTTAACTACCACTCTCAACCCCCTCTATTAAATTACAAAAATTACACTACCCACCAATTTCTAATCCCATTTTTTTTCTCATTTCGTTGTTGGAAGATTTACCTGATGATCCTGAATCCTTAAAAAAGGATTTAGGTGAAATAAATTATCGTAATGGTACATTAAAGTGATTTGTTTTTCATTACATATTTATATATATATATATATATATATATATATACATATATATATATATATATATATATATATATATATATATATATATATATATATATATATATATATATATATATGTATATATATATGTATTGGAGGCAGGACAGAGTGATGAGTTGCAGCTTGGTTTGAGGAATCGGAGAGCTGAGTTTGAATTCCAGTCAAATTCATTACATTCACTTATGTACCCTTGCGAAAGGTATGAATTCTTCTCTTCTCTCCCCAGCTATAAGTAAATAGCAAGACAGATTGGGTTCTATAACCTTGTGTGACAACTGGTCTAGGAAAAGGATAATCAGCCTTGAGAGGGTTGATATATATATATATATATATATATATATATATATATATATATATATATATATATATATATATATACATATATATATATATACTCTCGACTCTCCCATTGAATTTGACGTATGAGGGTCAAGCAGATCAGTTCCTTAGAAACTGACAGCCCAACACCAGCACATGAGATTTGGTTATAGTGGTGAAGGTTTTGTGCAGGACCATCCACACTTTTTAAAGGGCTGATTACAGAGACCAGGTGCACTATGTGACACAAGGTCCCCAAATGACCCTCTGTAGGTTTTGAATTCAGAATTGTCCTTCTCCAAGACTAGTTGCCATCCAAGGCTATAGAACCCAGTCTGCCCTGCCATTTACCCATAGCTGGAGGGAGAAGAAGAGGATTCACACCTTTTCCCAAGGGTATTAGCACGTAAGTGAATGCAATGGATTCAACTGGAATTTGAACTCGGTTCTCCGATTCCTCAATCCAAGCCGCTATCAATTATCCATTACTTCACTGTGCCTCCTCCACCGTGCCTTATATATTATGGGCATGTGGCCGAGTGATTAGAACATTTGTATTCTGACCATGAGATCCGGGTTCGAATCTCACCATGGTCGATTTGTCAGGAAGGAGACTTCTTGATGTTATCGGATTGGAGGGGTTGATCCTAGCGTGGAAAGTTCCTGAAAACCACACCATGGGCTGACCCAATGGGCTAGATGGAACTGTTAGGGGCTGTCGATAGCTCAAGTCACATGGCTGAGGGTTTGAGTGTGTTGGCTTTGTTCAAATTGTTGATCACGCTAGATAACACACTCTTTCTCAAAAACTGTAACTAACGTCTGTTCAGCATAATTGCAGTATAAACCACAGGGATCTGAGAGTGTTGAATAAACACAAATGTGTCTGAACAAGCATCTGCAATAGGGATTGACTAGCCACCCTAGTAGACCAGTATCCTTAAATACGAGTGGCCAACTCTCTCTCTCTCTCTATATATATATATATGGGAAAAAAGCTATATAAAATTATTGATATCCCCTGATGAGTAGACGAAGTGATTGTGGCAGAGTCCGTCTAGAAAACTCTAGGCTTGAGATGTTGACGGTAGCAACAAGTGACAAACTTTAGATTTGTCTTTTGTCTCTTAGCCAGTCAATATGACTGATTTTAAAATTTCTGATACCACTCTGGCACAAATATCTCCAAATATTTCTATCCAACTCACTCAAACTTAGTATGGGGCACATTAACAGCTGAGAGTTTATGCTTTAGCTTGTCTTTATAGTGGAGCCATGACCATCCAACAGTCCTTCGTCCACAGTTAAACTGGCTATACATGAGGACCTTAGGTATTCTGTACAGTATTTACATTATTCGGACTATTGTCCTCAACTTTGTCGCCATATTTATCACAACGTTTCAGCCTTTGTACGTTCCGGAATTTCAAACTGTACCCTTTATTTCGATCACTGGGGTAGACTGTTCTAGTTCCACATGCCATGTTTGATGGATGTCAGTTATCTCCTGCTAATTTTCCCTCTGAAAGTTCTCCACTGCCTTAACCGGGTATTGAACTCACACTCTTTGGGTCCTGTCACTGGATCTAACCAACGCCTTTATCCACTGTGCCATGTGTGTGTGTGTATGTATACATATATATATGTTCAATGTGGACTTTCTCAAAACAAAAAAATGAAAGTCCACATTGGACAAAACGAGTCAGCAATAACTACAGTTTTCCTATTGTCATTTATATTTATAAACATATATATATATATATATATATATATATATATATATATATATATATATATATATATATATATATATATATATATATATATATATATATATATATATATATATATATATATATATATAAAAAGAAAGACAGAAAGAGACAGATTAAGAATCCACCATTCGTTATCATTTGCTTTTTTTTAATATGACCTTCGCTCTCTCTAACCTTCTACCTTTCTTTTCTGGAGCAACTAAGTGACTCATTATATATATATATATATATATATATATATATATATATATATATATACTTAAAAAATCAGGGGGTCTGCCTAGTGTTATTTATTTTTAAAAATAACTAAAGAATGCTACATTATTGATTTCATATGCACTTAAAAAAGTTTTCTGATATGTAAGCATATGTGAGGCTGTAATTTAACCTGCCAGCAATGCATTTACATTATTATTATTATTATTATTATTATTATTATTATTATTATTATTATTCACATCATCCTGCTCATTTTCTTTTACACCCTACGTTGTGCATTTGTTTATTTATTTTTTAAAACAATAATGTATGCTCGTTATTTTTTGGGTTTTTTTAAATAAAAAAGCGTTAGGTGGTCATTTGATAAAAAATTGTCTGAGGATGCCATGAAGTTAAAACCAAAGTAGCAGGTTTAACTGATTTCCTGATTTTTAAAGTTAAAAACTCTACATGTTATTATTTTTTCAGACATGTATTGATCACTTTTTAATACCACTGTTTCTTGGTCTGATTCAACTCTGACCAGGTATACTATTATAGGTATTACACACACACACATATATATATAAATATATATATAATACATGTAAAAGGTTTGTCACTTAGATGATCGGTGTTACCTTCAGTACCCTGACTCCAGAGTTTCGTAGATAAACCATCTGGAAATTACTCCATCCACTCTTCAGGGGTTATCAGTAACTGACTGCTTATACTTCTCAATCTTTCTTTTTTATATGCACTGACCATTGGTACAAGTTTCTTCTTTTTTCTTTAAAGACGTACAACATTTAACTTTATTTGCAAAACAGTGAAAAAGTCTCTCCTTTTAGTTCACATTCATCTCCAATGAGCAGACTTTTATCCTTTGTTTCTTGTTTAGGGATTCAGTTCCTGATCATTGCTTTGCTTGAGGCAAATTGATTAAAAAAACAAAACAAATTCACAATGGATAAAAGTGTCGGTTGAAGTAATTCAGTGATTTGATCCAAAGGTTTGTGAGTTCAATACTTGGCTACAGCAGAGGTGAACAAAAACTTGGAGAGTTAAAGGGAGATAACTGATACTGAGATATCCAGAAGATGTATGGCATGTGGAACTAGAACAATCTACTCTGGTATATGAAATAAAGGGTTCAGTTTAAAATTCCAATTACCTGAAGGAGGCTGGAGTGTACAATGGCTGAAGCATCATGAATATGAAAAGTGTAAATAATCATAATAGTGCATTTCACAAATAGAAACTGAAACTTAGGAATAATATTACCTAAAATATTAAGTCACACTGGAGTTTCTGAAGGAGTCATTTGTTTTGTTTTTTTTGCAAGTGAAAAATGCTACCAAGTGTAGGATACATTATCTTCTTTTACAGGATGAATTTACTGATGTCCTAAGGGGTCCCCAATGGTCATCTGACAGTCTGTTGGTGAGTATGGTTCAGTTGCTGCTTAGATGGTAAATGAGACAGATTTGATAGCAAGTGGAATTTTGCTGAACAAGAGAATGCCATGTGTCCTAAATAAAAATATAACAGAGCTGACAATGCACCTGCCAAGGAGCTTGCATGCAAGATCTTTTTATTCATTCTTTCACAAAGTGCTTGTTTTTGTCATGTATGTTTTCAATTTCTTTCTGCGGTACAAATTGTGATGAATACAGGGTATGATGCGTCGCCATTTTATATTTTTAATTTCACGCATGTGTTTTGTTTGTTTTTGATTTTGTCTACTGCACAGTATAGTAGGGTCAGTTGGGCATAGTCAGTAAGAAAAAGAGCACCATGACGCAATTCACCCTGCTAGAAATTTAGAAACAGCATGCTGTACTGCTTGGCATTCATGCGGGAAGCTCCAATAGAAACATTTCAGAGTGTTTGGCATCAATCAAAGGAGACTGCAGAAGATTTGGAAAGACTTGGATGAGTCTAATGCTGATTACGAAGGTATGGCAACTGATAAGAAAAGAACTCTCGAATTTGTTGGTGAGGGCCTCAGACTCAACATGAAGGCCTACATCGAGTGCCATGAAGAGATATTACTGACCTAGGTCAAGAGGGTGACTGCTGGAAGACCCTATGTCTAGCAACAGGATTCTGCACCATGCCACACAAGCAGGAGAACCCAGTCATGGCTGTCAGACAATTTCTGCAACCACATCACCCCTTACATCTGGCTACCTAACTCCCCAGACTGCAACCCCCTTAATTACTATGTGTGGGGTGCAGTTGAGTGAGAGACCAACCAAACTCCTTGTAAAACCAAAGATGAACTGAAGGCAAAGATTATGGCAGCATTCACCAACTTAAGGAGACCATCCAGAAGAGTAACAGGAGATTCCAAAGTCATCTGGAAGCCATGGTTGAAGCCAATGGTGATTTTATTGAATAAATCTACTCTTTAGTATTTCAAGATATTTTTGTGTAATTTTGGCAAATATATTTGTTAAACTGAGATGTCAGTGTTATTTTCATTTTTGCATAATTTAGACAATTTATCCATCGCACATCTTACATATACAGGGTGTCAACAAAGTCTTTAGACAATTTCAAAAAGTGATGAAAAACTTAGAAGAGGCAGCAAATACATTTTTGTTGTATATTAACATGGTTTGGTTTTTGTTTTGTTTTACAGCTTATCAACCTCAATGGGTTAATGGAATGCTGACAAGATTTTTATTGCTGGTAATATTTTTTTCTTTTCAAAAATGTATTGCTATTAAGTTTTTTATTTTCAAAAATGTATTACTGGTAATATTTTTTTCAAAAATCTATTGCTGGTAATAATTTTTTTCTTAAAAAATTCATTGCTTTTACAAAAATGTATTGCTGATGTGCGAGTCTATCATGCACAAACATACATACATACATACAAAAATACAAATCACATAAAACGCCAAGCATTCATTGGTTAATTAATCACTACTACGTTATTATAGACAATTTACAAATCGCAGTAATGCGACAATTTTGTAATTGCTCTATTTTCATGGAGTCAGTTTTGTGCACTTTTGGAAGAAACGGATCATAGAAGCTTTCTTAAGTCTCCCCAAAGCTCACTCGCTGATTGGTCGATGCCAACCAATCAGATCGTCTGCACGTGAAGAATAATTCTTCCCGCACAGCGATTTGGAGCCTATAGTCACTTATTATGCAAGAATTTTTCTTAGCTAATTAATGAGAATTCAGCTGCCAAATGAATCCACAACAGTTGAAACCATGCACCAACCTTCCCACTCACACACACCACTCACATGCTGAACATACCTTGTATCTCCACTCACATAATCTTTTCTTACACAGCAAAAGCTTACAAGTACAAACATTACAAGAGACTCTAATGAACATTCTTCCAGTGAACTTGAAACACTAAAATAACAGTTAAAGAGAGACAACTCTTGTTTTATTCAACCTTTTCTTTACTTGAATGCATGCTTTCTTTCACATCGTTGTTTGATATTGTACATCTTGTTAAATAGATATTTTATGTGTAACAATGTCTTTTGATTATCCTTTTCTGCGTCATCCCCAGTTTCCTAATTTAAAGTTAAATTAATGTGGTGAAGTCCGCCACACTGGTATTAAAACCTATTTTTACACTAGTGTTTTGACCACAGTTTGGAGTATCAGTTATTTGCCCATAGCTGCGACCCTAACAGGTGCTACCACCACGAGTGAGGGTGGACCTGGGAACACCAGCAATTAAAAGGTGGTTCCACACTCCTCAAAACCTCCTGATCAGAAGCCTTGCTGCCGAATGTAGTTTATCGTCTTACCCAGGACACAGATGGAGTTTATTATCTTACACAGAACGGATATTAATATGCTGTTATTAAAGTTCTTTTAATGACATTAATAAATAATGTCAATATGATGTTTTTATGTTTCAGACAACAATTAATATTGTTTTTATTTTTCAGATATATAACATTGTGAAAACCCTATAACAAAGTTTACAGCCACATCATGTTGAAACATTGGTTTCTGTATGATCACTGAAGTTAAGCAATGTTGAGCCTAGTCAGTAATTGGATGGGTGACCACTTGGGAATATTAGGTTCTGTAAGCTTGGATGTGTGGGTGCTATAATGGCTCAGAATTGTTAATCAGAGAGCCGAGTTCCAATTCCTGTGGAGTTTGTTATATTCATTTATGGGCAAATACTACTGAGAAAGGCATGAACATTCCTCTCCCAACTATGGATTAATTAGTAAATTAGAATTATGACAAAAAAAAAAAATCTTATAATTGGAAAATATTTTCTGGCTTTAAATAACCTGCATAGAATTGATAAGCCATAGAAAATGAATCAATAAAAATTCTATTAATTCGTTTTCATATGTTTTTATTTTATTATATAAAATTTTAAAAAAAAGTTTAAAACATGTTAAAATTAATAACTCTATGGAATTATCGGTATTATACTTAAACTTAGCTAGTCACAATCACTGACCCAAACATACCACCAAATTGATTTTCTAAGCGTAGCGTAGATGTGGTACAAGGCCGAAAGTGAGGAGCACCGGGAGGACACTACTCAGTCATAATTGATCTAGCGAGTTAAGCTTGTTAAACTGACATATAAATATATGCAGTGCCCCACCCCTAACTCGAGACGGCAAGGGGAATAACTCTCGGTTCCCAACATCTTTGATGACGTATCAAGCAATGATTGGTTGAATCTTCAGCCCCTTGCCAGCTTGACTAGGCCTCAGCCATTTTGTTCAAAAGGCACTTTGCACGTGTGACGTCTTTTCAGTCACTTCTCGTCCCCAGAGCGTTCACTTCTCCATCATGGATTCTGTTAAGAGCAAGAAATCTAAGGTATTTTTCACGTACTTTTCTTTTAATACTCTAATCACCATTTGTTTCTTGTTACTTTATTTTTCTCTATTTTAAAACATTTGCTCTGTCCTCGATTTTAAAGCCTTACATGAGTTTTTTCCATGAAGCCACCATACTTATTTTTAAATGCATATTGATTAAAAAAAAAACACGAAACAAAAAAAACTTTAAATTAATATATTGGATTTCTTCTTAAAATTAATTTAAAATTATTTGATTTCTTTTTATTGAATTATTTATGCTCATGATTCAATGGTAGCTATATATCTTTTGAGATTTTTTTTTTTTGTAATGTGCGCATTTAAATGGATATTCGCTTTTATAGCTCTTTTAAATTATTTTTTCAAATTAATTAATATTCATGCTTCATTGCCTTAAAATTCTTCCCAAATAAATATGTTCTTCAAAATATAAATCGATTTTAAATCCTTCGCCCCCTCCCTTTTTTTTTTTTTTTTTTTTTTTTGTAATCCTTTTCTAAAGGAAGCACGTGTTCCTTAACATAAAATTTGTTCTTTATACATCTTCTCATTTCTCTTATTACATCTTCTTAATTAAATTTTCTATGTATTACTTTACTTGTATATTTTAAAACCTTTTATGTTTTTATTTCACATAAATAGAAACTTTACAAAAATACTGGTGAAAATACTGGGGGGGATAAAAAAAGGGGGGGGGAAATCGCTCACGTTGGTTGTTTGCTGATTTATTGTTCAGTAATTAAACTTAAAAACGATTTTGTGTAAAATTGTAGATTAGGGCACAGAAACAAATTTTAAAAAAATCCTGAAGATTTCAAAAACAGTATTAAAAATTTGCAGAAACCTACCAATTAGGAGAGATCGACAATTTTACTTGGATTTTTTTGTCTCTGTCTATACAACCCGGCCGACATTTGGTCTTCCCTTCTTATTAATAAACATTTTGACTTTAAAAATTTTTTTTAAAGTTTGAGACCCTTCTTGGGTGGGGGTGTATTTGAGAATCTTATTTGGGTCCTGGATACAATTTGGCCACCTCAGTCAGGAATTTGTGGAAGTGCTCGGATTCTTTTTAGTTTTTTTAATTTTAATTATCCTATAATGGCTAAACTTTCGCGGAGTCATTTTTACCCGGAACCCAACTAAAATTGCGGTAGATTTTTCCCGATTTTTTAAAATTAGTTTATTTCTTACACCAGGAATGATACTTTTTATATTTAAATTGAGCACTGATCTGTTATCTTTATTTCGCGCAGTAATCAAAGCCAGCAATGGCCGGGCCGTAGCCCGAGACACAAAAATAAAACCACCCAACAAAGATTGTCGATATTTCCTAAACGGTAAATTTTCGTAAACTTTTAATCCGGTTTTTGGGATATTCAGACTCATTTACACCAGAAATGATGTTGCTCTTAATTGCTTTCTGGGTCCTAATCTGTAATTTTACCAAATTTTTAATTGCAGTAAATTTTAATTAACGATTTTATTACTTTTAGTTTCATGTTTGTGAAGGTTTCCTTTAAAAAATGGAGAGGGGCTGTTTTTTCCTCCTTTTTTTTTTTTTTTTTGTAATCATTATCGAAAGAATGTTTGCTTTAAATTTAAAATGTAATACTCAGTTCTTAAAAAAATCCTTCGAGTATATTTGTCTTTAATCGCCGCCTGTTGCATTTTTCTAATCTTAAACGCAACTTTCCTCTAAATCGGAAAAATGCCGGATATCGATTTTATTTTTATATATATGTATAAAGAAAAATGTATTAGTAGCAGAGATCCTTGTATTTTGCTGAGATTAGCATCCTAGTCTTCCAACTCATTAAGCAATTATTAAAAGTACTTAAATATTGTCTTAAAGTGTTACATTGGATTGCTTTTCAATTTTCATCAAAGCTACTGTAGCTTGATGACCTGGAGGCGGTCCAGGCATTCTTCCAGCAATACCGCACGTTTATATCGATGAAGGCGTATTGACGTCGTTATTCTCTAGCAATACTGCTCGTTGATCTTATCCTTCATAAGTCCATACTATTATGTCCACCCGTCAAAAAAAAAAATCCATTACTTCCATATATTATTTTGCAAGGTCGTGGGGTGCTGATCAGTTGAGGAGAGCCTAAGGAAAGCCGGTCGCTCTTTTCTATGAAGTACTTCCTTTTTTTTCTTTTTCTTTTAATCCACTTTTTTAGAATATTTCCAATGCGATGTTGAAAAATCTTAATTAGGTCGGAAACTAAAGTGGGTCATTTTCGGTGTTACTCCACTTTCGTTTCTCTAGAATTGCTCTAGACATAAAAATGATTGATAAATTAAATGATTGACTATTAAATCTTTCAGTTTTAAGATTTTATGTGGAGCGGTCAATCTGGAATTACTACAATTCAACTCCTTTCTCCTTTCCTACTAATATACCGGCAGAGAAAGATACATTTTTTTTTTATCATTTTGATGAAATTAGAAAATTAGTGTAAAAGAAAAACTTACTTTATCCTCGTAAATTTGTTGCTTATTTTTCATTAGAAGACTCTTTAATTAATAAAATAAATAATAAACTTAAAATTTTTCGTGAAACACAGATGTAATGAATTTGAGTGAACCACGTGGCAATCTGAATATTTTGAAAAATCGGTTAAAATTTTTCACTTTGGTTAAATTTTTTTTTTAACCAGATATTTATATTCGATTTTATTTTAGTAAGTAAATCATGCTGGCTCTTTTCCTTTTTTTTTTTTTTTTAATCAATTTTCTTTAGTCTGGAATTAAAAAGAAAACCCTTTCTTTTCAGTACTTATTTAATTTAATTATCATAAAGCCGGGCTTCAAACCACGTGGCTTCCTCAACCATCGACTTTTTTTTTTTTTTTTTTTTTCTCACAAGTTAGTCTCAAACTCAACTAATGAATGTTATGTAAGTTCAACCCGCACTGGGTGCTTCATGCCTGTCCTATGCTAAAAAAAAAAAATTACCAATTTGATCGTGTGACGTATCAGAAATAAAACAATAATTCTGTATCGATTTATATACGGGTTTTAAAAAAGGCGGAACGGTTTCGCCCCCCCCCCCAAGAAATGTATTTTTATATTTTTGTGTAACTATTCGGGAATTCTTATCAAAAACTAAGTGCGGAGATCACATTGCAAATTACCCATATATTATTAGTGATTAAATCAAATCCTTACCAAACAATATGGTATGATTACTTATAATTCTTTTGCTTACTTTCTTACCACGTGGAGTCGCCGTCACCATTTTGTATTTTGCCCATTTCTCTTACCGTCACTTTTTAACATTGAGAATAATTTCCACTAAATGATCTCCCTTAGACGGGATAGCCTATAAATGCATATTGGAGGGGGGATATTTCCAGGGGTCACAATCTAGCCCCCCCCCCCCATTAAGTCAGGGTATTTATCAAATTTAAATTTTAAATAAACTCTATTCGGTCGTTTTTTTATTAACCAATGGCGACGTGTCTGCAGTCCCCTTGCTCTTAAGTCTGATTATGTGCATATTTTATTTTTTTCGGGTAACATTTTTTTTGTGAGTTCTTAATTTTTTTTTTTTTTTTTTTTTTAATTGCCTGAGGAGATGCAAACCTATTTTTATAGTGGGGTGGATGAGCTCCTTGCTTTGGGTAAACGAAAGTGTTGTTGCATCTTCTACACTGTTACTTTTTAGCGTGTGGAATTAACGAAAACTCGTTATCGAATGAAATTACATTTTTGCATAAAGATGGATATTTTTGGCCGAGCCTACGGGCTCGCGGACTACCCACATTAAACCGGCCTTGTGCCACATTTATTTAATCCTCGTGGGTGGATTAATAAATACAAAGATGGACACTGGTCAGGGTCCAGTTTATCCAGATATTTCAGTTGTCATCGTAACCTTCTTTTCCAAACTGTATTAGCTCGTGTCAGCCATTTGAATTTGTCTTGCGACAAGACAAGACTTTCGGGCAGCCTGTGTATTATGCTTTTTATTAGTTTTAGACTAGTTTATTAATGGTTGGTGCCCAGTTTGCTGTCTCGATTAGAAATGTAAATCGAACCCTCACTTCAAATGTTTCTCTATTGAGAAAGGGAAATAAAGACCGAAACCAGAACAGGGCTAGAAACTTGCTTAGCTTAAGTTGAACTTGAATCCTTGCCTGAAATATTTGGCTTAGGGAATAAATGCGAGAAATATTTTTCAACATTGACTGAAGTTGTTTCCCTTTTAATCTTTTTAAGTCTTGCTGTTTTTTTTCTTTAAAGATTGTAACGATTTTTTTCTTTTCAGGACAGTATGGTGAAAACTCCGAAATCAGCTAAGAAAAATGAAGTAAGTAGAATTTTAGACTGGTTTGTGTCATTGAAATTATTTAGCCCACAGCATGTTAGTTCTAAAGTTGGCACATGTTATTCTTTGCAAGAGTTCCCAATAAAATACTTTGTATAGTGACAACTTGTAGTAATTAGATGCCTCCACTTTGATGCTGGGGGTGGGGGAACAGTCTAGAATGAAGAAAGGCCACAAACTTAAGTTATAACTCAGAAAAAAAACAATTCGAATTCTTTTTTAAAAATATTAATGGTTGTCAGATTGTAATAAGCTTTATAATATTAAGTCTTATCCTCAAGTGTTTCAAGCTTATCTTCATTGCTTGAGACTAGCTGTTGACCTCTGTGTCTGCTTTTATATTATGTATGCTTAATCTCCAATATTGAGTACTTTTTATAGTATTAATTCACTTAGTGAATTACCAAGTTTTAAACAGTCCAAGTCACAAGTAATAATATAAAATAATAGATAAGTTGACTGTAAATATCTGTATAAACCATAATTGCTTTGTGATGCTTCATCAGGTCTGGTGTTAGAAAAAAACAAAAAAACTTGAGTATTCTAAAAACAGCATTAAAAATTTGTGGGGAATTTAGGAGATATCAAGCTACAGCCTGGTTAACAGTTGATTGTTACAAAGTTAGTAATAAAAATTGCAGAAAGTTGACCTTTTTCAGAGGATATTGACAATCTTGTTTGTGTCTCCGGTACAACTTGACCCCACCTGTTTTTTTTTTTTTTTTTTTTTTTTTTTTTTACTCCATTCAGCAGGTGAGATCTCTTGGCTTAGTCCTGCCAACTTTGTCCATATCTACATCATGATACTCGTGACAACCTAGCACTACAAGGAGCTAGTCCAAAACTGTCCTCAATCTCAACTGACAGTTGACCTTAAGCATCCGGTTTGGTGTCACTTGACCCCAAAAGTTTTCATGAATCTATTGGATCCATTTTTGGTTAAATGGATTGAATATTTCCATACTCTATCATTGGTTATCAAACATGACACAGTGGATAAAGGCGTTGGTAAGATCCAGTGACAGGATCCGAAGAGTGAGTTCAATACCCGGTTATGGCAGTGGAGAACTTCCAGAGGGAAATTAGCAGGAGATAACTGACATCCGTCAAACATTGCACGTGGAACTAGAACAGTCTACCCCAGAAATAAAGGGTTCAGTTCGAAATTCCAACCACCTGAAAAGGGCCGGAGCGTACAACGGCCGAAACATTGTGATAAATATCGCGACAAAGATGAGGACAATAGTCCGAATAATATAAATAATGAAATAGTTAAGATACATCAAATTTGTATCTTTGTGGGTGTCCCATTCATACAGATGTTGGCTGGGGATTTCATAGGCTGAACAAGATATAAATGTGAAGCATCAGTTGGTAGACTAAAAATCCTGCAAGTGTACCAGAATACAACAGGTATTGTGTTCTTAATTGGAATCTGCTGCTTATGCACAAGCAAGAACATCCTTTTCATTAAATGACCCCCCTCCCCCATATATATATATATATATATATCATTTATTTTACCTTTGTATCAGGATTTCCCTGAATTTGTTTTTCTAAAAGTAAGTTTCATATTTATACAAAGATACATGTGATTCCTGTATGTGAAGATCATAAGAAATATACATAAATTGTTGATGCTAAAAAAAAAAAAAAATGACCTTGTGAAATGTTTTTGATTATATATATATATATATATATATATATATATATATATATATATATATATATATATATATATATATATATATATATATATATAATGGGTTGTAATGCAAAATGTGGCTCTTGGTTTGGGTTACAGTTGAATAAAAAGAAAAGAAAAAATTTTTGGAAAACTCTGTTCTAGAAACTTGTACCAAAGGGCTACAAAGATTATGTGCAGATATATGGCTACTTTAAATATTTTTGTTCTCTTTTCAATTTCAGGTTTATTTTTGAATTTATTTGCTTTCTTTGGTTTTTGTCACTCACTCACTTATCTGGATGCCTCTTTGAAAGTCTGACTCCTCTTGAGACTATTTTTATTTTTCATTTTAGCCCGCCAAAACACCAGTCTCCAAGATTGTCCCATTGAAGGACACACCACGACCTGTCTTGTCTAACAAGAAACAGAATGGCCTTCAGGCTGGTGTAAGTTTGAAAACTTTTTTTGTCCATGCAAAACAAGATCAAAACTGTCATCTTATGCAAGCATTGTGCATAGCAAAACTTTTCCTTGCTGTTTTTAAGCACTTTCAGCTCAATAAATTTTTAATACTTATTAATAATTCACTATAAAAATCTTTGATATATTTGGGTTTCTCTCTATGATCCATTAATACCTCGGTGTGGTTGGTACTTATGAGTTATGGCTTTTGGGGTGGGGGCTTTGTGTCATAAATGTTGCAACTGTATTATATAGGCATTTTGATTAACAAATGCGTCAATGTTGGTTTTTTAAATAAAAGGTGGGGGAAATTACAATAACCATTAATGGTAATTTGAAAAAGCAAATGTATATTAAGTGGTGGGGGGGGTATGAGAGAAAATTAGTTGGAGCTGACTTGTTCTTGCATCAGAGCTTGGTGGGAAAGGTAGAATTGGTGTGTCATATCTAAGGGTGTGAGAGTGAGGATATAAGGTTTTTCTATTATCTTTCCTGGAACATGTGCCAAGGGGACGGGTCAGCTCTTGGTTTTGAAAGTAAATTAATTTGCCTCTAGTATATATATTAAAAATAATAAATGGCTGTGATTGTTGGTATTCTTTTGTTTTGCTAAAGGGAATTTTTTTTCTCATTTTAGACTCCCAATAAAAAAGGAAATGCCACTCCTGGTAACAAAAAGACCCCAAAATCTGAATCAAAGAAAAAAAACAAAACGCCAGCAAAAAAGGTAACAAAAGTTTTAATCATTGCTTTGCAGTTTTGTATGCTTTTTTTCCCCCCATTACACAGACATGACCTTTTTGTTTTACTTTTGTTAATGAAAAAGATTCACATTTCAGACTTTTCTTTCTTGGGTTTAAATTCAAATCTTGCCTGAACAAAAATTTAAGAATTTTTGAAGTGTACAGGTGTGCACCCTGTATCCTTGAAGCATAAAAATCTCAAGACACAGTAGCCTTCTCATCTGTGCATCCCATGGATGCAACTGAACTTCCCCACGAAAAGTTACGAATTGCTTAAACCCAACCCATAACTATTGCGACAAAAGGAATTTGTTGGCCAAGAGGCATCGTTCTATTTTTAAAATGTAACTAATATTCTTTCTGTGATTAAATGCCAATTGTTAACCAAGTGAGCTTAGATAGTGATGGTAATTAGTCTTTTTCTTTTGCTAATCTAGTTTTACATTCAGTTTAAAAAAAGTAACAGGCAGAGATATTTAACATTGTGTTCAAATAATGTTTAACAGGGCTCAAAATGTCTTCAGAAAAACACAGCACAAATCATACACAGGCACACTGTATGGTGGATAAATTGTTTAAATTATGCAAAATAAAACTGACCTCATTTCAATAGTTTTATTTACTGAAATTAGACAAAAATATCTTTTTAAATACTAAAGTTTTATTCAATAAAATTGTTAGTTTCAACCTTGGCAGCTTCAGATTCAACTGTAATTCTTTTGGGCACTCTCCTTGTTTTAAATTAATGAAGGCTGCCATAATTCCTTGCCTTCAGTTCCTCATTAGTGTTACAAGTTTTGATGGTCTCTTGCACAACTGCACCTCGCACAATCAAAGGTGTGGTATGGTGCAGAGTCCTGTTAGACATCGGGTTTTCCAGCAGCCACTCTTGACTCAGGGCAGCACTATCTTTTCAAGGCACTTTATGTAGGACTGTGACAAATTGGGAGCTCTTATGAAAGCAATTAGTGAGTTTTCAAAGTTGCCTTATCTTCATAATCATAATTACTTAACCAACTCGGTTCAAAATCCTATGCAATGCCCTTGGATTGATACCCAAACACTTTAAAATGTTCATATTGGTATTGAATGCCATTCTTGACAGCATGCAGTTTCTAAATTTCTGATGAAGTGAATTGCATCACGATGCTCTTATAATCATTGGTGCCCAACTGGCCCTACTACATGTGCTGTTGTCAAAAACAAACCCCGTACATGTCTGAAATTAAAAGTATCAAATGGTGGCAATTTAAATCTATTTAATTTTTTTAAAAAAATGCAAATTCTTCACAATTAAAATACAAAAAAAAATTGTCATAATTCTCAAATAGTTTCTTAATTACTATTTTTTGTATTTAATTTTATAACCTTTTCTGTTAATTTAATTAATTTGACATGATTAAAATTAAAAAAAACGAAACAAAAATTCTCTGTATCAATGAATGAAGTTTTAAATAATTCCAAGCTTAATTTGGACCTACCCAAATCACCACCTTTGTTCCCCAGGGGTTCACGACGTTAAAAAACCTATCAGCATCTTTCTCACACATGTGATCTTAAAAAGATCTAATCTGAAAGAACAAACCAGGAACCTATGCAGTCTCAGGTGAGGGCCATGATATCAAATGTACTATAATTAATTCTCAACCTCAGATGGTTTCATCCAAAAGGCTGCCTTGGTTTGGATGTTTAAAGAAAAAACAATGTTATATTAATTAAACAAGGTTCCTTATTTTACTACAGGATAACACTGACAAAAAAATGCTAATTACTTATTAAGTTGGCAGGCCAGATGTCTTTGGAATAGGGGTGGGGGGCATTTTTAAAGATTACTAAATGTTTATATTAAGATGCCAGTTTCTGATGGTGGGCTAAAAGCATGTGGTCCCTGCACCACTTTCAGCCGAAGAATATTTTTTTTTTTTTTTTTTTTTTTTTTTTTCCATATGCTCACTGGGTTTGGAAGGGATTATTCCAATAGTTGTTGATTGGGGGAAGAAGTCTTTGAATGCATTTGTCTTATTTTAGTTTTTCTTTCCTTTTGAAGGAGGAGGAGGAAGATGATGATGATGAGGACGATGATTCCGAGATTGAATTCAATAGTGAACTAATGAAGAAATTAGAAGACATGTCTGATTCTGAGGAGGATGATGACGATGAGGAAATGGATGAGGATGACGACGATGAGGAAATGGACGATGATGACGATGAGGATGATGACGACGATGAGTCACTTGGTATGATATATTGACCTGATTCCTCTTCTAAATTTATTTTCTACTATAGTCCATAAATTGACTTTTTTATCTTATAACTTATCAGCCTTTTGCCAGTTATTTAAAGCTAGAAAATATTTTTAGAAGATAATGATTTAGACAATTCCTACCATTTAACCCATATCTAGGGAAAGATGTATTTGAGTACCGTATATACTTGTGTATCATGCAACTTTTGAAGCTAATTTTAAGGGCGTTGCATCATACTCAAGATATAAAATTAGCATGTGCTGCTGGCCCTAGCTATGCTGTTGACCAAACTATATATGCCTTTACTGTAGTCTAAAAGTACAGCTGTATGTAAAGTAAACATTGCACATTACCCAGGTATATATTGTAGGTGCAAATGACAAACCCAACTCAGATCTTTGATTAACAATTCAGCACCATTACCCATTACACTACCCACACATACTGTAAGTCAAATTATTAAATCCGATCTTACCAGGACACATCACTAAAGTGTGATCTTTAAGCTGAAAAACTTTTTCTTTAACATCTAGTACTCTGCCTCATTTATAAATATTACTTCCCCTTTTATTGAATATGGAATTCCCTCAAAATATAGGGTTTTAGCTATTAGTTCTATATATTTGAAATTAGTTTCAGTGAAGATTGTTTTCAGTGTTGCCATAGAAGGATATGACTGTACAACCAAGAAATTCAACTTACATTGGCAGGACTAACATTTAGTGAAAATAATTACTGACAGTGATAAAGATTAAGTGAAGCCAATAATGACTAATTGAGAAAGGTAAAATGGAAAGTTCTATTCACTCTTACTTGTAGATTAAGGAATTTAGTTTAAAATATCAAATGACAGATTCTTTACTTAGACATAGAAGCCATGTGCTTGGTGTCTCCTGGCCTTTTTAAAAATATTTTTAGTGTACCCAGGGTTAAATGCTGTTTTTGACTGATGTCTCCGAAACATTGTGACTGATCATGAAAATAAATTCATATCAATCCATTGTTTATATAGGAAAAGGTGTTAGTTTAAACTGAAACTGGGAGACTAATTTTGTGTGTCTGGAGATGGTGGGGCTTGGGACCCTGTAAAGAGAAGTTGAATTGATTGATCATTCCCTATGATGCAGGCCTTGAGAAACCTATTTTGCTGAGAGATTATGTAAATTTCATTTGACAGTTAAGTCAGTGACTTTCCATGTGAGGAATCTACTAATGTTACTAATTGTTTTTCAGATGAGGAGGAATTGAAACAACTGATCAAGTCTCTTAAGGAAAAAGAAAAGAAATCTGATAAGAAAGAAACGGCAGCTAAAAAGACACCAGCAGCCAAAGAACAAGGTAATTTTTTTTTTTTTTTTTTTTTTTTTCTTTCTTTCTTTGAGGAATAATTTTTCAAGCTTGTATCCACACATTGGGGGATGAAAATTATCTTAAAGCAGATATGTCCTTAGTCTATGTAAGTTTCTGTTCCTGATTTCAAAATGTATGTAATATTCATTTGTTTTAGGAACACGTCTTGCAAAGCCCACTTTGGACCAACACTAGTCTTATTTTAAAAATTTCTCTTGCCTATTTGTGGGCCTATGGACTCCTGTTGAGAATCGCCTGTTATAAATCACAAGTTGGCTCTATAGATGTTGAAGGAACACGAATGTTCTCGACAAAACTTTTGTTACAGTATCTGGACAAGATGGCATGATCACCAGATTGAACAATGCCAATATACACCAAGGCCTTGGTCACAGTGACTTATGACTTCATTATGGCTTAGTCATCAGCTTCTGAACAGTTCTGGCTACCCAATTTCACACGGGTTTTGCTCAATTTGTGTTGTGCTTTTCCAACTCTTCCAAATAGTGTCATATGCCTGGATCATCTCTCGAGGCCATTATCATTGTCACCATAAAGGGCCCCACCGTCGCCCCAGTCAAATTAACCTTCATGCTGTATGTGACTTTATTTGCTATACCAAACATCCTGCCACTTAAGGTGACCCTGATCCCTGAACAGTAGTGTTTTCATATCCTGCTATGGCAACAGAAAACAAGAGAACAGCAATAAGCTGCCCTGAACCTAGCTCATAAATATTGTGTGATGAATATAGCCATGTCTGCTCACTGAAGATAGGCCATAAACGTAGACACAGAAACGACCCATCTACCAGTATGATACCTAACAGAACATTTCAGGTAACCTTTGTAATAAAATATGTAGGTCCGCCATTGGACTCCTTTGGTTTCATAAAAGTAAACACTTAGATAATCTGGTTGCTGTCAGGACTCTCCATTACCCAATGCAGAATCACTGGCAAGTCACTTGAAGATTTTATGAACGATTTAAGACTACATCAAGGACATCCCTAAAATGTCCATTTGAGTTATGAATCCTGGGGGTGGTCACATTGTCATCAGTTGACTTATGGCATGTATAGACAAGTTTAAGTTGGATTTATTTAATGTGTAATTTCTCGCAGCCATTTTGTATTAGTGTTTATTTGTTATTGCGATTAACGCTCCTTTTTAGTTTTCTATTAATTTTCTTATGAGAACTCGTGAAAGCCATCTTGAATTTACTTTTGTACATTTGTTGTAGATAGATCCCTATTGAAAAAAATGTTTTTGGTATTTTGTTTTTGTTTTGGTAAACTGGCTACAAAATGAATTTTGAATTATCTCTTATGTAGAGGAAAGGTTTCTAGAGTATTTTCTTCTCTGCAGCTACAAAGAAAGTTAAAGCAACACCAGCTGCCACATCTGAAAAAGAATCTAAAGGTCGGAAGGAAACTAAAGAAACCAAAAAGTCTCCAACCAAAAAAGAAAAAGTCGTCCCAAAAGAGTTGCCTAAAAAGGATAAACAAACTGCTGTAAAAGCTTCAACTGCTCCACTCGACAAAGAAGAGCAAATAAGTAAGTAAATAGAAAAATTATATAACCATGAAATTGCTAAAGAAAGCGCATAGTCTGAAATAGTCCGTACTTGATGAAAACAAAACTTTATCGTCAAACTGTTTGTTACTGAGAAGAGGAAAGAACAGTCATTTTTAATTTTTTTTTTTTTTTTAAATTCTGTCTTTATTAGAATATTCTAACTTTCAGTTGATAAACCTTGTTTCTCATCATCATCACGGACTCTAGTAAATAACATGAGACGAAAGGAAATCATATTGATACATATTTTTTTTAATCCTATCTAAGCTTTTGGCTTACATACGACCTTATCGATGATGACGATTACATTTCAATATATCAAACAAACAATACACTGATGAAACGAGGATTGTTTTTGTTGCATGAAAAATTTCAAAGCAATGACAAACTTGTGTATACGAAACACGGAAATGAAAATAGCGCCACAGCTCATTACGGCACACGTTGGATGGGACCATCAAGTGGGGGGGGGGGCATTTGATGTCATTTTGGGTCCTTCTTTGCTTTTCACAAGGACAGTTGATTATGTGCTACTGAATCTACACTTGTTTTTAAAATATTTATCAATTTGTTTTTTATTCTGAATATTGAATCAAATGTGGTGGGGATGTTTTGTATTTTTTTTTTTTTTTTTTTTTTTTTTTTTTTTTGTATATTTTTCAAAAGGTGTCTCATCTTTTTTGTTAGAGTAATTTTTTTTTTTTTTTTTCTATTTTAGAGTTAGTCAATGAGAGGGATCAGCGAACTTTATTTCTTAAGGACTTACCAATTGAAATCCAGGAAGATGCTCTCATGAAATTGTCAAAAGATATTCAAAGTGTTCGCATTCGCAAACGGATTCGAAGGGATCCCAAGAAAACTGCATGGTTTGTTTTCCTTCTTTTTCTCTCGCTCACTCTCTCACCAGCCATATAGAATTGCTGGGGGTGGGAGGGGTGATGCCTCTGATATTTATAGACACCCTCCTGACATTATAACCATTAATTGCTCTTTGATATATGCTTATTGAAAATAAGCATATATCCAATATACTTCTACCTCTTCTGCATCTTGTTCACACCACTGACCTTGTGCCAGACAGCTAAGTAATTACATACTGACTTATTCTGCTTTAATATTAAAACCTGAACATTTTGATCTCGAGCTTAGCCTTTAACCCTCTGCATTGTTCACTAGGCTCCTCTACTGTACTACTTCAGTCCTGGTCATTTTCTGATGCCATAGCAGGATATGATGACACTACAGCAAAACAAGTTAGTGAACTAGTAATAAATTGTTCTGTTGGTGTTCAATTTACAAAAAAAAAAAAAAATGATTTTTTTTTTTCCTTTCTTAGAAATATGTCTGAAAGGCCATATTTGATTTATGCAGTATCCTATTTTCCTGACAACACTTATTTTACATGTTAGCCTTCACTGCATTGTTTTTCAAGGCTCTTATACTGCACTACGCAATTTCAGTCATGGTCATTTTATGTTGCCATAGCAGGATATGGCAACACAATTAGAAAATTCAAACACACTGCTATTCATTCATCTGAGTCATTAAGTGGTAGGATTGACATATATGCTTTGCAAACAAAATCATCTCCAGAAGGTTAAAATGACCTTTTAGCACACTGCCGTTATTTGATTTGTTTCTCTCAGTTATGCTAAACCAGACTTTGAAGTGACAAGTGATTTTTATAAGAGTTATTTATTTCTTTACAGTTACGCATTTTTGGAATTTGAAAACGAGGCTGCTGCTGAAAAGAATTTTAAATCACTGAGTGAGACAGTAATGAAAGGTAAACCACTGATAGTTGACTATACAGGCAAAAAGAGTCTTCACCGGCCAAAAGAACCAAAAATCATCAAGGAGTTGGATCCCAAGAAATTGTACATCACTGGATTTCCATACACAACAACAGAAATTGAACTGAAACAGTTGTTCCCAAAAGCAGAGTCTTTGGTTATGCCAATCAAACGGAACACGAAGAGGCCATTAGGGCAAGTATTTGCAACTAGTATTTCACCCTTGGTTTTATTTTTTTTTTTTATTTATTTTTTTTTTTATTTATTTATTTATTTTTATTTTTTTTTTTGTACTGCTGCTATGCCATTTAATTTTCTGTTTCTTTGAGAAATTCTTACCATTTCTCATCTCGCCCATCCCCATTCCTTTCACACAATGGACCCACTTTTCTTCCTGACCAATCTAGTGTCATTCGGATTAGTACAATAGTGGATAAGGGATTTGCCAGATGACTGATGGTCATGCTAGAATTTTCTTAATCCAGCAGGGGGGCCACTTCATCGTCTAAATTGGCAGATATCAGTTAATAAGGAAATAAAGCAAATGGAATTTTAATGGCCACCACCCCAATTCGCATGTGCCCACCCACATTTACTTAATCCTGTGCACCTGGCACCCCCTCCTCTCTTTTGAACCCCCACTTCCCATGAATCCCATCCAGACCATAATCAATTTTTTTCCTTTTTTTTCCTTAATAGGTTTGCCTTTGTCAAATTTGAAGATGCTGATGTCTGTGCTGAAGTAATGAAGCAGATGAATGGAAAATCGTTCAAAGGTGGCAAACTGGTTGTTCTTTATGCCAACTTAGTAACGGACAGTCAAATCTCAAAAGGAACTAAAAGAAAGACAGAAACCGCACCAGGTAAGTGGATGTTTCTTCTGTCACTTTTCTTCTTTTTTATTAAATCTACATACATTCGTCCTTAACATAATTGTCTGAAATCTTTTCCTTCATTTCTCAAAACCTGGCAGGATTCTATCATTTAGCTCACTGACTATTCACTGAAGTCATTTATTTCCCTCTCGTCGAAGGTTTTACTGTGGGCTCCCTTCCCCCTTTCCCTCTGAAATTTGAAGATGGCTATTATCCTATATATAGTCTTAAGATGTGCTATTTTTATGGGATAAAGTGCTCAATATGAGAGAGCGTGTGTAAATATAAAAGTTAACACTTAGAGGCAACTGTCTGTTTCATGCTAGATGTAATTGCCAGCTCTCTCGATCTGAGCTGACCTGACCTTAGTTTCTGGAAGGGATCATGTTGTTTAATGTGGTCAACAATCTGACCAAGGCCAGCATACTCAAAGCCTCAGTCACAATGACTTACTTCGTGCTAACACAGCTATCGACAACCAAGGGCTCCATCTCCCCAATTTCAATCATTAGGTTTGGGTCAACCTGTGGGATAGTTTTCGGGTACTTTCCAAAGGTGCTGCATGCTGGGGATCGTCCCCACTCCAGACAGATAACATCAGCAGGTTTGGTTCCTGACAAATCGACTCTCATCGTGTGGGGGGGGGGGGGAGCAAACATTCTAAGCACTTGGCGACACATCCACACACACACACACACACACACACTTTTCAATGCATGAAGCAACTTGGTTACTAGAAACCAACAGCCAGGCTACCTACACAAATGACTTATGGTGGTGATGACTGTTCAGAATCAAATATGCTATTTGGGAGAACTGAATACAAAGAACCAGTGCACAGTGCCACGAGGTTGCCAAACAACCCTTGGCAGGCTTTGAATTAAGACCAGTCTTTCTCATAGGCTGGTTGCTACTCAAGACTATAGGTCCCAGTCTACTATTATTGCTTGGGGTGGAGGGAGAAGGGGAGGATTCATACCTTAAGTGAATGCAATGGATTTGACTATAGTTCAATCACAGCTCTAGGATTCCTCAATCTGACTCCCTATCCATTACCCCTCAGGGGTGTGCATGCATACAGCCTAAGGCAAATAAAGGATTTTTTTTTTCTCTCCTTTTGCTGAAGTTGAGTTCTTCAAAGCTGTTTATGGGTTGTGGGCTCTAAATTTTAGTATTTTTTTTTTTTTTTTTTTTTTTTTTTTTTTTTTTTTTTTTCTTTCTTTATACCTATCTTTGATAGTAATGTCTGTGCGATTTGCTTGCATTGCTCGGCCTGTGTTGATAGGGTACTCTCAGAGGATGGTAATATCTGCTCCCTCAACTAGATTCAGGGTGATGTTTATACCAGTTGGAAGCAGTTTCAATCCCATATTGATGACATATCTTCCAATGCAGATATTGACCTACCCTCACATGACATGTTTTTGTACTCATTGTATGTGACTATAGAACTTCCCAGGATCAATAGTTTCAGTATGCGTTTTTGGTCCATGATATCACTCAGGATTAATTCATGGCTGTGTGGTGTCGATTCTTGGCTGCTGATGGTGGTGGTGAATGATCTTAGCACTTCTCTGCGTGCTTGAGGCTATATTTCCCCTTATGATTCTCGGTGAAATGCAGCCACTGACAATGTGTCTCACACTTTCAATCACTCTCTCACTCCACTTGCACATGGTTGACTTAGGCGCGGGGGGGGGGGTAAATATTCTCTGAAAGCCTTCAGTTTATCGCTATTCCTACACGAAATTTAGTCATTGGATGTTCTGTAATTGCGGCCTTTTGGCTGGGCAAGTCTAATCTAACAAATCTTTAACTTTGTGCCAGATTATGGGTGGTAATGAAATTCCTTGACCTGTCTGTAAGCAAGATTTTATTTTTTTTTTTTTTTGAAAATTTTAACATTTATATAATTTGATCTTCAAAGGTAAAGCCAAGAAAATAAAACTTGAAAAAAAAAATGAGGACGAAGATGATGACGACGACGACGACGATGATGATGATGATGATGAGGAAGACGATGATGAGGATGACTTTGATGATGATGATGAGGAGGATGACGACGACGATGATGATGACGATGATGAAGAATAAATGTGCAAGTAAACCAAACTGATCCAGGGTTAGGGTTGTATTTTGTCTCTACAACCTCTTCCATTGTATAGCCGCCAATCAAGACTGTCATGTACACAACCATTAAAAGGTTCTTATCATCTTTCACAATTAAAGATTTTATAACAAAATTAATTTAAATATTTGATTTATTTATGCACAACTTTTCTTTCATTTTCTTTTTTATAATCTGACATTTCTTTAAACATTTTGTGGATACACATTTTTGAGTGGATAGAAAAAAAAACATGGAAAAACAATTTTTTTTTTTTTTTTTAAATAAACAAAAAAAAAATGCAAGTACACCAACAAACCTATATCCACAAAATGCTTAAAGTGTCTATTATATGCTACATTACATTTATTTCTGTATATATTTATAAGAAAAATTATTTACGAACGGACAAAAGAAAAACACAGAAAAACTTTCTACATAGACCAGTATTCTTTAATCGTGTTACCATGTCGCAGATAGCAAGTGCGATGGATAAATTGTCTGGATTAGACATAAATGAAAATAAAACTGACCATCTCATTTTAACAGATGCTTAATAAAATTACACAAATATCTTAATACTGAAAAGTAAATTTATTCAATAAAGTTGCCATTGTTTGAACCACTGACTCCAGGCAACTTCAGAATCTCTTGCTTCTCTTCTGGACGGTCTCCATGATGAATGTTGCCATAATCCTTGCATTCAGTTCATCTTTGGTATTACAAAGAATTTTCCTGGTCTCTCCCTCAACTGCGTCCCACACATAATCAATGGAGTTGCAGTCTGGGGAGTTAGGTGGCCAGATGTAAGGGGTGATGTTGCAGAAATTGTCTGACAGTAATGACTAGGTTTTCATGCTTGTGTAGCATGATACAGGCCTGTTGCCAGACATAGGGTCTTCTAGCAGAGAACCTCTTGACCTGGGCAGCACTACCTCCTCAAGACACTTGATGCTGTCCCTCTGTATTGAGTTTGAGGCCCTCACCAACATCATCAGAAGTCCTTTTCTTATCACAACAATTGGAATGTGTTTTCTGAGCTGCTGTACCTTTGTAATCACCATTACACATCACTCTTTCCAAATCCTCTACACTGCCCCCCAGATTGGCATCCAAGGACTATGAAATGTGAATTTTGAAGCTTCTGGTGTCAAGCAGTACCACATACCATTTCCAAATTTTTACTGGATTGAATTTTTTTTTTTTTTTTTACACATACAGTGCCCAACTGACTCTACTGGGCAGCCCATAAAAGCAAACATATCAGCAAATATAAAATGGCAAGGATTTACCTATCGTGCTCTGTGTGCATGTAAAATGTCTCTTTATTTATCTAATCTTATGCCAAGTTAAATCTAAGGTAACTAGAAGTCCTGCCAGGATTTATTTTTTAGTTAAAACCATTTTAACATAGATGAAATGATGTTTATGTCAGGTACGGGGAAGAAACGGCAGGAATTCTTTCACAAAGAGAGCAGAAGAAAATACTAGATATAAATTGTCAGACCATCCAATGCCATTTGCAAGAATGACAATCCAAGACTTGATCTTGTCAAAATCAGCCAAATAGAGAAATTGAGATACCTGGGAAGTATTTTAGCATTTGACAGAAACTGTTATCTGAAGGCACATTAATATACTGAAAGATGCCTTCCAAATGCTAAGCAAAGTATTAAGAAACAAACATTTCGTTAGCAGTTCAGTATTTTTTTTTGTCTTCCACCATTTCACCCCAAGCAAGGCAATAATGTGCAAGGGGTTGCAGAGTTTTAGAAAATATAAAAAAAAAAATGAAATTTTAAGATGGGACAGTAAAATAATTCAGAAGATAACAATTGACATTGCATTTAAATTTTTGGAGTTAAATTTGGTTCTAGAAAGCAAGAAGCCAGAACAGTTCTGCAAACAAGAACTGACAAATAGAAGAAACTGTTAGAAAAAGTGGGAAAATGGCTGAAGCTGATATGCCAGACAATCTAATGCCATTTACGAGAATAACAATCCAAAATGTGATCTTGTCAAAGACGGCCAAGTAGAGAAATTGAATTACCCTGGAAGTATTTTAACATTTGACAGAAAATGTTACTCAATTTCAACTCAGTAGATGCAATAAAGCCACTAATATGCAAAGGGTTTTTGTGTGTGTGTGTGTGTGTGTATATAATATATATATATGCACACACACACAGACTTCTATCTAAATATTTTTGGCATCTGAAGGAAATAAATAGGATACCTAAAGTAAAATGGAAAATTATAAACAGGACTAGAACTTGTAAAACTTGGGATGACCCATGCCCTTTGTGCACATTAAATTTCTGAATAATAAAAATCTATTAAACAATAGACATGAGTTAACGGTTTTTTGCTGACATCATCAAATTTATGCATTGAATGATTAGCTTAAAAACATACAATAAAATAACCTTTATAATCCATAGCCCCAATAAATAGTTTAAATACCCTACAAAAAAAAAAAACAAACCCCTTTATGAAGTCGTCAAAAGCAAATGTTACGGCAGTTTTTATATACACAAAACCCTTTCATAAAGAAATAAAATAAAAAAAAAATTAAAGCTTCATAGACACGTAAACCAGACTAGCTGAAAACATCTTCCGTTTTAAATTTAGACACCCTCCCCACCTTACCCTGACTTGACATCTATGAAAGTAACTGTATACTGATACAAATTAACACCCAACACCCCTCCTATTTAAACAATCCCCCCTGGCTGTTACCATGGAAATTTTGATTTCAATTATGAATATGCTATTAAAACACGTAAATTTCAGAAATAAGTTATTCCCAAAAAAAAAAAAATTTGCTTGAAAATGGAACAGCTTACTTTAATTCAAATAATTATATTGAAGTTTTCGGCTCATGTTTTGAAACATGAGACCTCTTATGTAGCGTGTTGGAATATATATATATATATATATATATATATATATATGTATGTGTGTGTGATTATATTTATTGTGACAGCACAAAGGAAGAATTCAGAATATAACAATTGATGTTGCATTTAAATTTTTGAAGATCAAAGATGACTCTGGAAAGTGAGGAACCAGAAAAGACTTCCAAAAGTGAGAAGTGCAAGAGAAGAAACTGTTAGCATAGAATTTACGGTTCCATCTAGCTATTTCAACTCTAAAATGATGAGACCTAGCTACCAATCTAGTACTGAGCTTAAATTCATAAAGTCTAGGTACAATAGAGGAAAGTTCATCAGAACAATTACCATGAAAAATATTTATAAAAATAAGATGGGAAAGTGAGTGAAGCTGATATATTAGATCAGGACCAATAATGTTGGGGAATTCTTTGGATTTTATCAAGAATCTCTAAATATATAGCAGTAGCATCAGACTAGATGTGGCAATATTCAAAGCAAGGATGAATGGTAGACTTATGAATATGTAAAATAGATTCTGGCAAGAAAAATTGTCTAACTCAATACAGTGAAGCAACTTTCTTAGCTGCTGACTTGGCAATTGATTCAATAGAATCTTTCCACTTCATTTCACCAGAGAACATTAGTTCAAGAAGGTGCAATGACTCGTTTCTCTGTAATATCACTGAAGAGTGTTCTAACAGTAGGCGGTGTCTAAAAGGAGGTTTACAGAAATGCTGTAGCTAAACCAAGAGAGAGGATGGGGGGGGATCTTAAATGCCATCAAATAATTTTGTTTGGCATTGCATTTTATATTTGATGGGAGTTATCTCCCTTGTCACATTTCTTTTAAGGCTAATTTGAAAATTCCATAAAGAACATCATTTGTAAATTTGGTTTTACATTTTTTTTTTTTTTTTTTTTTTTTTTTTTCTTCTAAACCTATTAAGTGTTGTTTAACTACATATCCTTTTATGACCTTCCCCCTTTTTTTTTTTTTTTTTTCTTTTGAGGAATAATTTTTGTAGACTGTCATTCCTTAGGCCTTCCACAGGATGGAGGATGAAAAATTAGCTTAAAGAAATCAGGTGTATACTGTATAAGTTTTGTTCTTTATTTAAAAATGTAGGTTTCTTTTAACTGTTTCTTTAACATTCACAACAAGTAAATGTTTTTGTAACATTTTCAGAAGTACCGATAACACTGTAAAAAGTTAGTCATTTCTTTCACACAGTGTGTGTGTCTCCAAGCAACTCTGCTCCTACTGGTCCAATTTCAATGATTCATAGCTCATTCAAAAGCCCTAGAAAAGTTCAGTTGCAGGGAATGATTGCCAGATTATGTGAGGTTAAAAATATATTCTACTAGCCATTATTGCTTTCATGGTTCAAGAGAAGTAACTCTTACTTTCCTTTGTGTCCAAACTTGTAGCAAGCTTAATATTTTAAGCTAGTTCCTGTGGAAGACTCTTTGTTTGGCCATCATTACAATAGCTAGGGAGGAGTATATGCGATAAGGCATCAATAAACTACAGAACTCAAAATTGATTGCTGCATTTAAGTATTGAACTAACATTTTAAAAACTGCCACTTAATTTAAAGACAATTTGATGTATGTAGATCCTTTTCCGTACAGTTATTTTTATTTCATGGTTGATAAAACGAGACAATTTATAAGATAAAATTAATATAATGTAAAGATGGGGAAATAGAATTACTTATACAGATTTGAAGAGTTAGAGAAACATAAACTAATTAAGTTTGAATAAATGCAAAATTGGTGCTCAGTTCTCCCACAAATTCTGAGATTAAAAATCCCCAACTCTACTTTATAGTTATTTACACACTAAAAACTCAATATGTGTATTATATATTATCTACTTCTAGGCAATATCACTCTTCAGGTTTAACTAATTTGCATATTAATTTTAAAAAAGTATATTTCATTAATTAGCTGAGCAATGTCCTTATAGTTTTGAGGTGCTGTTCTTTTTTAAAAATTAATATCAGTTATCGGAAAAAAATCGATCACTTTGGGACAACTGATTCGAATCCAATGTAGCTGATTTTTGGCTGTTTTTTTCGCAAACTGCAAGGAATTTTCAGAAATCCTGTTGAGCATCAGTTTGATCAACAGTTATTAGTTGCTGACTTTTTTCTTCAATTATCGGAAAAAAATCGATAACATCACGCCACTTTTGACTTCAATTCAAATCCAGTCAAACTGATTTTTGACTATATTTTGAGCAAATTTCCACCAAAATTCCTGTTGAGCATTGTTTTTATCAACAGTTATGTGATGCTGGCATTCGTTTTCAATATCGATATTAATTACTGGAAAAAATCGATTACTTTGGAAAATCCAGTCTAGCTGATTTTTGGCTATATTTTTTGCAAATGGCGAAGAATTTTCAACAAAATTCCCGTTGAGCATAGTATTTACCAACAGTATTATGGTGCTGACTTTCGTTTTCAATATGGTTTCAATTATCAGATAAAAATCGATGAAATCATACCCTTTTTGACTTCCCATTCAAATACAGTTTACCTGAATTTGCCGATGTTTTTCGCAACTTGCTTGAGATTTTGATTAACTTTATCAGCTTTAGTCATTACAATTAAAAACTTTTGCCCTGTGACCAACTAAGTCGATACAATCATGTCTTCATCGGAATTTGCGAATGCACCAATCAAACGCATGTTCAAATGAGACGTCTACACTACAGACTCTACAGCTGATTGTTATTCACACACGCATGACCATGCTTCACATAGTGGTATCTCATTGGCTGAGTGCAGTACACGGTCGCTGATTGGCGTTCGAGACCCTAGGAGGCTCGCTGATTGGCACAACCGATTGGCCAGTACAGGGCTTTGCATTTGAACCTGCTGTGCACAGCTGTGGGATGAAGGGTCTCACTTCTGCTCTTGCTATGCTGCCATCTGGTTGATGCGACAGGCTTCTTCAACTGATCATTTCTCCTACCGCAAGTTGTTACTTGCGTTTTTGTTTTCCGTTTGTCTGCTTAACTATATTTTTCCAACTGCCATAAATAATTTATTCAGCTGTTTTACTTAAATAACTTTCCTTCCCGATTCTGGCTCATGCTTTGCAATATTATTAGGTTCGTGCAAAAATAATGTCGGTTTTTGACGTTAAAAAATACGACATTATTTTTGCACCTAATAAGTTGGGACTTTGTACTTCTGCAATTGAGCAACCCTAATCAACCACTACTAGCATCATTTTTCCCCATGCCGCCAAAAAGGAGGGTACGTCTTAGCCTTCAGTCTGCAAGAGCATCTGCTATGAGGGCAAGAAGTGCCTGCGAGTCCCAGGAGCAGACTACAATGTGACTGTCACAGGTCGCTCAACGCAGCACCCTGTCACAGGCTTCGTGGTCACAAGAGGAGCGTGTCACCTGCTTGGCTGGGAAAGCTGCCTACGGGGCTTTGTTGCAATCAAGGCTCAAGAATGCACAGGCTGCAGCAACCGCGTCTGCATCTCGGGCTTCTGAGATTCATCATCAAAGGCTTCTTCGTAATGTAAGAAATACTACTGCCTTTGCGAAATCAAGGGCAATAGAGATACTTGACCACAGACGCGCCCGTCAATCCAAGGATGCTGCTGCAACAGTGAGTGCTAGGGCTGCTGAGACACTGCTACATAGGTCTGTTCGGAATGCTGCCGCCACTACCAGGTCAAGGGCAGCTGAAACAATTGACTGTAGACGCACCCATCAATCCAGGGACACTGCTGGATGCTATGACATACGTTAGGCAATATGGGCGGCCAGAACTCCTACCCGGACAGGATTACACACACAGACATGACATTACCACCAGTGTATTCCGCTTAAACCTGGAAAAACTTATGGATTTAATAGTGAAGGGGTGAGTCCTACAGTGAAAACGAACCCACTATTTTACATTGCCAGAATTAAAAATCTTGACCGATTATGAACGGGTGGCAGCCTTCGGATAAGCACAGAGCAACAACACAGCAGCCCCACCGGTTGCCCTTGATCTCATTGATTTTGCTACAAGTGAGATTCCCAGCCTATCAGTTGACCTCAACAACTGCGGATACATGCATAAGTTCAATAATTCAAACCCCAAAGCAATTTAACTACATAAAAACCTGGGCAACGCTGGGCTTTACTGATAGTCATCTTATATAGTGCAGAGAAGTGTTTGAAATCTGCATTTTACTTGGCCTTCAACAAGTTGGCATCTATTTGTAAAACTTTCCTTAACTATAACAAGCTAAGTTATGAATGAAATGTTCATTTAAAAATTGTTTCAATGATTTCAAATAGTGAATATATCTTACGTTGTGAAGCATGCTAGTATTTTATATATATTAGGTTGGTGCAAAAATAATGACGTAATAATGTCGTTTTTTGGCATTAAAAAATACGTCAAAAAACGACATTATTACGTCATTATTTTTGCATCAACCTAATATATATCCCATTTTTTTTTATATATATGAGTGGATCAGTGTAAAGTAGTGCTCCTTCTTTTATTCATGTTAAAAAAAAAAAGAAGACTTATAACCCCTTTTCACGCTACCTACACCCAATAGTTTAACTGTGCTTTGTGGTCCAGTCCTCAGTCTTAAGACAATGTTGTAACCACTGGTCCAAGTTGGATTGTATCTGCTTAGATGCACTTCAGCCTAAAACCAGCATGGGGCTGATGGCCGCTGGGGATTCGTTTTCTATTTTCCTTTCTTTTTCCGGTGAAAGTATAAACCAGATCACTTCTCTAGCCTGCCAATGACAGGACTTGTTTTCATAACACCCGCATTAATTGTACATCCAACCTGTAAGGAAAACTTGTTCTCGTTTAACCTTCTGAGAGATAAAATTCCCAATTCATTTTCATCTCCAAAAATATAATCCAGCCCTATCACTCTTGTTATTAACGATATTTGTTTTCTTAAATTTCTTTCTCAATTCATTTCGCCTGCAGAGTTTGAGAGTACTGTCCTTGTTCAGACTTGATAACAGACACTCTCCCAGAAATGCTAACTAACGTCCACTCAGCACAATTGCAGTATAAACCACAGGTTGGCTATGTGGGCATTGAACTAATACAAATGTGTCTGAGCTGGCGTCAGCAATGGGGATTAGCTAGTAGACTTGCATCCTCAGATACAAGTGGCTGTGCCATTTAAATATCTTAAAAATACTGTCTCTTTGCAATACACATGAAAACTAACAGTTTATTATCTTCTAATAATGCAAGACAACTTAATACTTTAGTATTTCCATAACTTTAGTGGGGTCTGCTGGTAACTTCCAATGATGAGATAACTGACACATTGGATAAAGGCGTTGGTTAGATGCAGTGACAAGACCCAAGGAAAGGGAAGTAACTGAGACATCAGGAAGAGGCATGACACGTGGAAGTAGAAAAATCTACTCTCGTGGATGAAATAAAGGGTTCTCTTCGAAATTCCTATCACCTGAAGAAGGCCGGAGTAAACAACAGCTGAAATGTTGTGAATATGGCAACGAAGATGAGGATAACTTACCTCCAATGCTGTATCTTCTTATTTGTCCAGCTGGCGTCTAACAAATGCCGTGATGGTTTATCATCAGTTTTCATAGTAAACGTAGTTCCAATCACATAATAATCCAGCGTTTGTACTTTCTCAGTCACTGGCCATCTTTGTTGCGTCTCAGAGAGCCTATGGCAGAAGAAGTATATTGGTATTTCTTTTAGTATACCAGGCACCAACCAATCTCTGTACAAGCATGGTTGACTGATACATTGATAACTAGCAGATACTCACTTTGCTGAGATCTGGATATGTTAACAAGGATGCCGCTGTCAGCTGCTGTTTGAGGCTGCCAAATGCCCTCTGACAATCCCCTCCATTTAAATCTTGCATACTTAGTCTATACTATCAATGGGATCATCAGTCTTGAGAATGCTGGGATACGCCTTCTGTAGTAGCTTATAGAGCCTATGAAACCCCTTAATGTTTTAGGCTCAGGCATTACTATCAATGGGGTCGCCAGTCTTCAGAATGCTGCGATACGCATTCTGTAGTAGCTTATAGAGACTATGAAACCCCTTACTGTTTCAGGCTCAGGCATTACTATCAATGCGGTCGTCAGTCTTGAGAATGCTGGGATATGCCTTCTATAGTAGCTTATAGAGCCTATGAAACACCTTACTGTTTTAGGCTCAGGTATTACTATCAATGGGGTCATCAGTCTTGAGAATGCTTGGATACGCCTTCTGTAGTAGCTTATAGAGCCTATGAAACACCTTACTGTTTTAGGCTCAGGCATTACTATCAATGGGGTAGCAAGTCTTGAGAATACTGGGATACGCCTTCTGTAGTAGCTTATAGACCCTATGATACCCCTTACTGTTTTAGGCCCAGGTATTACTATCAATGGGGTCGTCAGACTTGAGAATGCTGGGATACGCCTTCTGTAGGAGGTTATAGAGCCTATGAAACCCCTTACTCTTTTGGCCCAGGTATTACTATCAATGGGGTCGCCAGTCTTGAGAATGCTGGGATACGTCTTTTGTAGTAGCTTATAGAGCCTATGAAACCCCTTACTGTTTTAGGCTCAGGCATTACTATCAATGGGGTCGCCAGTCTTGAGAATACTGGGATATGCCTTCTGTAGTAGCTTATAGAGGCTATGAAACCCCTTACTGTTTTAGGCCAAGGTATTACTATCAATTGGGTCGTCAGTCTTGAGAATGCTGGGATACGCCTTCTGTAGTAGCTTATAGACACTATGAAACCCCTTACTTTTTTAGTCTCAGGCATTACTATCAATGGGGTCACCAGTCATCAGAATGATGGGATACGCCTTCTGTAGTAGCTTATAGAACCTATGAAACCCCTTGCTGTTTTAGGCTCAGGCATTACTATCAATGGAGTCGCCAGTCTTGAGAATGCTGGGATACGCCTTCTGTAGTAGCTTATAGAGCCTATGAAACCCTTACTGTTTTAGGCTCAGAAATTACTATCAATGGGGTCACCAGTCTTGAGAATCCTGGGATACGCTTTCTGTAGTAGCTTATAGAACCTATGAAACCCCTTACTATTTTAGGCCCAGGTATTGCTATCAATGGGATTATCAGTCTTGTGAATGCTGAGATACGCCATCTGAAGTAGCTTATAGAGCCTATGAAACCCCTTACTGTTTTAGGACCAGGTAATACTATCAATTGGTTAGTGAGTCTTGAGAATGCTGGGATAAGCCTTCTGTAGTAGCTTATAGAGCCTATGAAACCCCTTACTGTTTTACTCTCAGGCGTTACTATCAATGGGGTCGTCAGTCTTGAGTATCCTGGGATACGCCTTCTGTACTAGCTTATAGAGCCTATGAAACCCCTTACTGGTTTAGGCTCAGGCATTACTATCAATGGGGTCGTCAGTCTTGAGAATGCTGGGATACGCCTTCTGTAGTAGCTTATAGAGCCTATGAAACCCCTTACTGTTTTACTCTCAGGCATTACTAACAATGGGGTCGTCAGTCTTGAGAATGCTGGGATACGCCTTCTGTACTAGCTTATAGAGCCTATGAAACCCCTTACTGTTTTAGGCCCAGGTAATACTATCAATTGGTTCGTCAGTCTTGAGAATGCTGGGATACGCCTTCTGTAGTAGCTTACAGAGCCTATGAAACCTCTTACTATTTTAGGTCCAGGTATTACTATCAATGCTGTTGTCAGTTTTGAGAATGCTGGGATACGCATTCTGTAGTAGCTTATAGAGCCTATGAAACCCGTTGCTGTTTTAGGCTCAGGCATTACTATCTATGGGGACGTCAATCTTGAGAATGCTGGGATACGACTTCTGTAGTAGGTTAAAAAGCCTATGAAACCCCTTGCTGTTTTAGGCTCTGGAATTACTATCAATGGGGTCGTCAATCTTGAGAATGCTGGGATACGCCTTCTGTAGTAGCTTATAGAGCCTATGAAACCCCTTACTGTTTTACTCTCAGGCATTAGTATCAATGGGGTCGTCTGTCTTGAGAATGCTGGGATACGCCTTCTGTACTAGCTTATAGAGCCTATGAAACCACTGCTGTTTTAGGCTCAGGCATTACTATCAATGTTGTCGTCAATCTTGAGAATACTGGGATACGCCTTCTGTAGTAGCTTATAGAGCCTATGAAACCCCTTGCTGTTTTAGGCCCAGGTACTACTATCAATGGGGTCGTCAGTCTTGTGAATGCTGAGATACGCCATCTGTAGTAGCTTATAGAGCCTACGAAACCCCTTACTGTTTTAGGCCAAGGTATTGCTATCAATGGGGTCGTCAGTCTTGAGAATGCTCTGATATGCCTTCTGTAGTAACTTATAGAGCCTATGAAACCCCTTGCTATTTTAGGCTCAAACATTACTATCAATAGGGTCGCCAGTCTTGAGAATGCTGGGATGCGCCTTCTGTAATAGCTTATAGGGCCTATGAAGCCCCTTACTGTTTTAGGCCGAGGTAATACTATCAATTGATTCGTCAGTCTTGAGAATGCTGGGATACGCCCTCTGTCGTAGCTTATAGAGCCTATGAAACCCTTTTACTGTTATAGGCTCAGGCATTACTATCAATGGGGTCGTCAGTCTTGAGAATGCTGGGATACGCCTTCTGTAGTAGCTTATAGAGCCTATGAAACCCCTTACTGTTTTAGGCCCAGGTATTACTATCAATGCGGTCGTCAGTTTTGAGAATGCTGGGATACGCCTTCTGTAGTAGCTTATAGAGCCTATGAAACCCCTTGCTGTTTTAGGCTCAGGCATTACTATCATTGGGGTCGTCAATCTTGAGAATGCTTGGATACGCCTTCTGTAGTAGCTTATAGAGCCTATGAAACCCCTTGCTGTTTTAGGCTCAGGTTTTACTATCAGTGGGGTCATCAGTCTTGAGAATGTGTGGATACGCCTTTTGTAGTAGCTTATTGAGCCTATGAAACTCCTTACTGTTTTTGTCTCAGGCATTACTGTCAATGGTGTTGTCAGTCTTGAGAATGCTGGGATACGCCTTCTGTACTAGCTTATATAGCCTATGAAACCCCTTACTATTTTAGGCCCAGGTATTACTATCAATGGGGTTGTCAGTCTTGTGAATGCTAAGATACGCCATCTGTAGTAGCTTATAGAGCCTGTGAAACCCGTTACTGTTTTAGGGCCAAGTATTGCTATCAATGGTGTCATCAGTCTTGAGAATGCTGGGATACGCCTTCTGTAGTAGCTTATAGAGCCTATGAAACCCCTTGCTGTTTTAGGCTCAGGCATTACTATCAATAGGGCGCCAGTCTTGAGAATGCTGGGATACGCCTTCTGTAGTAGCTGATAGGGCCTATGAAACACCTTACTGTTTAGGCCCAGGTATTACTATCAATGCGGTCGTCAGTTTTGAGAATCCTGGGATACGCCTTCTGTAGTAGCTTATAGAGCCTATGAAACCCCCTTCTGTTTTAGGCCCAGGTAATACTATCAATTGATTCATCAGTCTTGAGAATGGTGGGATACGCCTTCTGTAGTAGCATATAGAGCCTATGAAACCCCTTACTGTTTTAGGCCCAACCCTAACCCTAACCTTAACCCTCACCTGATTAATGATATTTGCTTTCTTAAATTCTCAAGAAACAGATGAAATTTATTCCTCAATTTGTTTCACTCGCATGCCAGATTCTCAATAGATAAAAAAAATAAATTCTTGGTACATTGTCCCAATTCGTAAAGGTGTGAGACTTCATTAACCACTTCATGACCTCAGTGTCACATCATAGCTCTTAAATATAAGATTAGAGGAAGGGGCATCCAGAATCAACACTGTTTCTGGCAATTAACGGAAACATTTAAAACATCCAACTGTGACTAAAATTTGCTCATCATAGTCGTTGCCCATTTTTGGTGTCAAAACATTTCAAGCCCACATAAGCATCAATAGAAATTACATGTAACAGGAAATGCATTTTATTTGCAAAAGCAAAATGTAGAAGGAAATATAGGGTGTTCCAATAACTTGGACCGATTTTAAATGTGAATTAAGTTTAAGCGTCTAATGATTTTTTTTCTTTCAGATTTAATAACATAAGTTTTTGGCAATTTCAACCATGGAAAGATTAACAATCAAACAATGTGTTAAAGTTATCGAAACCAGTTATGAAAATGGACGTTCAACGAGAAATGCATTTCACGCACTTTGCTATTTTCTTGGTCAAGATAATCGACACCCTTTATAAATCCTGACTAAGGACTACACTGCTCTTAATGTCTATCTTGGCTTGTCAAGTTAAACTTTCACCAATCCTCAATTGAACAATGCCAATATACACCAAGGCCTGGGTCACAGTGACTTATGACTTCATTATGGCTTAGTCATCAGATTCTGAACAGTTCTGGTTACCCAATTTCACACTCAGGTTTTGGTCAATTTGTGTTGTGCTTTTCAAGCACTTCCAAATAGTGTCACATGCCAGGATCATCTCTTGAGACCATTATCAGCATCATCATTATCATGAAAGCCCCATGCTACCCTGGTCAAATTAACCTTCATCATGTTGTATGTGACTTCATTTGCTGTACCAAACATCTATCCTGCCATCTCTGAACAATAGTGTTTGAATCTCATAGTTGTGCTGTCATATCCTGCAATGGCAACCGAAAACAACCTTGAGTGAAATTGACAATAAGGATGCAGCAATTGAGTGGCTTTGTAAAAAGAATGCCATCAAAAGGGAAGAAATATTAATAATGCAGAGTGCTAAAGGTTAACCATGGTGAGATTTGAACCCCAGTTTCATGGTGAGAATGCAGACTTTCTTGTCATGTCCCCAATCAAGTTTATGTATAAATCTGATTGGTTGTCGGGTTTGAGAACAGCAAAATTCTGCCCTGAAACTGGTAGATATCGTGTGATGAATGTGGCCATATCTGCTTTTTGAAGATAGGCTGTAAACGTATATACGGAAACACCCCCATCTACCAGTATGATACCTAGCAGAACTTTTCAGGTAACCTTTGTAATAAAATATGTAGGTCAGCCATTGGACTCCTTTGCTTTCATAAAAGTAAACATTTAGATAATCTGATTACCCGATGCAGAATCACTGGCAAGTCACTTGAAGATCTTATGAATGATTTAAGACTACAACAAGGACATCCCTAAAATGTCCATTTGAGAGTTATGAATCCTGAGGGTGGTCACATTATCGTGAGTTGACTTCTAGCATATATATCAATGAATTTAAGTCGGATTTATTTAATGCTTGCTATTTTGTATCAGCTTTTATTCACTGTTGTGGTTAACGCTCCTTTTTAGTCTCTCTCTCTCTCTCTAAATACATCTATATATATTATAGTATAGTCTTATCAATTATTTTCTTCTTCTCAGCAGCTGCAAAGAAAGGCAAGGCAACGTCAGCTGCCACATCTGGAGACCCTGCTTCTAACGAAGAATCTAAAGCTCTGGAAGAAGCTAAAGATGCTGAATTGCCTCTGACCAAGGAAGGCGCCATAGTGCCTCTGACCCAGGAAGGCGTCATAGTGCCTCTGACCAAGGAAAGTACCGAAGTGCCTCGGACCCAGGAAGGCACCATAGTGCCTCTGACCCAGGAAGAAGACAAGGTGGTCTCAAAAGAGTCCGCTAAAAAGGATAAACAAACTGTTGTGAATGCTTTACTTAGTCCACTTGAAAAAGAAGATCTAATAAGTAAGTGTGTGTGTGTGTGTGTATATATATATATATATATATATATATATATATATATATAAAAACGTAATATTTTTCCAGATATCTGACTATGCTGAAAATTTTTTTGACCAATCAGGAAGTTCATGTTTATATGTTTGCATATAAAACACAGTCATGTGTTTGTGTTTGAAACTTGAGTTTTCAATTTAGTGAAGATGTTGGGAATGGGAGCTTCCCAAGTTAAAAGTCTGGGTGGTGGTGGTGGTCATATACTTCACAAGTTAATGCATTGAATTCTGTGACACAGAGGTCTTTGATAAAAGAAATTCTAGTTCAAAATGAGACCAATGTCAATGCTACCTGAAAGAAATTTGAACATTCTTGCAAAATGGTCTCTTATGGTCCATGGAATTGAAAAGACAGGTTCAAATTGGGGAGTGGGTGCGGATGTTCTGTCTTTTTTTCTAAAATAATTTTTTTTTTTTTTTTTTTTTTTCTCTTTAAGAGTTGCTCAATGAAAGGGATCAGCGAACTTTATTTCTTAAGGATTTACCAATTGAAATCCAGGAAGATGCTCTCATGAAATTGTCAAAAGATATTCAAAGTGTTCTCATTCGCAAACGGATTCAAAGGGATCCCAAGAAAACTGCATGGTTTGTTTTCCTTCTTTTTCTCTCTCACTCACTCTCTCACCAGCCATATAGAATTGCTGGGCAGAGGACCTGTGTTTGTTCTGATTGGTGGGGAGTGGGAGGGTTGATGCCTCCGATATTTCTAGACACCGTCCTGACATTATAACCATTAATTGCTCTTCTTTGATATATGCTAAATAAAAAAAAAGCATATATCCAAGATACTCCTACCTCTTCTTCATCTTGTTCACACCACTGACCTTGTGCCAGACAGCTAAGTAATTACATACTGACTTATTCTGCTTTAATATTAAAACCTGAACATTTTGATCTCAAGCTGAACCTTTAACCCTCTGCATTGTTCACTAGGCTCCTCTACTGTACTACTTCAGTCCTGGTCATTTTCTGTTGCCATAGCAGGATATGACGACACTACAGCAAAACAAGTTAGTGAACTAGTAATAAATTGTTCTGTTGGTGTTCAATTTACAAAAAAAAAAAAAAAAAATGATTTTTTTTTTCCTTTCTTAGAAATATGTCTGAAAGGCCATATTTGATTTATACAGTATACTATTTTCCTGACAACACTTATTTTACATGTTAGCCTTCACTGCATTGTTTTTCAAGGCTCTTATACTGCACTACGCAATTTCAGTCATGGTCATTTTATGTTGCCATAGCAGGATATGACAACACAATTAGAAAATTCAAACACACTGCTATTCATTCATCTGAGTCATTAAGTGGTAGGATTGACATATATGCTTTGCAAACAAAATCATCTCCAGAAGGTTAAAATGACCTTTTGGCACACTGCCGTTATTTGATTTGTTTCTCTCGGTTATGCTAAACCAGATTTTGAAGTGACAAGTGATTTTTATAGGACTTATTTATTTCTTTACAGTTACGCATTTTTGGAATTTGAAAATGAGGCTGCTGCTGAAAAGAATTTTAAATCACTGAGTGAGACAGTAATGAAAGGTAAACCACTGACAGTTGACTATACAGGCAAAAAGAGTCTTCACCTGCCAAAAGAACAAAAAATCATGCAGGAGTTCGATCCCAAGAAATTGTACATCACTGGATTTCCATACACAACAACAGAAATTGAACTGAAACAGTTGTTCCCAAAAGCAGAGTCTTTGGTTATGCCAATCAAATGGAACACGAAGAGGCCGTTAGGGCAAGTATTTGCAACTAGTATTTCACCCTTGGTTTTATTTTTATTCTGATTTTTTTTACTGCTGCTATGCCATTTAATTTTCTGTTTCTTTGAGAAATTCTTACCATTTCTCATCTCCCCCATCCCCATTCCTTTCACACAATGGACCCTCTTTTCTTCCTGACCAATCTAGTGTCATTCGGATTAGTACAATAGTGGATAAGGGATTTGCCAGGTGACTGTTGGTTATGCTAGAATTTTCTTAATCCACAGGGTGGGCCCACTTCATCGTCTAAATTCGCAGATATCAGTTAATAAGGAAATAAAGCAAATGGAATTTTAATGGCCACCACCCCAATTCGCATGTGCCCACCCACATTTACTTAATCCTGTGCACCTGGCACCCCCTCCTCTCTTTTGAACCCCCACTTCCCATGAATCCCATCCAGACCATAATCAATTTTTTTCCTTTTTTTTCCTTAATAGGTTTGCCTTTGTCAAATTTGAAGATGCTGATGTCTGTGCTGAAGTAATGAAGCAGATGAATGGAAAATCGTTCAAAGGTGGCAAACTGGTTGTTCTTTATGCTAACTTAGTAACGGACAGTCAAATCTCAAAAGGAACTAAAAGAAAGACAGAAACCGCACCAGGTAAGTGGATGTTTCTTCTGTCACTTTTCTTCTTTTTTATTAAATCTACATACATTCGTCCTTAACATAATTGTCTGAAATCTTTTCCTTCATTTCTCAAAACCTGGCAGGATTCTATCATTTAGCTCACTGACCATTTACTGAAGTCATTTATTTCCCTCTCGTTGAAAGTTTTACTGTGGGCCCCCTCCTCCTTTCCCTGTGAAATTTGAAGATGGATATTCTCCCTGAGTTTTTAGATAAACATAATTTTAGTGTGGGTTGGTGGGGCTCATGGTAATTTTCTGCATCTTGATAAATGTTGATGATGACGACGATGATGAGGAGGAGGAAGACGATGATGATGAAGATAACGATGATCATGATGATGAGGAAGAGAATGATGATGACGACGATGATGAAGAAGAATAAATGTGCAAGTAAACCAAACTGATCCAGGGTTAGGGTTGTATTTTGTCTCTACAACCTCTTCCATTGTATAGCCGCCAATCAAGCCTGTCATGTACACAACCATTAAAAGGTTCTTATCACCTTTCACAATTAAAGATTTTATAACAAAATTAATTCAACAAATATTTGATTTATTTATGCACAATTTTTATCTTTATTTTATTTATTTATAATCCGACATTTCTTTAAACATTTTGTGGATACACAATTTTGAGTGGATAGAAAAAAAAGATGAAAAAAATTACAACATGAATGTATGAAACAGAAGACTGAAAAATAATTTTTTATATATATTAATTTGAAGGATTTGTTTTCTGTTTTTGAAACATGGTAATTCCTGTGTAGCGATGAAACCATATTTTTCAATCAGTTAATTTATAATATTTATGCTCTGTAAATTTACATTGAGCAATGTTTTGTAAAAATAAAAATATCAATAAGAACACCGGATTATATATCTTACTGTTCTTTTTTTTTTTCACTATAAAATATATATATATACATATATAAGCCAAACAAAATGCAAGCACATCTACACACTTTTATTTCCACAAAATGTTTAAAGTTACTGTGTGTATTATATATTATTTTACATTTATTTATTTTATATATATATGTATATATATATATATATATATATATATAAAGAAATATAGTCTTAAGGTGTGCTATATTTATGGAATAAAGTGCTCAATATCAGAGATAGAGCATGTGTAAATATAAAAGTGAACATAGAAGTCAACACTTAGAGGTGACAGTCTGTTTCATGCTAGACGCAATCGTCAGGTGGCCTGACGATTGCATCTAGAATATATATATAGAGAGAGAGAGAGATACACCTAGTGAGCCAGAAAAACCTACCTAGGTTTCACCTAAATGGATCGTCAGGGAAATCTATAGTTATCTATATTTGTATGTATATATATATATGTATATATATATATATTAATTTATTTATTTTATTTTTCATTTTTAAAACTTTTCAATCTACGCAATGGGTTACAGAAAGTGGGAGCAAGAATAAAGTGGTGTGATAGAGGAATGGAGTAAGAGAGGGGCAGGGAAAAGATCAGGGCATCTGGAGATGTCAATTGACATTGATTTGAATAGTTGGAGACTATAGCCATCAGGGAAGCAAGTAAGAAGAATGGAGGGGAAGGGATATATATATATATATATATATATATATATATATATATATATATATGATATCATCCACATACAGGCCTGTTTTGCTGTATCATATCTAATCAGTGCGGCTAGACATCCGATTGCCTCAAGCCAGGATTGAAATATTTATAAAAATAAATAATTGACTTGTATCACTCATGCTCCCTCCTATGATAATCAAAATGATATCTACATACAACATGATGGTGTTTCCATGGGTTCAATTCTAGGACCAACATTTAGTAACTTCTACATGGCTAACCTTGAAAATAAGATATTTCATACCACTATAAATCTACCTAAGATATGGAGATAATATTCTCATCGTAGTTAAAAACGTACATGAAATGCATGAACTACAGAAAGACTCTATCCTTTAAGTTCACATACAAACTTAATAATAACAACAGAATTCCTTTTCTAGAGATATTTCTAGACACCAATGACAATGCATTTACTACGTCCCATATAAATGAGACTGAATGAAGTACACGTCCCTAAAGCATCAGCTTCACATTTCCTTGCTTCTGTCATCAGCTGTAGTAGCTGATAGAGCCTATGAAATCCCTTACTGTTTTAGGCTCAGACATTACTATCAATGGGGTCGCCAGTCTTGAGAATGCCGGGATAAGCCTTCTGTAGTAGCTGTAGAGCCTATGAAGCCCCTTACTTGCCCTAATGTTTTAGCTTCAAGTATTACTCATATAACCCCCAGTTTGTCTATATCAGGCTTAACCCTATCCTTATCGATGATAAAAGCCAAGTACCCTCTCAGGAACTGATATTTTGGCAGTTTCAAATTAGGTCTGTATCTCCTTAACCAATCCATCACCTGTTGGATATGGTCAAAATGCTCTTCAGCTATTTTGGAAAACACCAAGATGTTGTCGAAACAGGCTATGGCAATTCCTTCCATCTCGCTCATCACTATTAACATTCAGTCAATTATGTACATGGATGATACACGCTTAGACAATCATGCGTCTTTTGATATATGACTGACAAGGCAGACTTTTTCTTTCTGTGGTAAACCATTTGCCATCCAAGGCTATAGAACCCAGTCTGTCCTGCTATTTATCCATAGCTAGGGGGAGAAGAGGATTCATACCTTTCTCAAGGATATTAGCACATAAGTGAATGTATTGGATTCAAATGGAAATCGAACTCGACTCTCCAATTCCTCAATCCTAGCCACTATCCATTACTCCACAGTGTAGCTATTAACATTAGTTGCTTGAAAATACCAGGTTCGATGGCCATTTGCTTGCTCTATGGCTCTCATAGTTGCAGATCCAATAAACCAGCCGATATTATCCAGGTATTGGTACAAAGAACTAATACTTTAGATACAACTCTCTTCTATTAGGGTCGGCCTCTTTCTCTCAATTCTCACTTTTTCTGTGCCCTTCTTTATGACAAGCAATTTCTTCTCTTTACTCTGCCTACTCTCAAAACTATCTGCTTATATGCATTTCATCCCCAAACCAGCATGTGGTCGACAGGCCCTGGGTGTTTGGTGATTCCCCAATTTTTACATTAATTCCAACATAGGTTCTTTGTTCCTTATTTCTGTTTTCTTAACCAACTTTCCAAATCTGAGGAATTCTTCACTTTCTTGGGAGTAAGCACAGGATGACTCCTCCCCTCAACTCCAACTTGCTTCAATTTACATCTTGTGCCATTACTCCATACAGGTGATGATGAATTCTCCTTCTTCCTCCTACTCTCTTAGCATTCAACCTGGGCCTACCTTCCAGAGCAGGCATAACTGTATTTGTGAAAAATCTAATTTCTAAAGCATGTAGGTGAATGGGCAGAATTTATTCTAATCATTAATTTTAATTCTCAAATTCCTTTCTATTTCCCTGGAATTACCTTTGTCCAGTGAAAATATAAACCAGATCACTTTTCTTACCCGCCACTTGTTTTCATAACTCCTGCATTAATTGTATATCCAATCTGTAAGGAAAATGCGTTCTCATTTAACCTTCTGAGTGAGAGATAAAATTATTTCCCATTTCATTTTCATCCGTGAAAATATACTCTAGACCTTCCCTCACTTGATTAATGATATTTGTTTTCTTAAATTCTCAAGAAACAGATGAAATTTATTCCTCAATTTGTTTCACTCGCATGCCAGATTCTCAATAGATAAAAAAATAAATTCTTGGTACATCGTCCCAATTCGTAAAGGTGTGACACTTCATTAACCACTTCATGACCTCAGGGTCACATCATAGCTCTTAAATATAAGATTAGAGGAAGGGGCATCCAGAATCAACACTGTTTCTGGCAATTAACGGAAACATTTAAAACATCCAACTGTGACTAAAATCTGCTCATCATAGTCGTTGCCCATTTTTGGTATCAAAACATTTCAAGCCCACATAAGCATCAATAGAAATTACATGTAACAGGAAATGCATTTTATTTGCAAAAGCAAAATGTCGAAGAAAATAAAGGGTGTTCCAATAACTTGGACCGATTTTAAATGTGAATTAAGTTTAAGCGTCTAATGATTTTTTTTCTTTCAGATTTAATAACATAAGTTTTTGGCAATTTCAACCATGGAAAGATTAACAATCAAACAATGTGTTAAAGTTATCGAAACCAGTTACGAAAATGGACGTTCAACGAGAAATGCATTTCACGCACTTTGCTATTTTCTTGGTCAACATAATCGACACCCTTTATAAATCCTGACTAAGGACTACACTGCTCTTAGTGTCTATCTTGGCTTGTCAAGTTAAACTTTCACCAATCCTCAATTCAGCTTCCAGTTTTTTTTTAATAAACCACTTCATTAATTAAGGCTTATTTGCCTTTAAAAATAAATCAGTTTGCATTCTCATAATTTTGTGACAGTCAAGGGAGGGGATGGTTTCAAAGCCCACCTTTCCTTGGATCAACACTAATCCCATTTTAAACATTTCTCTTGTCCATTAGTGGGCCTAAGGACTCCAGTTGAGAATCACCTGTTATAAATCACACGTTGGCTCTATAGATGTTGAAGGAACACGAATGTTCTCGACCAAACTTTTGTTACAGTATCTGGACAAGATGGCATGATCACCAGATTGAACAATGCCAATATACACCAAGGCCTGGGTCACAGTGACTTATGACTTCATTATGGCTTAGTCATCAGATTCTGAACAGTTCTGGTTACCCAATTTCACACTCAGGTTTTGGTCAATTTGTGTTGTGCTTTTCAAGCACTTCCAAATAGTGTCACATGCCAGGATCATCTCTTGAGACCATTATCAGCATCATCATTATCATGAAAGCCCCATGCTACCCTGGTCAAATTAACCTTCATCATGTTGTATGTGACTTCATTTGCTGTACCAAACATCTATCCTGCCATCTCTAAACAATAGTGTTTGAATCTCATAGTTGTGCTGTCATATCCTGCTATGGCAACCGAAAATAACTTTGAGTGAAATTGACAATAAGGATGCAGCAATTGAGTGGCTTTGTAAAAAGAATGCCATCAAAAGGGAAGAAATATTAATAATGCAGAGTGCTAAAGGTTAACCATGGTGAGATTTGAACCCCAGTTTCATGGTGAGAATGCAGACTTTCTTGTCATGTCCCCAATCAAGTTTATGTATAAATCTGATTGGTTGTCGGGTTTGAGAACAGCAAAATTCTGCCCTGAAACTAGCTGGTAGATATCGTGTGATGAATGTGGCCATATCTGCTTTTTGAAGATAGGCTGTAAACGTATATACGGAAACACCCCCATCTACCAGTATGATACCTAGCAGAACTTTTCAGGTAACCTTTGTAATAAAATATGTAGGTCAGCCATTGGACTCCTTTGCTTTCATAAAAGTAAACATTTAGATAATCTGATTACCCGATGCAGAATCACTGGCAAGTCACTTGAAGATCTTATGAATGATTTAAGACTACAACAAGGACATCCCTAAAATGTCCATTTGAGAGTTATGAATCCTGAGGGTGGTCACATTATCGTGAGTTGACTTCTAGCATATATATCAATGAATTTAAGTCGGATTTATTTAATGCTTGCTATTTTGTATCAGCTTTTATTCACTGTTGTGGTTAACGCTCCTTTTTAGTCTCTCTCTCTCTCTCTCTCTAAATACATCTATATATATTATAGTATAGTCTTATCAATTATTTTCTTCTTCTCAGCAGCTGCAAAGAAAGGCAAGGCAACGTCAGCTGCCACATCTGGAGACCCTGCTTCTAAAGAAGAATCTAAAGCTCTGGAAGAAGCTAAAGATGCTGAATTGCCTCTGACCAAGGAAGGCGCCATAGTGCCTCTGACCCAGGAAGGCGTCATAGTGCCTCTGACCAAGGAAAGTACTGAAGTGCCTCGGACCAAGGAAGGCGCTGAAATGCCTCTGATCAAGGAAGAAGACAAGGTGGTCTCAAAAGAGTCCGCTAAAAAGGATAAACAAACTGTTGTGAATGCTTTACTTAGTCCACTTGAAAAAGAAGATCTAATAAGTAAGTGTGTGTGTGTGTGTATATATATATATATATATATATATATATATATATATATATACATATATATAAAAACGTAATATTTTTCCAGATATCTGACTATGCTGAAAATTTTTTTGACCAATCAGGAAGTTCATGTTTATATGTTTGCATATAAAACACAGTCATGTGTTTGTGTTTGAAACTTGAGTTTTCAATTTAGTGAAGATGTTGGGAATGGGAGCTTCCCAAGTTAAAAGGTCTGGGTGGTGGTGGTGGTCATATACTTCACAAGTTAATGCATTGAATTCTGTGACACAGAGGTCTTTGATAAAAGAAATTCTAGTTCAAAATGAGACCAATGTCAATGCTACCTGAAAGAAATTTGAACATTCTTGCAAAATGGTCTCTTATGGTCCATGGAATTGAAAAGACAGGTTCAAATTGGGGAGTGGGTGCGGATGTTCTGTCTTTTTTTCTAAAATAATTTTTTTTTTTTTTTTTTTTTTTTCTCTTTAAGAGTTGCTCAATGAAAGGGATCAGCGAACTTTATTTCTTAAGGATTTACCAATTGAAATCCAGGAAGATGCTCTCATGAAATTGTCAAAAGATATTCAAAGTGTTCTCATTCGCAAACGGATTCAAAGGGATCCCAAGAAAACTACATGGTTTGTTTTCCTTCTTTTTCTCTCTCACTCACTCTCTCACCAGCCATATAGAATTGCTGGGCAGAGGACCTGTGTTTGTTCTGATTGGTGGGGAGTGGGAGGGTTGATGCCTCCGATATTTCTAGACACCGTCCTGACATTATAACCATTAATTGCTCTTCTTTGATATATGCTAAATAAAAAAAAAGCATATATCCAAGATACTCCTACCTCTTCTTCATCTTGTTCACACCACTGACCTTGTGCCAGACAGCTAAGTAATTACATACTGACTTATTCTGCTTTAATATTAAAACCTGAACATTTTGATCTCAAGCTGAACCTTTAACCCTCTGCATTGTTCACTAGGCTCCTCTACTGTACTACTTCAGTCCTGGTCATTTTCTGTTGCCATAGCAGGATATGACGACACTACAGCAAAACAAGTTAGTGAACTAGTAATAAATTGTTCTGTTGGTGTTCAATTTACAAAAAAAAAAAAAAAAAATGATTTTTTTTTCCTTTCTTAGAAATATGTCTGAAAGGCCATATTTGATTTATACAGTATACTATTTTCCTGACAACACTTATTTTACATGTTAGCCTTCACTGCATTGTTTTTCAAGGCTCTTATACTGCACTACGCAATTTCAGTCATGGTCATTTTATGTTGCCATAGCAGGATATGACAACACAATTAGAAAATTGAAACACACTGCTATTCATTCATCTGAGTCATTAAGTGGTAGGATTGACATATATGCTTTGCAAACAAAATCATCTCCAGAAGGTTAAAATGACCTTTTGGCACACTGCCGTTATTTGATTTGTTTCTCTCGGTTATGCTAAACCAGATTTTGAAGTGACAAGTGATTTTTATAGGACTTATTTATTTCTTTACAGTTACGCATTTTTGGAATTTGAAAATGAGGCTGCTGCTGAAAAGAATTTTAAATCACTGAGTGAGACAGTAATGAAAGGTAAACCACTGACAGTTGACTATACAGGCAAAAAGAGTCTTCACCTGCCAAAAGAACAAAAAATCATGCAGGAGTTCGATCCCAAGAAATTGTACATCACTGGATTTCCATACACAACAACAGAAATTGAACTGAAACAGTTGTTCCCAAAAGCAGAGTCTTTGGTTATGCCAATCAAATGGAACACGAAGAGGCCATTAGTGTAAGTATTTGCAACTAGTATTTCACCCTTGGTTTTATTTTTATTCTGATTTTTTTTACTGCTGCTATGCCATTTAATTTTCTGTTTCTTTGAGAAATTCTTACCATTTCTCATCTCCCCCATCCCCATTCCTTTCACACAATGGACCCTCTTTTCTTCCTGACCAATCTAGTGTCATTCGGATTAGTACAATAGTGGATAAGGGATTTGCCAGGTGACTGTTGGTTATGCTAGAATTTTCTTAATCCACAGGGTGGGCCCACTTCATCGTCTAAATTCGCAGATATCAGTTAATAAGGAAATAAAGCAAATGGAATTTTAATGGCCACCACCCCAATTCGCATGTGCCCACCCACATTTACTTAATCCTGTGCACCTGGCACCCCCTCCTCTCTTTTGAACCCCCACTTCCCATGAATCCCATCCAGACCATAATCAATTTTTTTCCTTTTTTTCCTTAATAGGTTTGCCTTTGTCAAATTTGAAGATGCTGATGTCTGTGCTGAAGTAATGAAGCAGATGAATGGAAAATCGTTCAAAGGTGGCAAACTGGTTGTTCTTTATGCCAACTTAGTAACGGACAGTCAAATCTCAAAAGGAACTAAAAGAAAGACAGAAACCGCACCAGGTAAGTGGATGTTTCTTCTGTCACTTTTCTTCTTTTTAATTAAATCTACATACATTCGTCCTTAACATAATTGTCTGAAATCTTTTCCTTCATTTCTCAAAACCTGGCAGGATTCTATCATTTAGCTCACTGACCATTTACTGAAGTCATTTATTTCCCTCTCGTTGAAAGTTTTACTGTGGGCCCCCTCCTCCTTTCCCTGTGAAATTTGAAGATGGATATTCTCCCTGAGTTTTTAGATAAACATAATTTTAGTGTGGGTTGGTGGGGCTCATGGTAATTTTCTGCATCTTGATAAATGTTGATGATGACGACGATGATGAGGAGGAGGAAGACGATGATGATGAAGATAACGATGATCATGATGATGAGGAAGAGAATGATGATGACGACGATGATGAAGAAGAATAAATGTGCAAGTAAACCAAACTGATCCAGGGTTAGGGTTGTATTTTGTCTCTACAACCTCTTCCATTGTATAGCCGCCAATCAAGACTGTCATGTACACAACCATTAAAAGGTTCTTATCATCTTTCACAATTAAAGATTTTATAACAAAATTAATTCAACAAATATTTGATTTATTTATGCACAATTTTTATCTTTATTTTATTTATTTATAATCCGACATTTCTTTAAACATTTTGTGGATACACAATTTTGAGTGGATAGAAAAAAAAGATGAAAAAAATTACAACATGAATGTATGAAACAGAAGACTGAAAAATAATTTTTTATATATATTAATTTGAAGGATTTGTTTTCTGTTTTTGAAACATGGTAATTCCTGTGTAGCGATGAAACCATATTTTTCAATCAGTTAATTTATAATATTTATGCTCTGTAAATTTACATTGAGCAAAGTTTTGTAAAAATAAAAATATCAATAAGAACACCGGATTATATATCTTACTGTTCTTTTTTTTTTTCACTATAAAATATATATATATACATATATAAGCCAAACAAAATGCAAGCACATCTACACACTTTTATTTCCACAAAATGTTTAAAGTTACTGTGTGTATTATATATTATTTTACATTTATTTATTTTATATATATATGTATATATATATATATATATATATATATAAAGAAATATAGTCTTAAGGTGTGCTATATTTATGGAATAAAGTGCTCAATATCAGAGATAGAGCATGTGTAAATATAAAAGTGAACATAGAAGTCAACACTTAGAGGTGACAGTCTGTTTCATGCTAGACGCAATCGTCAGGTGGCCTGACGATTGCATCTAGAATATATATATATAGAGAGAGAGAGATACACCTAGTGAGCCAGAAAAACCTACCTAGGTTTCACCTAAATGGATCGTCAGGGAAATCTATAGTTATCTATATTTGTATGTATATATATATATGTATATATATATATATTAATTTATTTATTTTATTTTTCATTTTTAAAACTTTTCAATCTACGCAATGGGTTACAGAAAGTGGGAGCAAGAATAAAGTGGTGTGATAGAGGAATGGAGTAAGAGAGGGGCAGGGAAAAGATCAGGGCATCTGGAGATGTCAATTGACATTGATTTGAATAGTTGGAGACTATAGCCATCAGGGAAGCAAGTAAGAAGAATGGAGGGGAAGGGATATATATATATATATATATGATATCATCCACATACAGGCCTGTTTTGCTGTATCATAGCTAATCAGTGCGGCTAGACATCCGATTGCCTCAAGCCAGGATTGAAATATTTATAAAAATAAATAATTGACTTGTATCACTCATGCTCCCTCCTATGATAATCAAAATGATATCTACATACAACATGATGGTGTTTCCATGGGTTCAATTCTAGGACCAACATTTAGTAACTTCTACATGGCTAACCTTGAAAATAAGATATTTCATACCACTATAAATCTACCTAAGATATGGAGATAATATTCTCATCGTAGTTAAAAACGTACATGAAATGCATGAACTACAGAAAGACTCTATCCTTTAAGTTCACATACAAACTTAATAATAACAACAGAATTCCTTTTCTAGAGATATTTCTAGACACCAATGACAATGCATTTACTACGTCCCATATAAATGAGATTGAATGAAGTACACGTCCCTAAAGCATCAGCTTCACATTTCCTTGCTTCTGTCATCAGCTGTAGTAGCTGATAGAGCCTATGAAATCCCTTACTGTTTTAGGCTCAGACATTACTATCAATGGGGTCGCCAGTCTTGAGAATGCCGGGATAAGCTTTCTGTAGTAGCTGTAGAGCCTATGAAGCCCCTTACTTGCCCTAATGTTTTAGCTTCAAGTATTACTCATATAACCCCCAGTTTGTCTATATCAGGCTTAACCCTATCCTTATCGATGATAAAAGCCAAGTACCCTCTCAGGAACTGATATTTTGGCAGTTTCAAATTAGGTCTGTATCTCCTTAACCAATCCATCACCTGTTGGATATGGTCAAAATGCTCTTCAGCTATTTTGGAAAACACCAAGATGTTGTCGAAACAGGCTATGGCAATTCCTTCCATCTCGCTCATCACTATTAACATTCAGTCAGTTATGTAGCATGGATGATACACGCTTAGACAATCATGCATCTTTTGATATATGACTGACAAGGCAGACTTTTTCTTTCTGTGGTAAACCATTTGCCATCCAAGGCTATAGAACCCAGTCTATCCTGCTATTTATCCATAGCTAGGGGGAGAAGAGGATTCATACCTTTCTCAAGGATATTAGCACATAAGTGAATGTATTGGATTCAACTGGAAATCGAACTCGACTCTCCAATTCCTCAATCCAAGCCACTATCCATTACTCCACAGTGTAGCTATTAACATTAGCTGCTTGAAAATACCAGGTTCGATGGCCATTTGCTTGCTCTATGGCTCTCATAGTTGCAGATCCAATAAACCAGCCGATATTATCCAGGTATTGGTACAAAGAACTAATACTTTAGATACAACTCTCTTATATTAGGGTCGGCCTCTTTCTCTCAATTCTCACTTTTTCTGTGCCCTTCTTTATGACAAGCAATTTCTTCTCTTTACTCTGCCTACTCTCAAAACTATCTGCTTATATGCATTTCATCCCCAAACCAGCATGTGGTCGACAGGCCCTGGGTGTTTGGTGATTCCCCAATTTTTACATTAATTCCAACATGGGTTCTTTGTTCCTTATTTCAACCTAGGCCTACCTTCCAGAGCAGGCATAACTGTATTTGTGAAAAATCTAATTTCTAAAGCATGTAGGTGAATGGGCAGAATTTGTTCTAATCATTAATTTTAATTCTCAAATTCCTTTCTATTTCCCTGGAATTACCTTTGCCCAGTGAAAATATAAACCAGATCACTTTTCTTACCCGCCACTTGTTTTCATAACTCCTGCATTAATTGTATATCCAATCTGTAAGGAAAATGCGTTCTCATTTAACCTTCTGAGTGAGAGATAAAATTATTTCCCATTTCATTTTCATCCGTGAAAATATACTCTAGACCTTCCCTCACTTGATTAATGATATTTGTTTTCTTAAATTCTCAAGAAACAGATGAAATTTATTCCTCAATTTGTTTCACTCGCATGCCAGATTCTCAATAGATAAAAAAATAAATTCTTGGTATATCGTCCCAATTCGTAAAGGTGTGACACTTCATTAACCACTTCATGACCTCAGGGTCACATCATAGCTCTTAAATATAAGATTAGAGGAAGGGGCATCCAGAATCAACACTGTTTCTGGCAATTAACGGAAACATTTAAAACATCCAACTGTGACTAAAATCTGCTCATCATAGTCGTTGCCCATTTTTGGTATCAAAACATTTCAAGCCCACATAAGCATCAATAGAAATTACATGTAACAGGAAATGCATTTTATTTGCAAAAGCAAAATGTCGAAGAAAATAAAGGGTGTTCCAATAACTTGGACCGATTTTAAATGTGAATTAAGTTTAAGCGTCTAATGATTTTTTTTCTTTCAGATTTAATAACATAAGTTTTTGGCAATTTCAACCATGGAAAGATTAACAATCAAACAATGTGTTAAAGTTATCGAAACCAGTTACGAAAATGGACGTTCAACGAGAAATGCATTTCACGCACTTTGCTATTTTCTTGGTCAACATAATCGACACCCTTTATAAATCCTGACTAAGGACTACACTGCTCTTAGTGTCTATCTTGGCTTGTCAAGTTAAACTTTCACCAATCCTCAATTCAGCTTCCAGTTTTTTTTTAATAAACCACTTCATTAATTAAGGCTTATTTGCCTTTAAAAATAAATCAGTTTGCATTCTCATAATTTTGTGACAGTCAAGGGAGGGGATGGTTTCAAAGCCCACCTTTCCTTGGATCAACACTAATCCCATTTTAAACATTTCTCTTGTCCATTAGTGGGCCTAAGGACTCCAGTTGAGAATCACCTGTTATAAATCACACGTTGGCTCTATAGATGTTGAAGGAACACGAATGTTCTCGACCAAACTTTTGTTACAGTATCTGGACAAGATGGCATGATCACCAGATTGAACAATGCCAATATACACCAAGGCCTGGGTCACAGTGACTTATGACTTCATTATGGCTTAGTCATCAGATTCTGAACAGTTCTGGTTACCCAATTTCACACTCAGGTTTTGGTCAATTTGTGTTGTGCTTTTCAAGCACTTCCAAATAGTGTCACATGCCAGGATCATCTCTTGAGACCATTATCAGCATCATCATTATCATGAAAGCCCCATGCTACCCTGGTCAAATTAACCTTCATCATGTTGTATGTGACTTCATTTGCTGTACCAAACATCTATCCTGCCATCTCTAAACAATAGTGTTTGAATCTCATAGTTGTGCTGTCATATCCTGCTATGGCAACCGAAAATAACTTTGAGTGAAATTGACAATAAGGATGCAGCAATTGAGTGGCTTTGTAAAAAGAATGCCATCAAAAGGGAAGAAATATTAATAATGCAGTGTGCTAAAGGTTAACCATGGTGAGATTTGAACCCCAGTTTCATGGTGAGAATGCAGACTTTCTTGTCATGTCCCCAATCAAGTTTATGTATAAATCTGATTGGTTGTCGGGTTTGAGAACAGCAAAATTCTGCCCTGAAACTAGCTGGTAGATATCGTGTGATGAATGTGGCCATATCTGCTTTTTGAAGATAGGCTGTAAACGTATATACGGAAACACCCCCATCTACCAGTATGATACCTAGCAGAACTTTTCAGGTAACCTTTGTAATAAAATATGTAGGTCAGCCATTGGACTCCTTTGCTTTCATAAAAGTAAACATTTAGATAATCTGATTACCCGATGCAGAATCACTGGCAAGTCACTTGAAGATCTTATGAATGATTTAAGACTACAACAAGGACATCTCTAAAATGTCCATTTGAGAGTTATGAATCCTGAGGGTGGTCACATTGTCGTGAGTTGAATTCTAGCATATATATCAATGAATTTAAGTCGGATTTATTTAATGCTTGCTATTTTGTATCAGCTTTTATTCACTGTTGTGGTTAATGCTCCTTTTTAGTCTCTCTCTCTCTCTCTACATACATATATATATTATAGTATAGTCTTATCAATTATTTTCTTCTTCTCAGCAGCTGCAAAGAAAGGCAAAGCAACATCAGCTGCCACATCTGAAAACCCTGCTTCTAAAGAAGAATCTAAAGCTCTGGAAGAAGCTAAAGATGCTGAATTACCTCTGACCAAGGAAGGCGCCATAGTGCCTCTGACCCAGGAAGGCACCATAGTGCCTCTGACCAAGGATGGCGCCATAGTGCCTCTGACCCAGGAAGGTGCCATAGTGCCTCTGACCAAGGAAGGTGCCGAAGTGTCTCAGACCAAGGAAGGCGCCGAAATGCCTCTGATCAAGGAAGAAGACAAGGTGGTCTCAAAAGAGTCCGCTAAAAAGGATAAACAAACTGTTGTGAATGCTTTACTTAGTCCACTTGAAAAAGAAGATCTAATAAGTAAGTGTGTGTGTGTGTGTATATATATATATATATATATATATATATATATATATATATATAAAATGTAATATTTTTCCAGATATCTGACTATGCCGAAAATGTTTTTGACCAATCAGGAAGTTCATGTTTATATGTTTGCATATAAAACACAGTCATGTGTTTGTGTTTGAAACTTGAGTTTTCAATTTAGTGAAGATGTTGGGAATGGGTGCTTCCCAAGTTAAAAGGTCTGGGTGGTGGTGGTGGTCATATACTTCGCAAGTTAATGCATTGAATTCTGTGATGCAGAGGTCTTTGATAAAAGAAATTCTAGTTCAAAATGAGACCAATGTCAATGCTACCTGAAAGAAATTTGAACATTCTTGCAAAATGGTCTCTTATGGTCCATGGAATTGAAAAGACAGGTTCAAATTGGGGAGGGGGTGCGGATGTTCTGTCTTTTTTTCTAAAATAATTTTTTTTGTTTTTTTCCCTTTTAAGAGTTGCTCAATGAAAGGGATCAGCGAACTTTATTTCTTAAGGATTTACCAATTGAAATCCAGGAAGACGCTCTCATGAAATTGTCAAAAGATATTCAAAGTGTTCGCATTCGCAAACGGATTCGAAGGGATCCCAAGAAAACTGCATGGTTTGTTTTCCTTCTTTTTCTCTCTCACTCACTCTCTCACCAGCCATATAGAATTGCTGGGCAGAGGACCTGTGTTTGTTCTGATTGGTGTGGGGTGGGAGGGTTGATGCCTCCGATATTTCTAGACACCGTCCTGACATTATAACCATTAATTGCTCTTCTTTGATATATGCTAAATAAAAAAAAAGCATATATCCAAGATACTCCTACCTCTTCTTCATCTTGTTCACACCACTGACCTTGTGCCAGACAGCTAAGTAATTACATACTGACTTATTCTGCTTTAATATTAAAACCTGAACATTTTGATCTCAAGCTTAACCTTTAACCCTCTGCATTGTTCACTAGGCTCCTCTACTGTACTACTTCAGTCCTGGTCATTTTCTATTTCCATAGCAGGATATGACGACACTACAGCAAAACAAGTTAGTGAACTAGTAATAAATTGTTCTGTTGGTGTTCAATTTACAAAAAAAAAAAAAAAAATGATTTTTTTTTCCTTTCTTAGAAATATGTCTGAAAGGCTATATTTGATTTATACAGTATCCTATTTTCCTGACAACACTTATTTTACATGTTAGCCTTCACTGCATTGTTTTTCAAGGCTCTTATACTGCACAACGCAATTTCAGTCATGGTCATTTTATGTTGCCATAGCAGGATATGACAACACAATTAGAAAATTCAAACACACTGCTATTCATTCATCTGAGTCATTAAGTGGTAGGATTGACATATATGCTTTGCAAACAAAATCATCTCCAGAAGGTTAAAGGTTAAAATGACCTTTTGGCACACTGCCGTTATTTGATTTGTTTCTCTCGGTTATGCTAAACCAGATTTTGAAGTGACAAGGGATTTTCATAAGAGTTATTTATTTCTTTACAGTTACGCATTTTTGGAATTTGAAAACGAGGCTGCTGCTGAAAAGAATTTTAAATCACTGAGTGAGACAGTAATGAAAGGTAAACCACTGACAGTTGAGTATACAGGCAAAAAGTGTCTTCACCAGCCAAAAGAACCAAAAATCATGAAGGAGTTGGATCCCAAGAAATTGTACATCACTGGATTTCCATACACAACAACAGAAATTGAACTGAAACAGTTGTTCCCAAAAGCAGAGTCTTTGGTTATGCCAATCAAATGGAACACGAAGAGGGTATTAGGGCAAGTATTTGCAACTAGTATTTCACCCTTGGTTTTATTTTATTTTTTTACTTTTTTTTTTACTTTTTTTTTTGTACTGCTGCTATGCCATTTAATTTTCTGTTTCTTTGAGAAATTCTTACCATTTCTCATCTCGCCCATCCCCATTCCTTTCACACAATGGACCCACTTTTCTTCCTGACCAATCTAGTGTCATTCGGATTAGTACAATAGTGGATAAGGGATTTGCCAGGTGACTGTTGGTTATGCTAGAATTTTCTTAATCCACAGGGTGGGCCCACTTCATCGTCTAAATTCGCAGATATCAGTTAATAAGGAAATAAAGCAAATGGAATTTTAATGGCCACCACCCCAATTCGCATGTGCCCACCCACATTTACTTAATCCTGTGCACCTGGCACCCCCTCCTCTCTTTTGAACCCCCACTTCCCATGAATCCCATCCAGACCATAATCAATTTTTTTCCTTTTTTTCCTTAATAGGTTTGCCTTTGTCAAATTTGAAGATGCTGATGTCTGTGCTGAAGTAATGAAGCAGATGAATGGAAAATCGTTCAAAGGTGGCAAACTGGTTGTTCTTTATGCCAACTTAGTAACGGACAGTCAAATCTCAAAAGGAACTAAAAGAAAGACAGAAACCGCACCAGGTAAGAGGATGTTTCTTCTGTCACTTTTCTTCTTTTTTATTAAATCTACATACATTCGTCCTTAACATAATTGTCTGAAATCTTTTCCTTCATTTCTCAAAACCTGGCAGGATTCTATCATTTAGCTCACTGACCATTTATTGAAGTCATTTATTTCCCTCTCGTCGAAAGTTTTACTGTGAGCCCCCTCCCCCTTTCCCTCTGAAATTTGAAGATGGATATTCTCCCTGAGTTTTGAGATAAAGATAATTTTAGTGTGGGTTAGTGGGGCTCATGGTAATTTTCTGCATCTTGATAAATGTTGATGATGAGGATGATAAGGAGGTAGGCTTAGGTTGAATGCTAAGAGAGTAGGAGGAAGAAGGAGAATTCATCATCACCTGTATGGAGTAATGGCACAAGATGTAAATTGAAGCAAGTTGGAGTTGAGGGGAGGAGTCATCCTGTGCTTACTCCCAAGAAAGTGAAGAATTCCTCAGATTTGGAAAGTTGGTTAAGAAAGCAGAAATAAGGTACAAAGAACCCATGTTGGAATTAATGTAAAAATTGGGGAATCACCAAACACCCAGGGCCTGTCGACCACATGCTGGTTTGGGGCTGAAATGCATATAAGCAGATAGCTTTGAGAGTAGGCAGAGTAAAGAGAAGAAATTGCTTGTCATAAAGAAGGGCACAGAAAAAGTGAGAATTGAGAGAAAGAGGCCGACCCTAATAGAAGAGAGTTGTATCTAAAGTATTAGTTCTTTGTACCAATACCTGGATAATATCGGCTGGTTTATTGGATCTGCAACTATGAGAGCCATAGAGCAAACAAATGGCCATCGAACCTGGTATTTTCAAGCAGCTAATGTTAATAGCTGCACTGTGGAGTAACGGATAGTGGCTTGGATTGAGGAATTGGAGAGTCGAGTTCGATTTCCAGTTGAATCCAATACATTCACTTATGTGCTAATATCCTTGAGAAAGGTATGAATCCTCTTCTCCCCCCAGCAATGGGTAAATAGCAGGACAGACTGGGTTCTATAGCCTTGGATGGCAAATGGTTTACCACAGAAAGAAAAAGTCTGCCTTGTCAGTCATATATCAAAAGACGCATGATTGTCTAAGCGTGTATCATCCATGCTACATAACTGACTGAATGTTAATAGTGATGAGCAAGATGGAAGGAATTGCCATAGCCTGTTTCGACAACATCTTGGTGTTTTCCAAAATAGCTGAAGAGCATTTTGACCATATCCAACAGGTGATGGATTGGTTAAGGAGATACAGACCTAATTTGAAACTGCCAAAGTATCAGTTCCTGAGAGGGTACTTGGCTTTTATCATCGATAAGGATAGGGTTAAGCCTGATATAGACAAACTAGGGGTTATATGAGTAATACTTGAAGCTAAAACATTAGGGCAAGTAAGGGGCTTCATCGGCTCTACAGCTACTACAGAAAGCTTATCCCGGCATTCTCAAGACTGGCGACCCCATTGATAGTAATGTCTGAGCCTAAAACAGTAAGGGATTTCATAGGCTCTATCAGCTACTACAGCTGATGACAGAAGCAAGGAAATATGAAGCTGATGCTTTAGAGACGTGTACTTCATTCAGTCTCATTTATATGGGACGTAGTAAATGCATTGTCATTGGTGTCTAGAAATATCTCTAGAAAAGGAATTCTGTTGTTATTGTTAAGTTTGTATGTGAACTTAAAGGATAGAGTCTTTCTGTAGTTCATGCATTTCATGTACGTTTTTAACTACGATGAGAATATTATCTCGATATCTTAGGTAGATTTATAGTGGTATGAAATATCTTATTTTCAAGGTTAGCCTTGTAGAAGTTACTAAATGTTGGCCCTAGAATTGAACCCATGGAAACACCATCATGTTGTATGTAGATATCATTTTGATTATCATAGGAGGGAGCATGAGTGATACAAGTCAATTATTTATTTTTATAAATATTTCAATCCTGGCTTGAGGCAATCGGATGTCTAGCCGCACTGATTAGCTATGATACAGCAAAACAGGCCTGTATGTGGATGATATCATATATATATATATATATATCCCTTCCCCTCCATTCTTCTTACTTGCTTCCCTGATGGCTATAGTCTCCAACGATTCAAATCAATGTCAATTGACATCTCCAGATGCCCTGATCTTTTCCCTGCCCCTCTCTTCCTCCATTCCTCTATCACACCACTTTATTCTTGCTCCCACTTTCTGTAACCCATTGCGTACTAGTGGCACTTCCACCTTGCATAGATTGATAAGTTTTAAAAATAAAAAATAAAATATATATATATATATATATATATATATATATATATATATTCTAGATGCAATCGTCAGGCCACCTGACGATTGCGTCTAGCATGAAACAGACTGTCACCTCTAAGTGTTGACTTCTATGTTCACTTTTATATTTACACACGCTCTATCTCTGATATTGAACACTTTATCCCATAAATATAGCACATCTTAAGACTATATTTCTTTATATATATATATATATATATAAATATATATATATATATATATATATATATATATATATATATATATATATATATATATATACACATATATATATAAAATAAATAAATGTAAAATAATATATAATACACACAGTCACTTTAAACATTTTGTGGAAATAAAAGTGTGTAGATGTGCTTGCATTTTGTTTGGCTTATATATGTATATATATATATTTTATAGTGAAAAAAAAAAGAACAGTAAGATATATAATCCGGTGTTCTTATTGATATTTTTTTTTTTACAAAACATTGCTCAATGTAAATTTACAGAGCCTAAATATTATAAATTAACTGATTGAAAAATATGATTTCATCGCTACACAGGAATTACCATGTTTCAAAAACAGAAAACAAATCCTACAAATTCATATATATAAAAAATAATTTTTCAGTCTTCTGTTTCATACATTCATGTTGTAATTTTTTTCATCTTTTTTTCTATCCACTCAAAAATGTGTATCCACAAAATGTTTAAAGAAATGTTGGATTATAAATAAATAAAATAAAGATAAAAATTGTGCATAAATAAATCAAATATTTGTTTAATTAATTTTTAATACTTTAGATACAACTCTCTTCTGTTAGGGTTGGCCTCTTTCTCTCAATTCTCACTTTTTCTGTGCCCTTCTTTATGACAAGCAATTTCTTCTCTTTACTCTGCCTACTCTCAAAACTATCTGCTTATATGCATTTCATCCCCAAACCAGCATGTGGTCGACAGGCCCTGGGTGTTTGGTGATTCCCCAATTTTTACATTAATTCCAACATGGGTTCTTTGTTCCTTATTTCTGCTTTCTTAACCAACTTTCCAAATCTGAGGAATTCTTCACTTTCTTGGGAGTAAGCACAGGATGACTCCTCCCCTCAACTCCAACTTGCTTCACTTTACATCTTGTGCCATTACTCCATACAGGTGATGATGAATTCTCCTTCTTCCTCCTACTCTCTTAGCATTCAACCTAAGGCTACCTTCCAGAGCAGGCATAACTGTATTTGTGAAAAATCTAATTTCTAAAGCATGTAGGTGAATGGGCAGAATTTATTCTAGTCATTAATTTTAATTCTCAAATTCCTTTCTATTTCCCTGGAATTACCTTTGTCCAGTGAAAATATGAACCAGATCACTTTTCTTGCCCGCCACTTGTTTTCATAACTCTTGCATTAATTGTATATCCAATCTGTAAGGAAAATGCGTTCTCATTTAACCTTCTGAGTGAGGGATAAAATTATTTCCCATTTCATTTTCATCCGTGAAAATATACTCCAGATCTTCTCTCACTTGATTAATTATATTTGTTTTCTTAAATTCTCAAGAAACAGATGAAATTTATTCCTCAATTTGTTTCACTCGCATGCCAGATTCTCAATAGATAAAAAAATAAATTCTTGGTACATCGTCCCAATTCGTAAAGGTGTGACACTTCATTAACCACTTCATGACCTCAGTGTCACATCATTGCTCTTAAATATAAGATTAGAGGAAGGGGCATCCAGAATCAACACTGTTTCTGGCAAATTAACGGAAACATTTAAAACATCCAACTATGACTAAAATCTGCTCATCATAGTCGTTGCCCATTTTTGGTGTCAAAACATTTCAAGCCCACATAAGCATCGATAGAAATTACATGTAACAGGAAATGCATTTTATTTGCAAAAGCAAAATGTCGAAGAAAATAAAGGGTGTTCCAATAACTTGGACCGATTTTAAATGTGAATTAAGTTTAAGCGTCTGATGATTTTTTTTCTTTCAGATTTAATAACATAAGTTTTTGGCAATTTCAACCATGGAAAGATTAACAATCAAACAATGTGTTAAAGTTATCGAAACCAGTTACGAAAATGGACGTTCAAAGAGAAATGCATTTCACACACTTTGCTATTTTTTTGGTCAACATAATCGACACCCTTTATAAATCCTGACTAAGGACTACACTGCTCTTAGTGTCTATCTTGGCTTGTCAAGTTAAACTTTCACCAATCCTCAATTCAGCTTCCAGTTTTTTTTTAATAAACCACTTCATTAATTAAGGCTTATTTGCCTTTAAAAATAAATCAGTTTGCATTCTCATAATTTTGTGACAGTCAAGGGAGGGGATGGTTTCAAAGCCCACCTTTCCTTGGATCAACACTAATCCCATTTTAAACATTTCTCTTGTCCATTAGTGGGCCTAAGGACTCCAGTTGAGAATCACCTGTTATAAATCACAAGTTGGCTCTATAGATGTTGAAGGAACACGAATGTTCTCGACCAAACTTTTCTTACAGTATCTGGACAAGATGGCATGATCACCAGATTGAACAATGCCAATATACACCAAGGCCTGGGTCACAGTGACTTATGACTTCATTATGGCTTAGTCATCAGATTCTGAACAGTTCTGGCTACCCAATTTCACACTCAGGTTTTGGTTAAACTGTATTGTGCTTTTCAATCACTTCCAAATAGTACCACATGCCAGGATCATCTCTTGAGACCATTATCATCATCATCGTTATCATGAAAGCCCCACTGCTACCCTGGTCAAATTAACCTTCATCATGTTGTATGTGACTTCATTTGCTGTACCAAATATCTATCCAGCCATCCTTAAACATTCTCATAGTTGTGCTGTCATATCCTGCTATGGCAACCGAAAATAACTTTGAGTGAAATTGACAATAAGGATGCAGCAATTGAGAGGCTTTGTAAAAAGAATGCCATCAAAAGGGAAGAAATATTAATAATGCAGTGTGCTAAAGGTTAACCATGGTGAGATTTGAACCCCAGTTTCATGGTGAGAATGCAGACTTTCTTGTCATGTCCCCAATCAAGTTTTTGTATAAATCTGATTGGTTGTCGGGTTTGAGAACAGCAAAATTCTGCCCTGAAACTAGCTGGTAGATATCGTGTGATGAATGTGGCCATATCTGCTTTTTGAAGATTGGCTGTAAACGTATATACGGAAACACCCCCATCTACCAGTATGATACCTAGCAGAACTTTTCAGGTAACCTTTGTAATAAAATATGTAGGTCAGCCATTGGTCTCCTTTGCTTTCATAAAAGTAAACATTTAGATAATCTGATTACCCGATGCAGAATCACTGGCAAGTCACTTGAAGATCTTATGAATGATTTAAGACTACAACAAGGACATCTCTAAAATGTCCATTTGAGAGTTATGAATCCTGAGGGTGGTCACATTGTCGTGAGTTGACTTCTAGCATATATATCAATGAATTTAAGTCGGATTTATTTAATGCTTGCTATTTTGTATCAGCTTTTATTCACTGTTGTGGTTAACGCTCCTTTTTAGTCTCTCTCTCTCTCTACATACATATATATATTATAGTATAGTCTTATCAATTATTTTCTTCTTCTCAGCAGCTGCAAAGAAAGGCAAGGCAACGTCAGCTGCCACATCTGAAAACCCTGCTTCTAAAGAAGAATCTAAAGCTCTGGAAGAAGCTAAAGATGCTGAATTGCCTCTGATCAAGGAAGGTGCCGAAGTGCCTCTGACCAAGGAAGGCGCCATAGTGCCTCTGACCAAGGAAGGTGCCGAAGTGTCTCAGTCAAAGGAAGGCGCCGAAATGCCTCTGATCAAGGAAGAAGACAAGATGGTCTCAAAAGAGTCCGCTAAAAAGGATAAACAAACTGTTGTGAATGCTTTACTTAGTCCACTTGAAAAAGAAGATCTAATAAGTAAGTGTGTGTGTGTGTGTGTGTGTGTGTGTATATATCTATATATATATATATATATATATATATATATATATATATATATATATATATATATATAAAAAAGTAATATTTTTCCAGATATCTGAATATGCTGAAAATTTTTTTGACCAATCAGGAAGTTCATGTTTATATGCTTGCATATAAAACACAGTCATGTGTTTGTGTTTGAAACTTGAGTTTTCAATTTAGTGAAGATGTTGGGAATGGGAGCTTCCCAAGTTAAAAGGTCTGGGTGGTGGTGGTCATATACTTCGCTAGTTAATGCATTGAATTCTGTGATGCAGAGGTCTTTGATTAAAGAAATTCTAGTTCAAAATGAGACCAATGTCAATGCTACCTGAAAGAAATTTGAATATTCTTGCAAAATGGTCTCTTATGGTCCATGGAATTGAAAAGACAGGTTCAAATTGGGGAGGGGGTGCGGATGTTCTGTCTTTTTTTTCTAAAATATTTTTTTTTTTTTTTTTTTTTTTTTCTCTTTAAGAGTTGCTCAATGAAAGGGATCAGCGAACTTTACTTCTTAAGGATTTACCAATTGAAATCCAGGAAGACGCTCTCATGAAATTGTCAAAAGATATTCAACATGTTTATATTCACATACAGTTTGAAAGTAACCCCTTCAAAATTGCATGGTTTGTGTTTTCTTTTTCTTTTTTTTTTTCTTTTTTTGTTAAATGTCCTTTGCTTCAATTTTAAATTCTGAAGTACTTCATAACATTGTGATTTTTAATTGAATTGAAGCCAGAGTAGAAACCTGCGTAGTTTTCCAACTGATAGTCTATTGCCTCTGATATTTATAGACATCAGTTTTATTTTCAAGCCATCTTAGTGATACTTCTTCTACCTATTCTGCATCCTGTTCTCGCTATTGACCTTGTGCCAGACAACTTTGTGATTATATGCTGACTCATTGAATAATTAATGTGTATGCCCATCTCAGGGAGACCTCATTAAAATATTCAGGATTATTGCAGTCTTTCAAAATATTCTCATGGTTATTATTTGAAAATTTGGGTATATATTAAAGGCGCTGTTCAACTTTGTCAAAGATGCATATCATAACCACAGGTTTAAATCCCATCAGATCTCGTGAGAGTTTTACTCTGGGAGGTTGTCAGTTCAAATTCTGTGGGAGAGTGAATATTTCTCTCTCATGAGATTTCTTGAATTGATAATAATAATACTCAAAAATTCTGAAAAAATATTTTCTCGTTTTAAATAACCTGAAAAAGATCAAGCCAACAAAAAAAAACAAAAAATAACCCCCAAATCAATTCATTTTCTTCCTGATGTTTTTATTACTCAATTCAAGATTTAGGGAGCTAAATAAGTGAATCAAGAATATGGAATTTCTTTTCTATTTTTTTTTTTTTTTTAATGTGTTTAAACACACACATGTGAAAGAAATAGGATCTATTCAGATAAGGATATTTTTTTTTTTTTTTTTTTTTTTTTGAATGTGTTTAAACAAACACATGTGAAAGAAATAGGATCTATTCAGAGATAAGGTTATTTTTTTTTTTTTTGAAGGTGTTTAAACACACACACGTGAAAGAAATTGGATCTATTCAGAGATAAGGATATTTTTTTTTTGAATGTGTTTAAACACACACATGTGAAAGAAATATAATCTATTCAGAGATAAGGATATTTTTTTTTTTTTTTTTTTGAATGTGTTTAAACACACACATGTGAAAGAAATTGGATCTATTCAGAGATAAGGATATTTTTTTTTTTTTGAATGCGTTTAAACACTTACATGTGAAAGAAATAGGATCTATTCAGAGATAAGGATATTTTTTTATTTTTTATTTTTGAATGCGTTTAAACCCACACATGTGAAAGAAATAGGATCTATTCAGAGATAAGGATATTTTTTTTTTTTTATTTTTGAATGTGTTTAAACCCACACATGTGAAAGAAATAGGATCTATTCAGAGATAAGGATATTTTTTTTTTGAATGTGTTTAAACACACACATGTGAAAGAAATTGGATCTATTCAGAGATAAGGATATTTTTTTTTTAATGTGTTGAAACACACACATGTGAAAGAAATAGGATCTATTCAGAGATAAGGATATTTTTTTTATTTTTTTATTTTTTTGAATGTGTTTAAACCCACACATGTGAAAGAAATTCGATCTATTCAGAGATAAGGATATTTTTATTTTTGAATGTTTAAACCCACACATGTGAAAGAAATAGGATCTATTCAGACATAAGGATATTTTTTTTTTTTAATGTGTTTAGACACACACACATGTGAAAGAAATAGAATCTATTCAGAGATAAGGATATTTTTTTTTTTTTGAATGTGTTTAAACACACACATGAGAAAGAAATCGGATCTATTCAGAGATAAGGATATTTTTTTTTGAATGTGTTTAAGCACACACATGTGAAAGATATAGAATCTATTCAGAGATCAGGATATTTTTTTTTTTTGAATGTGTTTAAACACACACATATGAAAGAAATAGGATCTATTCAGAGATAAGGATATTTTTTATTTTTTATTTTTGAATGCGTTTAAACTCACATAAGTGAAAGAAATAGGATCTATTCAGAGATAAGGATATTTTTTTTTTTGAATATGTTTAAACACACATGTGAAAGAAATTGGATCTATTCAGAGATAAGGATTTTTTTTTTTTTTGAATGTTTTTAAACACACACATGTGAAAGAAATAGGATCTATTTGGAGATAAGGATATTTTTTTATTTTTTTTATTTTTATTTTTTTTTTTGAATGTGTTTAAACACACACATTTGAATGAAATAGGATCTATTCAGAGATAAGGATATTTTTTTTTATTTTTATTTTTTTTTTTGAATGTGTTTATACACACACATGTGAAAGAAATAGGATCTATTCAGAGATAAGGATATTTTTTTTTTAATGTGTTTAGACACACACATGTGAAAGAAATAGAATCTATTCAGAGATAAGGATATTTTTTTTTTGAATGTGTTTAAACACACACATGTGAAAGAAATCGGATCTATTCAGAGATAAGGTTATTTTTTTATTTTTTTTTTTTTTTCTGAATGTGTTTAAACACACACATGTGAAAGAAATTGGATCTATTCAGAGATAAGGATATTTTTTTTTTGAATGTGTTTAAACACACACATGTGAAAGAAATATAATCTATTCAGAGATAAGGATATTTTTTTATTTTTTATTTTTGAATGTGTTTAAACCCACACATGTGAAAGAAATAGGATCTATTCAGAGATAAGGATATTTTTTTATTTTTTTGAATGTGTTTAAACACACACGTGAAAGAAATAGGATCTATTCAGAGATAAGGATATTTTTTTATTTTTATTTTTTTTTGAATGTGTTTAAACCCACACATGTGAAAGAAATATAATCTATTCAGAGATAAGGATATTTTTTTTTTTAATGTGTTTAAACACACACATGTGAAAGAAATAGGATCTATTCAGAGATAAGGTTATTTTTATTTTTTATTTTTTTTTTTTTTGAATGTGTTTAAACACACACATGTGAAAGAAATTGGATCTATTCAGAGATAAGGATATTTTTTTTTGAATGTGTTTAAACACACACATGTGAAAGAAATATAATCTATTCAGAGATCAGGATATTTTTTTTTGAATGTGTTTAAACACACACATGTGAAAGAAATAGGATCTATTCAGAGATAAGGATATTTTTTTTTTTTTTTTTGAATGTGTTTAAACACACACATGTGAAAGAAATTGGATCTATTCAGAGATGAGGATATTTTTTTTTTGAATGTGTTTAAACACACATGTGAAAGAAATAGGATCTATTCAGAGATAAGGATATTTTTTTATTTTTTTTTGAATGTGTTTAAACACACACATGTGAAAGAAATAGGATCTATTCAGATGAGGATATTTTTTTTTTATTTTTTTGAATGTGTTTAAACACACACATGTGAAAGAAATAGGATCTATTCAGAGATAAGGATATTTTTTTATTTTTTATTTTTGAATGCGTTTAAACCCACACATGTGAAAGAAATAGGATCTATTCAGAGATAAGGATATTTTTTTTTTGAATGTGTTTAAACACACACATGTGAAAGAAATTGGATCTATTCAGAGATAAGGATATTTTTTTTTTAATGTGTTTAAACACACACATGTGAAAGAAATAGGATCTATTCAGAGATAAGGATATTTTTTTTATTTTTTTATTTTTTTGAATGTGTTTAAACCCACACATGTGAAAGAAATTCGATCTATTCAGAGATAAGGATATTTTTATTTTTGAATGTTTAAACCCACACATGTGAAAGAAATAGGATCTATTCAGAGATAAGGATATTTTTTTTTTTTAATGTGTTTAGACACACACACATGTGAAAGAAATAGAATCTATTCAGAGATAAGGATATTTTTTTTTTTTTGAATGTGTTTAAACACACACATGAGAAAGAAATCGGATCTATTCAGAGATAAGGATATTTTTTTTTGAATGTGTTTAAGCACACACATGTGAAAGATATAGAATCTATTCAGAGATCAGGATATTTTTTTTTTTTGAATGTGTTTAAACACACACATATGAAAGAAATAGGATCTATTCAGAGATAAGGATATTTTTTATTTTTTATTTTTGAATGCGTTTAAACTCACATAAGTGAAAGAAATAGGATCTATTCAGAGATAAGGATATTTTTTTTTTTGAATATGTTTAAACACACATGTGAAAGAAATTGGATCTATTCAGAGATAAGGATTTTTTTTTTTTTTGAATGTTTTTAAACACACACATGTGAAAGAAATAGGATCTATTTGGAGATAAGGATATTTTTTTATTTTTTTTATTTTTTTTTTTTTTTTGAATGTGTTTAAACACACACATTTGAATGAAATAGGATCTATTCAGAGATAAGGATATTTTTTTTTATTTTTATTTTTTTTTATGAATGTGTTTATACACACACATGTGAAAGAAATAGGATCTATTCAGAGATAAGGATATTTTTTTTTTAATGTGTTTAGACACACACATGTGAAAGAAATAGAATCTATTCAGAGATAAGGATATTTTTTTTTTGAATGTGTTTAAACACACACATGTGAAAGAAATCGGATCTATTCAGAGATAAGGTTATTTTTTTATTTTTTTTTTTTTTTCTGAATGTGTTTAAACACACACATGTGAAAGAAATTGGATCTATTCAGAGATAAGGATATTTTTTTTTTGAATGTGTTTAAACACACACATGTGAAAGAAATATAATCTATTCAGAGATAAGGATATTTTTTTATTTTTTATTTTTGAATGTGTTTAAACCCACACATGTGAAAGAAATAGGATCTATTCAGAGATAAGGATATTTTTTTATTTTTTTGAATGTGTTTAAACACACACGTGAAAGAAATAGAATCTATTCAGAGATAAGGATATATTTTTTTTTAATGTGTTTAAACACACACATGTGAAAGAAATAGGATCTATTCAGAGATAAGGTTATTTTTATTTTTTTTTTTTTTTTTTTTTGAATGTGTTTAAACACACACATGTGAAAGAAATATAATCTATTCAGAGATAAGGATATTTTTTTTTGAATGTGTTTAAACACACACATGTGAAAGAAATATAATCTATTCAGAGATCAGGATATTTTTTTTTGAATGTGTTTAAACACACACATGTGAAAGAAATAGGATCTATTCAGAGATAAGGATATTTTTTTTTTTTTTTTTGAATGTGTTTAAACACACACATGTGAAAGAAATTGGATCTATTCAGAGATGAGGATATTTTTTTTTTGAATGTGTTTAAACACACATGTGAAAGAAATAGGATCTATTCAGAGATAAGGATATTTTTTTATTTTTTTTTGAATGTGTTTAAACACACACATGTGAAAGAAATAGGATCTATTCAGATGAGGATATTTTTTTTTTATTTTTTTGAATGTGTTTAAACACACACATGTGAAAGAAATAGGATCTATTCAGAGATAAGGATATTTTTTTTTTTAATGTGTTTAAACACACACATGTGAAAGAAATAGGATCTATTCAGAGATAAGGATATTTTTTTTTTTTTTATTTTTGAATGTGTTTAAACCCACACATGTGAAAGAAATAGGATCTATTCAGAGATAAGGATATTTTTTTATTTTTTTGAATGTGTTTAAACACACACATGTGAAAGAAATAGGATCTATTCAGAGATAAGGATATTTTTTTTTTTTTTGAATGTGTTTAAACACACACATGTGAAAGAAATAGGATCTATTCAGAGATAAGGATATTTTTTTTTTTTGAATGTGTTTAAACACACACATGTGAAAGAAATTGGATCTGTTCAGAGATGAGGATATTTTTTTTTTTGAATGTGTTTAAACACACACATTTGAATGAAATAGGATCTATTCAGAGATAAGGATATTTTTTTATTTTTTTTTATTTTTATTTTTTTTTTGAATGTGTTTATACACACACATGTGAAAGAAATTGGATCTATTCAGAGATAAGGATATTTTTTTTTTGAATCTGTTTATACACACAAATGTTAAAGAAATATAATCTATTCAGAGATAAGGATATTTTTTTTTTGAATGTTTTTAAACACACACATGGGAAAGAAATAGGATTTATTCAGAGATAAGGATATTTTTTTATTTTTTATTTTTGAATGTGTTTAAACACACACATGTGAAAGAAATAGGATCTATTCAGAGATAAGGATTTTTTTTTTTAATGTGTTTAAACACACACATGTGAAAGAAATAGGATCTATTCAGAGATAAGGACATTTTTTTATTTTTTTGAATGTGTTCAAACACACACATGTGAAAGAAATAAGATCTATTCAGAGATAAGGATATTTTTTTTTTTTTTGAATGAGTTTAAACACACACATGTGAAAGAAATAGGATCTATTCAGAGATAAGGATATTTTTTTATTTTTTTTATTTTTATTTTTTTTTGAATGTGTTTAAACACACACATGTGAAAGAAATATAATCTATTCAGAGATAAGGTTATTTTTTTTTTTTTTTTTTTTTTTTTTTTTGAATGTGTTTAAACACACACATGTGAAAGAAATATAATCTATTCAGAGATAAGGATATTTTTTTTTTTTTTTGAATGTGTTTAAACACAGACATGTGAAAGAAATAGGATCTATTCAGAGATAAGGATATTTTTTTATTTTTTTTATTTTTATTTTTTTTTGAATGTGTTTAAACACACACATGTGAAAGAAATTGGATCTATTCAGAGATGAGGATATTTTTTTTTTGAATGTGTTTAAACACACACATGTGAAAGAAATTGGATCTATTCAGAGATGAGGATATTTTTTTTTTTTAATGTGTTTAAACACACACATGTGAAAGAAATAGGATCTATTCAGAGATAAGGATATTTTTTTATTTTTTATTTTTGAATGTGTTTAAACCCACACATGTGAAAGAAATAGGATCTATTCAGAGATAAGGATATTTTTTTATTTTTTTGAATGAGTTTAAACACACACATGTGAAAGAAATAGGATCTATTCAGAGATAAGGATATTTTTTTTTTTTTTTGAATGTGTTTAAACACACACATGTGAAAGAAATATAATCTATTCAGAGATAAGGATATTTTTTTTTGAATGTGTTTAAACACACACATGTGAAAGAAATAGGATCTATTCAGAGATAAGGATATTTTTTTTTTTTTTTTTTTTTGAATGTGTTTAAACACACACATGTGAAAGAAATTGGATCTATTCAGAGATGAGGATATTTTTTTTTGAATGTTTTTAAACACACACATCTGAAAGAAATATAATCTATTCAGAGATAAGGATATTTTTTTTTTTTACTGTGTTTAAACACACACATGTGAAAGAAATATAATCTATTCAGAGATAAGGATATTTTTTTTTTTGAATGTGTTTAAACACACACATGTGAAAGAAATAGAATCTATTCAGAGATAAGGATATTTTTTTATTTTTTATTTTTGAATGTGTTTAAACCCACACATGTGAAAGAAATAGGATCTATTCAGAGATAAGGATATTTTTTTATTTTTTTGAATGAGTTTAAACACACACATGTGAAAGAAATAGGATCTATTCAGAGAGAAGGATATTTTTTTTTTTTTTTGAATGTGTTTAAACACACACATGTGAAAGAAATAGGATCTATTCAGAGATAAGGATATTTTTTTTTTGAATGTGTTTAAACACACAAATGTTAAAGAAATATAATCTATTCAGAGATAAGGATATTTTTTTTTTAATGTTTTTAAACACACACATGTGAAAGAAATAGGATCTATTCAGAGATAAGGATATTTTTTTATTTTTTATTTTTGAATGTGTTTAAACACACACATGTGAAAGAAATAGGATCTATTCAGAGATAAGGATATTTTTTTTTTTTGAATGTGTTTAAACACACACGTGAAAGAAATAGGATCTATTCAGAGATAAGGATATTTTTTTTTTGAATGTGTTTAAACACACACATGTGAAAGAAATAGGATCTATTCAGAGATAAGGATATTTTTTTTTTTTTTTTTTTTTGAATGTGTTTAAACACACACATGTGAAAGAAATTGGATCTATTCAGAGATGAGGATATTTTTTTTTGAATGTGTTTAAACACATACATGTGAAAGAAATTGGATCTATTCAGAGATGAGGATATTTTTTTTTTGAATGTGTTTAAACACACACATGTGAAAGAAATAGGATCTATTCAGAGATAAGCATATTTTTTTTTTTTTGAATGTGTTTAAACACACACATGTGAAAGAAATAGGATCTATTCAGATGAGGATATTTTTTTTTTATTTTTTTGAATGTGTTTAAACACACACATGTGAAAGAAATAGGATCTATTCAGAGATAAGGATATTTTTTTATTTTTTTTATTTTTATGCTTTTTTGAATGTGTTTAAACACACACATGTGAAAGAAATATAATCTATTCAGAGATAAGGATATTTATTTTTGAATGTGTTTAAACACACACATGTGAAAGAAATAGGATCTATTCAGAGATAAGGATATTTTTTTTTTTGAATGTGTTTAAACACACACATGTGAAAGAAATAGGATCTATTCAGAGATAAGGATATTTTTTTTTTTTTTTTTTTTTGAATGTGTTTAAACAGACACATGTGAAAGAAATTGGATCTATTCAGAGATGAGGATATTTTTTTTTGAATGTGTTTAAACACACACATGTGAAAGAAATTGGATCTATTCAGAGATGAGGATATTTTTTTTTTGAATGTGTTTAAACTCACACATGTGAAAGAAATAGGATCTATTCAGAGATAAGCATATTTTTTTTTTTTTGAATGTGTTTAAACACACACATGTGAAAGAAATAGGATCTATTCAGATGAGGATATTTTTTTTTTATTTTTTTGAATGTGTTTAAACACACACATGTGAAAGAAATAGGATCTATTCAGAGATAAGGACATTTTTTTATTTTTTTGAATGTGTTCAAACACACACATGTGAAAGAAATAAGATCTATTCAGAGATAAGGATATTTTTTTTTTTTTTGAATGAGTTTAAACACACACATGTGAAAGAAATAGGATCTATTCAGAGATAAGGATATTTTTTTATTTTTTTTATTTTTATTTTTTTTTGAATGTGTTTAAACACACACATGTGAAAGAAATATAATCTATTCAGAGATAAGGTTATTTTTTTTTTTTTTTTTTTTTTTTTTTTTGAATGTGTTTAAACACACACATGTGAAAGAAATATAATCTATTCAGAGATAAGGATATTTTTTTTTTTTTTTGAATGTGTTTAAACACAGACATGTGAAAGAAATAGGATCTATTCAGAGATAAGGATATTTTTTTATTTTTTTTATTTTTATTTTTTTTTGAATGTGTTTAAACACACACATGTGAAAGAAATTGGATCTATTCAGAGATGAGGATATTTTTTTTTTGAATGTGTTTAAACACACACATGTGAAAGAAATTGGATCTATTCAGAGATGAGGATATTTTTTTTTTTTAATGTGTTTAAACACACACATGTGAAAGAAATAGGATCTATTCAGAGATAAGGATATTTTTTTATTTTTTATTTTTGAATGTGTTTAAACCCACACATGTGAAAGAAATAGGATCTATTCAGAGATAAGGATATTTTTTTATTTTTTTGAATGAGTTTAAACACACACATGTGAAAGAAATAGGATCTATTCAGAGATAAGGATATTTTTTTTTTTTTTTGAATGTGTTTAAACACACACATGTGAAAGAAATATAATCTATTCAGAGATAAGGATATTTTTTTTTGAATGTGTTTAAACACACACATGTGAAAGAAATAGGATCTATTCAGAGATAAGGATATTTTTTTTTTTTTTTTTTTTTGAATGTGTTTAAACACACACATGTGAAAGAAATTGGATCTATTCAGAGATGAGGATATTTTTTTTTGAATGTTTTTAAACACACACATCTGAAAGAAATATAATCTATTCAGAGATAAGGATATTTTTTTTTTTTACTGTGTTTAAACACACACATGTGAAAGAAATATAATCTATTCAGAGATAAGGATATTTTTTTTGAATGTGTTTAAACACACACATGTGAAAGAAATATAATCTATTCAGAGATAAGGATATTTTTTTTTTGAATGTGTTTAAACACACACATGTGAAAGAAATAGAATCTATTCAGAGATAAGGATATTTTTTTATTTTTTATTTTTGAATGTGTTTAAACCCACACATGTGAAAGAAATAGGATCTATTCAGAGATAAGGATATTTTTTTATTTTTTTGAATGAGTTTAAACACACACATGTGAAAGAAATAGGATCTATTCAGAGAGAAGGATATTTTTTTTTTTTTTTGAATGTGTTTAAACACACACATGTGAAAGAAATAGGATCTATTCAGAGATAAGGATATTTTTTTTTTGAATGTGTTTAAACACACAAATGTTAAAGAAATATAATCTATTCAGAGATAAGGATATTTTTTTTTTAATGTTTTTAAACACACACATGTGAAAGAAATAGGATCTATTCAGAGATAAGGATATTTTTTTATTTTTTATTTTTGAATGTGTTTAAACACACACATGTGAAAGAAATAGGATCTATTCAGAGATAAGGATATTTTTTTTTTTTGAATGTGTTTAAACACACACGTGAAAGAAATAGGATCTATTCAGAGATAAGGATATTTTTTTTTTGAATGTGTTTAAACACACACATGTGAAAGAAATAGGATCTATTCAGAGATAAGGATATTTTTTTTTTTTTTTTTTTTTGAATGTGTTTAAACACACACATGTGAAAGAAATTGGATCTATTCAGAGATGAGGATATTTTTTTTTGAATGTGTTTAAACACATACATGTGAAAGAAATTGGATCTATTCAGAGATGAGGATATTTTTTTTTTGAATGTGTTTAAACACACACATGTGAAAGAAATAGGATCTATTCAGAGATAAGCATATTTTTTTTTTTTTGAATGTGTTTAAACACACACATGTGAAAGAAATAGGATCTATTCAGATGAGGATATTTTTTTTTTATTTTTTTGAATGTGTTTAAACACACACATGTGAAAGAAATAGGATCTATTCAGAGATAAGGATATTTTTTTATTTTTTTTATTTTTATGCTTTTTTGAATGTGTTTAAACACACACATGTGAAAGAAATAGGATCTATTCTGAGATAAGGTTATTTTTTTATTTTTTTTTTTTTTGAATGTGTTTAAACACACACATGTGAAAGAAATATAATCTATTCAGAGATAAGGATATTTATTTTTGAATGTGTTTAAACACACACATGTGAAAGAAATAGGATCTATTCAGAGATAAGGATATTTTTTTTTTTGAATGTGTTTAAACACACACATGTGAAAGAAATAGGATCTATTCAGAGATAAGGATATTTTTTTTTTTTTTTTTTTTTGAATGTGTTTAAACAGACACATGTGAAAGAAATTGGATCTATTCAGAGATGAGGATATTTTTTTTTGAATGTGTTTAAACACACACATGTGAAAGAAATTGGATCTATTCAGAGATGAGGATATTTTTTTTTTGAATGTGTTTAAACTCACACATGTGAAAGAAATAGGATCTATTCAGAGATAAGCATATTTTTTTTTTTTTGAATGTGTTTAAACACACACATGTGAAAGAAATAGGATCTATTCAGATGAGGATATTTTTTTTTTTTTTTTTTTGAATGTGTTTAAACACACACATGTGAAAGAAATAGGATCTATTCAGAGATAAGGATATTTTTTTATTTTTTTTATTTTTATGCTTTTTTGAATGTGTTTAAACACACACATGTGAAAGAAATAGGATCTATTCAGAGATAAGGTTATTTTTTTATTTTTTTTTTTTTTTGAATGTGTTTAAACACACACATGTGAAAGAAATATAATCTATTCAGAGATAAGGATATTTTTTTTTGAATGTGTTTAAACACACACATGGGAAAGAAATAGGATCTATTCAGAGATAAGGATATTTTTTTTTTTTTTTGAATGTGTTTAAACACACACATTTGAATGAAATAGGATCTATTCAGAGATAAGGATATTTTTTTATTTTTTTTTATTTTTATTTTTTTTTTGAATGTGTTTATACACACACATGTGAAAGAAATTGGATCTATTCAGAGATAAGGATATTTTTTTTTTGAATCTGTTTAAACACACAAATGTTAAAGAAATATAATCTATTCAGAGATAAGGATATTTTTTTTTTGAATGTTTTTAAACACACACATGGGAAAGAAATAGGATTTATTCAGAGATAAGGATATTTTTTTATTTTTTATTTTTGAATGTGTTTAAACACACACATGTGAAAGAAATAGGATCTATTCAGAGATAAGGATTTTTTTTTTTAATGTGTTTAAACACACACATGTGAAAGAAATAGGATCTATTCAGAGATAAGGACATTTTTTTATTTTTTTGAATGTGTTCAAACACACACATGTGAAAGAAATAAGATCTATTCAGAGATAAGGATATTTTTTTTTTTTTTGAATGAGTTTAAACACACACATGTGAAAGAAATAGGATCTATTCAGAGATAAGGATATTTTTTTATTTTTTTTATTTTTATTTTTTTTTGAATGTGTTTAAACACACACATGTGAAAGAAATATAATCTATTCAGAGATAAGGATATTTTTTTTTTTTTACTGTGTTTAAACACACACATGTGAAAGAAATATAATCTATTCAGAGATAAGGATATTTTTTTTTGAATGTGTTTAAACACACACATGTGAAAGAAATATAATCTATTCAGAGATAAGGATATTTTTTTTTTTAATGTGTTTAAACACACACATGTGAAAGAAATAGGATCTATTTAGAGATAAGGTTATTTTTTTTTTTTTTTTTTTTTTTTTTTTGAATGTGTTTAAACACACACATGTGAAAGAAATATAATCTATTCAGAGATAAGGATATTTTTTTTTTTTTTTGAATGTGTTTAAACACAGACATGTGAAAGAAATAGGATCTATTCAGAGATAAGGATATTTTTTTATTTTTTTTATTTTTATTTTTTTTTGAATGTGTTTAAACACACACATGTGAAAGAAATTGGATCTATTCAGAGATGAGGATATTTTTTTTTTGAATGTGTTTAAACACACACATGTGAAAGAAATTGGATCTATTCAGAGATGAGGATATTTTTTTTTTTTAATGTGTTTAAACACACACATGTGAAAGAAATAGGATCTATTCAGAGATAAGGATATTTTTTTATTTTTTATTTTTGAATGTGTTTAAACCCACACATGTGAAAGAAATAGGATCTATTCAGAGATAAGGATATTTTTTTATTTTTTTGAATGAGTTTAAACACACACATGTGAAAGAAATAGGATCTATTCAGAGATAAGGATATTTTTTTTTTTTTTTGAATGTGTTTAAACACACACATGTGAAAGAAATAGGATCTATTCAGAGATAAGGATATTTTTTTTTTGAATGTGTTTAAACACACACATGTGAAAGAAATATAATCTATTCAGAGATAAGGATATTTTTTTTTGAATGTGTTTAAACACACACATGTGAAAGAAATAGGATCTATTCAGAGATAAGGATATTTTTTTTTTTTTTTTTTTGAATGTGTTTAAACACACACATGTGAAAGAAATTGGATCTATTCAGAGATGAGGATATTTTTTTTTGAATGTGTTTAAACACATACATGTGAAAGAAATTGGATCTATTCAGAGATGAGGATATTTTTTTTTTGAATGTGTTTAAACACACACATGTGAAAGAAATAGGATCTATTCAGAGATAAGCATATTTTTTTTTTTTGAATGTGTTTAAACACACACATGTGAAAGAAATAGGATCTATTCAGATGAGGATATTTTTTTTTTATTTTTTTGAATGTGTTTAAACACACACATGTGAAAGAAATAGGATCTATTCAGAGATAAGGATATTTTTTTATTTTTTTTATTTTTATGCTTTTTTGAATGTGTTTAAACACACACATGTGAAAGAAATAGGATCTATTCTGAGATAAGGTTATTTTTTTATTTTTTTTTTTTTTGAATGTGTTTAAACACACACATGTGAAAGAAATATAATCTATTCAGAGATAAGGATATTTATTTTTGAATGTGTTTAAACACACACATGTGAAAGAAATAGGATCTATTCAGAGATAAGGATATTTTTTTTTTTGAATGTGTTTAAACACACACATGTGAAAGAAATAGGATCTATTCAGAGATAAGGATATTTTTTTTTTTTTTTTTTTTTGAATGTGTTTAAACACACACATGTGAAAGAAATTGGATCTATTCAGAGATGAGGATATTTTTTTTTGAATGTGTTTAAACACACACATGTGAAAGAAATTGGATCTATTCAGAGATGAGGATATTTTTTTTTTGAATGTGTTTAAACTCACACATGTGAAAGAAATAGGATCTATTCAGAGATAAGCATATTTTTTTTTTTTTGAATGTGTTTAAACACACACATGTGAAAGAAATAGGATCTATTCAGATGAGGATATTTTTTTTTTATTTTTTTGAATGTGTTTAAACACACACATGTGAAAGAAATAGGATCTATTCAGAGATAAGGATATTTTTTTATTTTTTTTATTTTTATGCTTTTTTGAATGTGTTTAAACACACACATGTGAAAGAAATAGGATCTATTCAGAGATAAGGATATTTTTTTATTTTTTTTTATTTTTATTTTTTTTTTGAATGTGTTTATACACACACATGTGAAAGAAATTGGATCTATTCAGAGATAAGGATATTTTTTTTTTGAATCTGTTTAAACACACAAATGTTAAAGAAATATAATCTATTCAGAGATAAGGATATTTTTTTTTTGAATGTTTTTAAACACACACATGGGAAAGAAATAGGATTTATTCAGAGATAAGGATATTTTTTTATTTTTTATTTTTGAATGTGTTTAAACACACACATCTGAAAGAAATAGGATCTATTCAGAGATAAGGATTTTTTTTTTTAATGTGTTTAAACACACACATGTGAAAGAAATAGGATCTATTCAGAGATAAGGACATTTTTTTATTTTTTTGAATGTGTTCAAACACACACATGTGAAAGAAATAAGATCTATTCAGAGATAAGGATATTTTTTTTTTTTTTGAATGAGTTTAAACACACACATGTGAAAGAAATAGGATCTATTCAGAGATAAGGATATTTTTTTATTTTTTTTATTTTTATTTTTTTTTGAATGTGTTTAAACACACACATGTGAAAGAAATATAATCTATTCAGAGATAAGGATATTTTTTTTTTTTTACTGTGTTTAAACACACACATGTGAAAGAAATATAATCTATTCAGAGATAAGGATATTTTTTTTTGAATGTGTTTAAACACACACATGTGAAAGAAATATGATCTATTCAGAGATCAGGATATTTTTTTTGAATGTGTTTAAACACACACATGTGAAAGAAATATAATCTATTCAGAGATAAGGATATTTTTTTTTTTAATGTGTTTAAACACACACATGTGAAAGAAATAGGATCTATTTAGAGATAAGGTTATTTTTTTTTTTTTTTTTTTTTTGAATGTGTTTAAACACACACATGTGAAAGAAATATAATCTATTCAGAGATAAGGATATTTTTTTTTTTTTTTGAATGTGTTTAAACACAGACATGTGAAAGAAATAGGATCTATTCAGAGATAAGGATATTTTTTTATTTTTTTTATTTTTATTTTTTTTTGAATGTGTTTAAACACACACATGTGAAAGAAATTGGATCTATTCAGAGATGAGGATATTTTTTTTTTGAATGTGTTTAAACACACACATGTGAAAGAAATTGGATCTATTCAGAGATGAGGATATTTTTTTTTTTTAATGTGTTTAAACACACACATGTGAAAGAAATAGGATCTATTCAGAGATAAGGATATTTTTTTATTTTTTATTTTTGAATGTGTTTAAACCCACACATGTGAAAGAAATAGGATCTATTCAGAGATAAGGATATTTTTTTATTTTTTTGAATGAGTTTAAACACACACATGTGAAAGAAATAGGATCTATTCAGAGATAAGGATATTTTTCTTTTTTTTTGAATGTGTTTAAACACACACATGTGAAAGAAATAGGATCTATTCAGAGATAAGGATATTTTTTTTTTGAATGTGTTTAAACACACACATGTGAAAGAAATAGGATCTATTCAGAGATAAGGATATTTTTTTTTTTTTTTTTTGAATGTGTTTAAACACACACATGTGAAAGAAATTGGATCTATTCAGAGATGAGGATATTTTTTTTTTAATGTTTTTAAACACACACATCTGAAAGAAATATAATCTATTCAGAGATAAGGATATTTTTTTTTTTTTACTGTGTTTAAACACACACATGTGAAAGAAATATAATCTATTCAGAGATAAGGATATTTTTTTATTTTTTATTTTTGAATGTGTTTAAACCCACACATGTGAAAGAAATAGGATCTATTCAGAGATAAGGATATTTTTTTATTTTTTTGAATGAGTTTAAACACACACATGTGAAAGAAATAGGATCTATTCAGAGATAAGGATATTTTTTTTTTTTTTTGAATGTGTTTAAACACACACATGTGAAAGAAATAGGATCTATTCAGAGATAAGGATATTTTTTTTTTGAATGTGTTTAAACACACAAATGTTAAAGAAATATAATCTATTCAGAGATAAGGATATTTTTTTTTTGAATGTTTTTAAACACACACATGGGAAAGAAATAGGATTTATTCAGAGATAAGGATATTTTTTTATTTTTTATTTTTGAATGTGTTTAAACACACACATCTGAAAGAAATAGGATCTATTCAGAGATAAGGATTTTTTTTTTTAATGTGTTTAAACACACACATGTGAAAGAAATAGGATCTATTCAGAGATAAGGACATTTTTTTATTTTTTTGAATGTGTTCAAACACACACATGTGAAAGAAATAAGATCTATTCAGAGATAAGGATATTTTTTTTTTTTTTGAATGAGTTTAAACACACACATGTGAAAGAAATAGGATCTATTCAGAGATAAGGATATTTTTTTATTTTTTTTATTTTTATTTTTTTTTGAATGTGTTTAAACACACACATGTGAAAGAAATATAATCTATTCAGAGATAAGGATATTTTTTTTTTTTTACTGTGTTTAAACACACACATGTGAAAGAAATATAATCTATTCAGAGATAAGGATATTTTTTTTTGAATGTGTTTAAACACACACATGTGAAAGAAATATGATCTATTCAGAGATCAGGATATTTTTTTTTGAATGTGTTTAAACACACACATGTGAAAGAAATATAATCTATTCAGAGATAAGGATATTTTTTTTTTTAATGTGTTTAAACACACACATGTGAAAGAAATAGGATCTATTTAGAGATAAGGTTATTTTTTTTTTTTTTTTTTTTTTTGAATGTGTTTAAACACACACATGTGAAAGAAATATAATCTATTCAGAGATAAGGATATTTTTTTTTTTTTTTTGAATGTGTTTAAACACAGACATGTGAAAGAAATAGGATCTATTCAGAGATAAGGATATTTTTTTATTTTTTTTATTTTTATTTTTTTTTGAATGTGTTTAAACACACACATGTGAAAGAAATTGGATCTATTCAGAGATGAGGATATTTTTTTTTTGAATGTGTTTAAACACACACATGTGAAAGAAATTGGATCTATTCAGAGATGAGGATATTTTTTTTTTTTAATGTGTTTAAACACACACATGTGAAAGAAATAGGATCTATTCAGAGATAAGGATATTTTTTTATTTTTTATTTTTGAATGTGTTTAAACCCACACATGTGAAAGAAATAGGATCTATTCAGAGATAAGGATATTTTTTTATTTTTTTGAATGAGTTTAAACACACACATGTGAAAGAAATAGGATCTATTCAGAGATAAGCATATTTTTTTTTTTTTTTGAATGTGTTTAAACACACACATGTGAAAGAAATAGGATCTATTCAGAGATAAGGATATTTTTTTTTTGAATGTGTTTAAACACACACATGTGAAAGAAATATAATCTATTCAGAGATAAGGATATTTTTTTTTGAATGTGTTTAAACACACACATGTGAAAGAAATAGGATCTATTCAGAGATAAGGATATTTTTTTTTTTTTTTTTTGAATGTGTTTAAACACACACATGTGAAAGAAATTGGATCTATTCAGAGATGAGGATATTTTTTTTTTAATGTTTTTAAACACACACATCTGAAAGAAATATAATCTATTCAGAGATAAGGATATTTTTTTTTTTTTACTGTGTTTAAACACACACATGTGAAAGAAATATAATCTATTCAGAGATAAGGATATTTTTTTATTTTTTATTTTTGAATGTGTTTAAACCCACACATGTGAAAGAAATAGGATCTATTCAGAGATAAGGATATTTTTTTATTTTTTTGAATGAGTTTAAACACACACATGTGAAAGAAATAGGATCTATTCAGAGATAAGGATATTTTTTTTTTTTTTTGAATGTGTTTAAACACACACATGTGAAAGAAATAGGATCTATTCAGAGATAAGGATATTTTTTTTTTGAATGTGTTTAAACACACAAATGTTAAAGAAATATAATCTATTCAGAGATAAGGATATTTTTTTTTTAATGTTTTTAAACACACACATGTGAAAGAAATAGGATCTATTCAGAGATAAGGATATTTTTTTATTTTTTATTTTTGAATGTGTTTAAACACACACATGTGAAAGAAATAGGATCTATTCAGAGATAAGGATTTTTTTTTTTTTTGAATGTGTTTAAACACACACGTGAAAGAAATAGGATCTATTCAGAGATAAGGATATTTTTTTTTTGAATGTGTTTAAACACACACATGTGAAAGAAATAGGATCTATTCAGAGATAAGGATATTTTTTTTTTTTTTTTTTTTGAATGTGTTTAAACACACACATGTGAAAGAAATTGGATCTATTCAGAGATGAGGATATTTTTTTTTGAATGTGTTTAAACACATACATGTGAAAGAAATTGGATCTATTCAGAGATGAGGATATTTTTTTTTTGAATGTGTTTAAACACACACATGTGAAAGAAATAGGATCTATTCAGAGATAAGCATATTTTTTTTTTTTTGAATGTGTTTAAACACACACATGTGAAAGAAATAGGATCTATTCAGATGAGGATATTTTTTTTTTATTTTTTTGAATGTGTTTAAACACACACATGTGAAAGAAATAGGATCTATTCAGTGATAAGGATATTTTTTTATTTTTTTTATTTTTATGCTTTTTTGAATGTGTTTAAACACACACATGTGAAAGAAATAGGATCTATTCTGAGATAAGGTTATTTTTTTATTTTTTTTTTTTTTGAATGTGTTTAAACACACACATGTGAAAGAAATTGGATCTATTCAGAGATAAGGATATTTTTTTTTTGAATGTGTTTAAACACACACATGTGAAAGAAATAGGATCTATTCAGAGATAAGGATATTTTTTTTTTTGAATGTGTTTAAACACACACATGTGAAAGAAATAGGATCTATTCAGAGATAAGGATATTTTTTTTTTTTTTTTTTTTGAATGTGTTTAAACACACACATGTGAAAGAAATTGGATCTATTCAGAGATGAGGATATTTTTTTTTGAATGTGTTTAAACACACACATGTGAAAGAAATTGGATCTATTCAGAGATGAGGATATTTTTTTTTTGAATGTGTTTAAACTCACACATGTGAAAGAAATAGGATCTATTCAGAGATAAGCATATTTTTTTTTTTTTGAATGTGTTTAAACACACACATGTGAAAGAAATAGGATCTATTCAGATGAGGATATTTTTTTTTTATTTTTTTGAATGTGTTTAAACACACACATGTGAAAGAAATAGGATCTATTCAGAGATAAGGATATTTTTTTATTTTTTTTATTTTTATGCTTTTTTGAATGTGTTTAAACACACACATGTGAAAGAAATAGGATCTATTCAGAGATAAGGTTATTTTTTTATTTTTTTTTTTTTTTGAATGTGTTTAAACACACACATGTGAAAGAAATATAATCTATTCAGAGATAAGGATATTTTTTTTTGAATGTGTTTAAACACACACATGGGAAAGAAATAGGATCTATTCAGAGATAAGGATATTTTTTTTTTTTTTTGAATGTGTTTAAACACACACATGTGAAAGAAATTGGATCTATTCAGAGATGAGGATATTTTTTTTTTGAATGTGTTTAAACACACACATGTGAAAGAAATTGGATCTATTCAGAGATGAGGATATTTTTTTTTTTGAATGTGTTTAAACACACACATGTGAAAGAAATAGGATCTATTCAGAGATAAGGATATTTTTTTATTTTTTTGAATGTGTTTAAACACATACATGTGAAAGAAATAGGATCTATTCAGAGATAAGGATATTTTTTTTTTTTTTTGAATGTGTTTAAACACACACATGTGAAAGAAATAGGATCTATTCAGACATAAGGATATTTTTTTTTATTTTTTTTGAATGTGTTTAAACACACACATGTGAAAGAAATAGGATCTATTCAGAGATAAGGATTTTTTTTTTTTGAATATGTTTAGACACACACATGTGAAAGAAATAGAATCTATTCAGAGATAAGGATTTTTTTTTTTTTTTGAATGTGTTTAAACACACACATGTGAAAGAAATAGAATCTATTCGGAGATAAGGATATTTTTTTTTTTTCATTTCACCGCAAGCAAGGTGATAATGCAACTAAGCTACAAAGGTGCTACCAGGAGTGAAAACAAAACTGGCTTTCAAAGGAACTGAAAACAAGGTTCAAAAGACCTGGGAGGAGAGTGAACCAGATAATCGGCAAGCCTATTTATTCCTATTAAGCATAAAAATAAATAGTAAATAAAATCTCATAGTTAACATGGAGACATTAGTAGTAGTATAGATTTGAAGTAGACTTTAGAAGGAATCAGAAAACCAATCCTAAACAGGAAACAAGGGATAAACCTCTACTCTTGTTCAAAAAACCTATCTACTCCTACTGAAGAAAGAAAATAAATAAATAACATTTCAGAGTTTAGGCAGAGATGTTAGAAGTATAGAGTTGAAGTAGACTTTAGAAAGAACCGGAAACCCAATTCTAAACAGAAAACAATGGATAAACCTCTACTCTTGTTCAAAAGGCTTGGAAGGCATGTAAACTGGACAATAGGCAATCATAGGTATTCCTAAAAGAATTGGAAAGGAATATAAACAATTATGTGAATCCTTGGAACACCTATATCCGTGTGATTTTTATCTCTACCTTGATCATTTGTCATATGCCCAGAGTATGGGATACTCAAGGTCATGATGTCTAGATGGGCATAGAGTTAGTCATTTCTTGATGTTACATTTGTTTTCATCTTTTATTTGCTTGTCAACCAGCAGTGGGCCATTCTCTTTTTTTTTGAGAATGGAGACACAGCATGGGGTAGGCATTGTTCGATCAGTGGAAAACTGGGTTAGGGTTCTGTTGACTGTTTATGTCTTGTCTCATTTTGAACCCATGATTGGGAACTAGGTCAGCAACTGATGTACCAACATGTTTCTGTGAAAATGGCAAAACGGAATGGCCTACTTGAAATGAAAATGATTTTCAAATAGACTATTTTTGTAACAGATTTTCAAACTGCCATTTTAATTTGCTACTAGCTTTACCTTTCATAACTCAAACATCTGAGAGACGTCAAAGAATAAATGTTTTAATACCCTCACTTGCCTACTGTCTCCCTACAGTTTTAGAAACCAAGGTTTACAAAGTTGGCTTGAATTAATAAAAAACCTGGGGTGTGGTTGCAAAAAAATTGTCTGTTTGTCTTATCTTTTCTTTTTCCTATCACAAATAGTGATGGCAGTGAGGGTGCAGTTTGTCATTTCAGCCAAATTTTAGGAATTAGACTTTTTTTCAAAAATCATTATTTAATAATTCCAGTAATGTGACCAACCAATAATGTAGCTTTTTGTCTCTAGATGTCTTTGTGGTGTTATTTTTCTGTAAGTTTTGCCACTTTCACTTTAGCATTCTTTGCAAGGTTTGTCCCAGGAACTTATTAAGTTAAATTAAGGGCCGAAGTATAAGGTATGAAAGCCTGTCAAGCTAGAGTAACTTATCTAACGGATGGATATTCCAGTGAGTAAAATTTTTCATTTTCCTTTTATTTTCTTGTTTTAATAACATATATTGTGACACTTTCTCACTAAGTGTCATAATGAAGCCAAAACAGAAAACACAGGTGGGTGGGGTAGGTGCACAATTCCCTAAAACCTAAAACGGAATAATGGAGAATTGTTTCATCTAAATATCCAATCAATTCCTGCTGAAATACTGCTATCCTTTTTCACTGCATTGTTTTTCAAGGTTCCTCTAATGCACTATTTAATTTCAGTCCTGGTCATTTTCTGTTGCCATAGCAGGATATGACAACACAGCTGCAAAATTTAAACATGCTATCATTCATTCATCTGAGTCATTTAGAGTGGCAGGATAAAATTTTTGCTTTGCAAACAAAATCATCTCCAGAAGGTTAAAGGTTAAAATATCCTTTTGGCACACTACTATTATTTGATTTGTTTCTCTCGGTCATACTAAACCAGATTTTGAAGTGATGATTGATTTTATAAGATTTATTTATTTACACAGTTACGCATTTTTGGAATTTGAAAACGAGGCTGCTGCTGAAAAGAATTTTAAATCGCTGAGTGAGACAGTAATGAAAGGTAAACCACTGACAGTTGACTATACAGGCAAAAAGAGTCTTCACCGGCCAAAAGAACCAAAAATTCTCAAGGAGTTGGATATCATGAAATTGTACATCACTGGATTTCCATATACAACAACAGAAATTGAACTGAAACAGTTGTTCCCAAAAGCAGAGTCTTTGGTTATGCCAATCAAATGGAACACGAAAAGGCCATTAGGGTAAGTATTTGCAACTAGTATTTCACCCTTGGTTTTATTTTTATTCTGATTTTTTTTTTACTGCTGCTATGCCATTTCATTTCCTGTTTCTTTGAAAAATTCTTACCATTTCTCATCTCCCCCATCCCCATTCCTTTCACACAATGTACCCCCTTTTCTTCCTGACCAATCTAGTGTCATTCGGATTAGTACAATAGTGGATATGGGATTTGACTATTGGTCATGCTAGAATTTTCTTAATCCAGCAGGGGGGCCACTTCATCGTCTAAATTGGCAGATATCAGTTAATAAGGAAATAAAGCAAATGGAATTTTAATGGCCACCACCCCAATTCGCATGTGCCCACCCACATTTACTTAATCCTGTGCACCTGGCACCCCCTCCTCTCTTTTGAACCCCCACTTCCCATGAATCACATCCAGACCATGATCATTTTTTTCCTTAATAGGTTTGCCTTTGTCAAATTTGAAGATGCTAATGTCTGTGCTGAAGTAATGAAGCAGATGAATGGAAAATCGTTCAAAGGTGGCAAACTGGTTGTTCTTTATGCCAACTTAGTAACGGACAGTCAAATCTCAAAAGGAACTAAAAGAAAGACAGAAACCGCACCAGGTAAGAGGATGTTTCTTCTGTCACTTTTCTTCTTTTTTATTAAATCTACATACATTCGTCCTTAACATAATTGTCTGAAATCTTTTCCTTCATTTCTCAAAACCTGGCAGGATTCTATCATTTAGCTCACTGACCATTTACTGAAGTCATTTATTTCCCTCTCGTCGAAAGTTTTACTGTGGGCCCCCTTCCCCCTTTCCCTCTGAAATTTGAAGATGGATATTCTCCCTGAGTTTTTAGATAAAGATAATTTTAGTGTGGGTTGGTGGGGCTCATGGTAATTTTCTGCATCTTGATAAATGTTGATGATGACGACGATGATGAGGAAGATAACGATGATCATGATGATGAGGAAGAGAATGATGATGATGACGATGATGAAGAATAAATGTGCAAGTAAACCAAACTGATCCAGGGTTAGGGTTGTATTTTGTCTCTACAACCTCTTCCATTGTATAGCCGCCAATCAAGACTGTCATGTACACAACCATTAAAAGGTTCTTATCATCTTTCACAATTAAAGATTTTATAACAAAATTAATTCAACAAATATTTGATTTATTTTTGCACAATTTTTATCTTTATTTTATTTATTTATAATCTGACATTTCTTTAAACATTTTGTGGATACACATTTTTGAGTGGATAGAAAAAAGAGATGAAAAAATTACAACATGAATGTATGAAACAGAAGACTGAAAAATTATTTTTTATATATATTAATTTGAAGGATTTGTTTTCTGTTTTTGAAACATGGTAATTCCTGTGTAGCGATGAAACCATATTTTTCAATCAGTTAATTTATAATATTTATGCTCTGTAAATTTACATTGAGCACTATTATGTAAAAATAAAAATATCAATAAGAACACCGGATTATATATCTTACTGTTCTTTTTTTTTTCACTATAAAATATATATATATATATACATATATAAGTCAAACAAAATGCAAGCACATCTACACACTTTTATTTCCACAAAATGTTTAAAGTGACTGTGTGTATTATATATTATTTTACATTTATTTATTTTATATATATATATATATATATATATAGATATATATATATATATATATAAAGAAATATAGTCTTAAGATGTGCTATATTTATGGGATAAAGTATTCAATATCAGAGAGCATGTGTAAATATAAAAGTGAACATAGAAGTCAACACTTAGAGGTGACAGTCTGTTTCATGCTAGACGCAATCGTCAGGTGGCCTAACGATTGCATCTAGAATATATATATATATATATATATATATATATATATTATTTTTTATTTTTAAAACTTATCAATCTATGCAAGGTGGGAGTGCCACTAGTATGCAATGGGTTACAGAAAGTGGGAGCAAGAATAAAGTGGTGTGATAGAGGAATGGAGGAAGAGAGGGGCAGGGAAAAGATCAGGGCATCTGGAGATGTCAATTGACATTGATTTGAATAGTTGGAGGCTATAGCTATCAGGGAAGCAAGTAAGAAGAATGGAGGGGAAGGGATATATATATATATATATATATATATATATGATATCATCCACATACAGGCCTGTTTTGCTGTATCATAGGTTATCAGTGCGGCTAGACATCCGATTGCCTCAAGCCCAGGATTGAAATATTTATAAAAATAAATAATTGACTTGTATCACTCATGCTCCCTCCTATGATAATCAAAATGATATCTACATACAACATGATGGTGTTTCCATGTGTTCAATTCTAGGGCCAACATTTAGTAACTTCTACATGGCTAACCTTGAAAATAAGATATTTCATACCACTATAAATCTACCTAAGATATCGAGATAATATTCTCATCGTAGTTAAAAACGTACATGAAATGCATGAACTACAAAAAGACTCTATCCTTTAAGTTCACATACAAACTTAACAATAACAACAGAATTCCTTTTCTAGAGATATTTCTAGACACCAATGACAATGCATTTACTACGTCCTCATATAAATGAGACTGAATGAAGTACACGTCCCTAAAGCATCAGCTTCACATTTCCTTCCATTCTTGGTGAATTTAAAGTTATATATTCTTCCTCAATTTGATATTTTACATCCACTTCTGGTCCCTGTTCTGCACTGGGGCTGCAAATGGGTAAGTTTATCATCTGATATATCTCAAAAATTACTCTCCATGTCTAACAATGGCAGGGTCATGAAAACCAACAATTTGTTATCTTCTTGTAAAGTAGTACAACTTAATGCCTTTTAGTATTTCCCTAACTTTAGTGGGGTTCACTGGCAACCTCAAATGGGGAGTAAACTCTGTTCCTAGTTTCAACAGCAACTCCCTCAAGTGACGAGGTCTCACTATACTCAGGGCAAATGTCCTAATGATATGTCCACATGTTCTAACAAAATCATAACAGATTGGCTAGTTTGGTATGCTTTAATAAGAATTATTATTAATTGAAAATACTGCTGGATGAAACTACTTAACCCCTGTAAGTCCATTGCCATGGTGCCAGAGATAATGGCCAACTCTTGTCTCAATCTTTGTATATAACTTAGTAACTCATTTATAGTTATTCTGCTTTCCACTACATTTAATCTCATCACATAGTGAAAAAAATGTTTTTGGTATAGTTTTTGGCTGGTAAACTGACTACAAAATAATTTTCTAATGATTGTCTATTATATCGGCGACAGACTTATCAATTATTTTCTTCTTCTCAGCAGCTGCAAAGAAAATCAAGGCAATGCCAGCTGCCACATCTGAAGCCCCTGCTTCTAAAAAAGAATCTAAGCCTCTGGAAGAAACTAAAGATGCCGAAATGCCTCTGACCAAAGAAGGTGCCGAAATGCCTCTGACCAAGGAAGGCACCAAAGTGCCTCTGACCATGGAAGGCACCGAAGTGCCTCTGACCAAGGGACACGCTGAAATGCCTCTGACCAAGGAAGGCACCAAAGTGCCTCTGACCAAGGAAGGCACCAAAGTGCCTCTGACCAAGGAAGGCACCGAAATACCTCTGACCAAGGAAGGCCCCAAAGTGCCTCTTACCAAGGAAGATGCTGAAATGCCTCTGACCAAGGAAGAAGATAAGGTGTTTCCAAAAGAGACTCTTAAAACAGATAAACAAGCTACTGTGATAAATTCACTTGACAAAGAAGTGAAAAGAAGTAAGTAAATTTTTTTTCCCAGTTTTCTGACTATGCTGAAAGTTCTTTTGACCAAAGCTGGAGGCTCACATTTATCTGCTTGTGTACAGAATGCAGTGATGAACCTTTGTTTGAAACTTGGATTTGAGTCTGGTCAGTACCTAGATGAGTGACCACTTGTGAATGTCAGGTGTTGGTGTTATATTGGTAAATGGCCTGAAATTGGAATTTAATTTTCTGATTTCCAATTCCAATCATTTTCTGTATTTTCACTTGTGCACAGATACTCTTGGAGAAATTTTAATTAATTACTTAATTAGTAGGATGTGTTAGTAAATCTTTATCTCCAAAAATATTCTTAGAATGTAAAAATGTTTTCTGGCTTTAAATAACCTAAAAAGGTTGATAGGTCATAAAGAACAAATTAATCAAATTAATGAGTCTAGACTTCTCTGGACTATAAGGCCATAGCCTCACTACAGTAGGTGTTGTTGCTGTAGTTTTTTACAGTGTGTGAATTGCTAGTTCCATACTAATTTTAGAATATTGTCTTTTTCTTAGATTGGTTGCCAAACAAGGCTAGAGGATTTCTCCTGTTTTTTCTTCCATTGTTAATAAGTCGAGGTGGTGGTGGGGATCATACACTTCCCAAGTTAATGCACTGAACTCTGCAACACAGAGGTCTTTGATGAAAGAACTTCTAGTTCAAAATGAGAGCAATGTCATTTCTACCTGAAAGAAATTTGAATATTCTTGCAAAATGGTCTCTTATGGTCCATGGAATTGAAAGGACAGGTTCAAATTGGGTGGGGCGGGGATGTTCTGTCTTTTTTGCTAAAATAATTTTATTTTTTTCTATTTTAGAGTTACTCAACAAGAGGAACCAGCGAAATTTATTTCTTAAGGACGTACCAATTCAAGTGCCAGGAACTAAAAGACAGGCAGAAATCGCACCTGTTATATGGTTGCTTCTTCTATCTACACTTTTCTTTTTCTTTTCTTCTTTCCATACATTCTTCTCTCAACATCGTTGATCTTTGTGCATTTATTTTCAAGCAATATACTTCTCTTTAGTCATCATCAGGTGCGAGAAAACAGCTGAGTACAAGACCATAAGTTAATAGCATCCATATTGTGAAGAAAGGTCTAAAATCTTTTCTTTCAATTCTTGAAAATCAAAAGAAATGGTTAGATTTCATTTTCTATCATTCAACTCAACTGGTCTTTTATTGAAATCTTTTTTTTTTGTTCTTGTTGAGAGTTTTATTGTGTCCTCCCCTCATTTTCCTCTGAAATTTGAAGGTGGATATTCACTCTGAGTTTTTAGATAAACATAATTTTTGTGTAGGTTGGTGGGGCTCATGGTAATTTTCTGCATCTTGATAAATGTTGATGATGACGATGATGATGAAGATAACGATGATCATGATGATGAGGAAGAGGAGGACGATGATGACGACGATGAAGAAGAATAAATGTGCAAGTAAACCAAACTGATCCAGGGTTAGGGTTGTATTTTGTCTCTACAACCTCTTCCATTGTATAGCCGCCAATCAAGACTGTCATGTACACAACCATTAAAAGGTTCTTATCATCTTTCACAATTAAAGATTTTATAACAAAATTAATTTAACAAATATTTGATTTATTTATGCACAATTTTTATCTTTATTTTATTTATTTATAATCCGACATTTCTTTAAACATTTTGTGGATACACATTTTTGACTGAATAGAAGATGAGAACAATAGTCCGAATAATATAAATAGTGTTCTAAAATCTTGTTTAATTTGTTCATCAACAATGTAATTAGGAAAGTCATTATCAATGAAAGTTTGTTGAATGTTTTTTTAATTCAGTGTCAAAATTTTGCATGCTTTATTAAATAATACCTCATCTCAGAAATATTAACATAAATACTCCCACAAATAATTCTATACATATCAGCCTACTATACTGCAGTCAAATACACTCTAACTACAAACAAGATGAAAAAAAATCTAAAAAGTACTAATATGCCCCCCACTGATCCAAATAAAAAAAATGAAACTAATTTATACTATACTATACTAAATTTAATACAACCAACTTAATCATCTATAATAACTCTTCTCCGTCAAGTAAAGTTTTGCAATAGACCAACATTGTATATCAATTTAAATGTTATTTAGGAGATTGTATCACTGACAAAAATGTAAATTTGTATGTTGGTTTTATAACAACAACACTATCAAGAAGGCTTACTTTACACATGTCAGGTTCAAGCTCTGTTGCACAACATATAAAAAAACATTCCTGTCCACATTCACGTTTTAGAGAAATATTAATTGACAATATTAGTATACTCAATCATAACAATGCAAAACAAAAACTTTAAATTCTCAAAGTGATCTATATAAATAAAATGAATTATGAGTATAGCAATGTTTTAAAATGTCTATAAAAACTGTTTTTGAAATGTTCAAATTAAAAATCCTTTTTTTTTTTTTAAATTGCTGGTTTACTATTTTTAAAAGTTTAATTTTTTATTATTATTAATGTAAGTTACCTCCCTTACATATGCTTAACATAGATTGACTATAATGGAGTGCATGTATGCGCATTTACAAAAAATCCCTGACTATCAATTACACTAATTTTTGTCTTGGCAATTCACCCTGAAGAAGATCTTGGATGAGACTTAAAGTACTTGGGTAAAATAAAAGAAATAACCAAAACTATGGTGTCTTTCTTAATCAGGTTTGTAATAGCATGAAGAAATTAATCCGTGAATTTGAGAGGATTAAAATAAAAATATATAGGCATATGTCTAGATTATTCAACCAAACTTGCTTGAATGAAGATAAGCTGCCTTCATGCTAGACACAATTGTCAGACCGCCTGACGTTCACTTAACATGTTCTCTTTTATATTTACATATGTTCTATCTGTGTTATTGAGCAATTTATCCCATAAATATAACACACTTTAAAACTATATTTCTCTGTGTGTGTGTGTGTGTGTATATATATATATATATATATATATATATATATATATATATATAAAGAAAGAACAGTAAGATATATAATCCTGTGTTCTTATATTGATATTTTTTATTTTTACAAAACAGTGCTCAATGTAAATTTACAGAGCATAAAATAGTATATATTACTAACTTTATAAAAAATAAAAATTTACTGAATCAGAGTAATGAAATAGCTATTCTTTGCCGTCATTGTCAAAAATTTTCTTTAAATAATATTTAAAAATAAAATAAAATAAAAAATAGAAGCTGGTAATATACATACTTATATTTGATATGAAAAAACAATTTTAAATAATTTAAGTAATTCTATTACATTTACTTGTTTTAAAAAGAAATATAGTCTATTAGTAATTAAGAGTAAAAATATTTTGAAATTGTAGATAAAACGTATTCTAACCCAAACACCCCTAGATAGAATCTTTAAGTATACAAGTACGAAAAAAATGCTGAAAAACTTTTTGCCGTTAAAAAAAACAATGACATGCATTTAACGGATGTCAGAATTCATTGAAAAATACACTAACTAAACTTAACCTCTTTTTCGAATGTAACTCATAATTGACACAACAATAGTTCATAAAAATGAACACACTACCACTCCTGTTTGAATGATTAGATTTCTCTGTATCCTTGGAAACAGTAAATTATGAATTTATATGTGCATTTAAAACTCAGTAAATTTAAGAATAAGTTATTCCAAAATTCGCTTGAAGCTGAAATGGAACTAATGCTTTTAATTTAATTATATAATTAAATTTGAAGTTTTAGCTTCAGTTTTTGAAACATAGTTATTGCTCTGTAGTGAAAAAACCATATTTTAAATTTGTTTATATATATATATATGAAATAAAGTTATTTACCAATAAAGACAAACGGAAAAGTTATCTTAGCCATGCATGCAGATGAGTGGGTAGGCATAGCCCTGGCTGGGTTCCTCACTGTCAAAATGCAAAGAGTTTGACACGTGATTGTGCAACACATAATTGTGAACACCCATTAGTGGTTTGATATCTGTATTTATAGTAAATGGCAGTCTACATTTTCATTGTTTAGTGATTTACTTCAACTCAGCAGTAACACTTTTCATCTATATAGCATGATGTAGAGTCTTATTGCCCGACATTGGGTCTTCCAGCAGCCATCCTCTTGACCCAGGGCAGCACTATCTCTGCAAAGCACTTAATGTAGGTCTCCATGTTGAGTTTGAAACCCTCACCAAAAATTTCTGGAGTTCATTTCTTATCATGGTGAGTTTTCCAAGCTGCCATATCTTCGTAATTATCATTAGACTCATCCAAACACTCTGAAATGTTTGTATTGGAACTTCCAGCACGAATTCCCAGCAGTACAGCATACCGTTTCCAAATTTCTGGTGGAGTGAATTACGTCATGGTGCTCTTTTTCTCACAGACGGTGCCCAACTGACCCTACTAGACTGTGTAGTTAATAAAAACAAACAACATGCATGTGCGGAATTTAAAATATAAAATGTCAAGATTTTCCCATTGCACCCTCTGCGTGTGTGTGTGTTTTGTATGTATGTATGTCTGTGTGTGCTTGTATTATATATATATATATATATATATATATATATATATAATGTATATTAATGCATGTTTCATCAAATAATATAGACAAGTTTTGTCTATTTTATGTAAATTCTTTTCATATCGTCTGATAAGCTTAATAACATTATCATTAAAAGATAAAATGAAATCACAATATTGATACATATTTTTTAATCCAATCTAAGCTTTTGGCTTACATAAGCCATTATCAAAGATGACAATTACATTACAATATATTAAACAATACACGGACAAAACAATAATGATAGTCTGTTTTTGTTTACCTGGAAGATTTCCAAGCAACAACAAACTCATGCATACGAGACAGTGGAAGCGAAAATTGCACCACAGCTTGTGACGTCACACATTACCATGCGAGAGTAAAAACGAGAAGTATTAAGTATGGGAAGCTGTTGGTATAAACCAATGGCTTCTGTTATCAATTATAGGCATTTAAGAATATTTGTGGAGATTTCATAGTTTATTTTGTTCAGGTTAGGTTTCAACTGTTTTATGTAAATAGCTTCAAGAATTTTTAGTTTTTGTTTATTGTTTTCATGTTTAAGTATAGTTGTGTTGTCAACAAGAAATTTCTGGAATTGTGTAGGCGGCCTGGCATGTTGTTTTAAATGCCTAAAAATGTTAGAGTTATCATTCAAATGTAGTGTCAAGCGTCGTGAAAGCAAGTTTGTGGTGTGACCAACATAAATATTATTTAATCCGTTGGAGATAAAATCTCCCAAAGGGCACTTGGATTTATAAACTATGTTGGTTTTTTGCAATATATATATATATATATATATATATATATATATAGTATTGGAACAGCAGATCATTATTTAAACATATTGTTAAAGTGATTTTCCAAGTGTAGCTTAGATATGGCACAAGGCTTAATGTTTGGGGCACCCAGTGAGGATTGAACTTACTATTCAGTCATAATTGTTCTAGCAAGACAAGCTTGCTAACCATTACACCGCCTCGAGGTACCCAACTTCTATTGTTAAATATAACAGACAATGAATGTCTATTATGTCTGATCATGAACCATTCTAAAGTTCGTATTTTTGCTTTAGTTTCGGGTGAAAATTAAGACAAAAATTGTCCAACATTCAATAAAAATATGTATGTTGTTGGCACACTGAATGATTTTAAGTCCCTAAGTCAGCAGATAGTTCGAAAAAGTTTGCTGACCCCTGGGTTAGGGGACATAAGACAGGGCCTGTCTCTACTCACTTTGTTTATTTAATATTTATACTGAGTTGAACCCAAGATAACTAAATGTCCCACCCAGATTTATTTTTTAGATAAAACCATCTTAACAATATAAGATACATAGATGAAATAATGTTGATGGCAGGCACAGGAAGGAAACGGCAGGAATTCTTTCACAAAGAGAGCAGAAGAAAATACTAGATATAAATTGTCAGACCATCCAATGCCATTTGCAAGAATGACAATCCAAGACTTGATCTTGTCAAAATCAGCCAAATAGAGAAATTGAGATACCTGGGAAGTATTTTAGCATTTGACAGAAACTGTTATCTGAAGGCACATTAATATACTGAAAGATGCCTTCCAAATGCTAAGCAAAGTATTAAGAAACAAACATTTCGTTAGCAGTTCAGTATTTTTTTTTGTCTTCCACCATTTCACCCCAAGCAAGGCAATAATGTGCAAGGGGTTGCAGAGTTTTAGAAAATATAAAAAAAAAAATGAAATTTTAAGATGGGACAGTAAAATAATTCAGAAGATAACAATTGACATTGCATTTAAATTTTTGGAGTTAAATTTGGTTCTAGAAAGCAAGAAGCCAGAACAGTTCTGCAAACAAGAACCAACAAATAGAAGAAACTGTTAGAATGCGGTTATATGTAGCTGTTCCAACTGTAAAATGATGAGACCTAGCTGCCAATCTAGTACTGCACTTTATAATGTTGAGGTAACATCAATGAAAATTCATGAAAATATTTTTAAAAAGGAAAAAAAAAAAAAAAAAAGTGGGAAAATGGCTGAAGCTGATATGCCAGAGAATCTAATGCCATTTACGAGAATAACAGTCCAAGACGTGATCTTGTCAAAGTCGGCCAAGTAGAGAAATTGAATTACCCTGGAAGTATTTTAACATTCGACAGAAAATGTGAGATGCTGTTATCTGAACACATTAAAATATTTTTTTCTTCACTCAATTTCACCCCAAGCAAGGCAATAAAGCCACTAATATGCAAGGTGTTTACAGTGTGTTAGAGAATATGAAAAAGAAAAAATTAATGTTAAGATGAGAGGACAAAGGAAGGATTCAGAAGATAATGATTGATGTTGCCTTTAAATTTTTGAAGATCAAAGTTGACTCTGGTAAGTGAGGAAACCAGAAGAGAGTTCCAAAAGTGAGAAGTGCAAGAGAAGAAACTGTTAGCATAGAACCTACGGTTACATTTAGCCATTTCAACTGTAAAAGGATGAGACCTTGCTGCCAATCTAGTACTGCATTTAAATTCATAAAGTCGAGGTACCATAGAGGAAAGTTCATCAGAACAATTATGAAAATATTTATAAAAATAAGATGGGGGAAGTGACTGAAGCTGATATACCAGATCAGGACCAAAAATATTGGATTTTTTGGTTTTTATCAAGAATTATCTAGATATGGCAATATTCAAAGCAAGGATGAATGGTAGACTTATGAATATGTAAAATAGATTCTGGCAAGAAAAATTGTCTAACTCAATACAGTGAAGCAACTTTCTTAGCTGCTGACTTGGCAATTGATTCAATAGAATCTTTCCACTTCATTTCACCAGAGGACATTAGTTCAAGAAGGTGTAATGACTCATTTTTCTTGGAGGTTAGCATCAGCCATGCTGATAAAATGTGAAAAAAAAAAGTTTCTCTGTAATATCCCTGAAGAGTGTTCTAACAGTAGGCGGTGTCTAAAAGGATGTTTACAGAAATGCTGTAGCTAAACCAAGAGAGAGGATGGTGGTGGGGGGGGATCTTAAATGCCATCAAATAATTTTGTTTGGCATTGCATTTTATATTTGATGGGAGTTATCTCCCTTGTCACATTTCTTTTAAGGCTAATTTGAAAATTCCATAAAGAACATCATTTGTAAATTTGGTTTTACAAAATTTTTTTTTCTTCTAAACCTATTAAGTGTTGTTTAACTACATATCCTTTTATGACCTCCCCCCCCCCCTTTTTTTTTATTGGTACTACTTAAATAGGTTGGTCCACTCCCTAAAAACAAGTCATATTTCTTTTTTTTTTCTTTTGAGGAATAATTTTTGTAGACTTGCATTCCTTAGGCCTTCCACAGGATGAAAATTATCTTAAAGAAAGCAGGTGTATATTGTATAAGTTTTTGTTCTTTACTTAAAAATGTTGGTTTCTTTTAACTGTTTCTTTAACATTTTCAGAACAAGTGAAGATCAAATAATTAAAATTGTCATTTTCTTTGACATTGCATTTTATATTTGATGGGAGTTATCTCCCTTGTCACAGACATTTCTTTCTTTTAAGGCTGATCTGAAAATTCAAAAAGAACGTCATTTGTAAATTTGTTTTTACAAAATCTCTGAATTTCATCTATAAATTTGTCCACACAAATTAAGATTTGTCTTAATCTGTCCCCACACAGACTATGCATACATCTTCAACCAGATTTAACAAAATTTCCACTGAAGCTATCTTGCCCATTTTCCCTGGAAGTTGCAGACAATTCTTTTTTTCTTCCTGTTCTTTTTTCTTCACTCTCTCTCTCTCTCTCTCTTCTTTTACCTTCTTTCTCTTCTTTTTAAAATATTCATGAGAAAAAAATATTTTAATTCATCACTAAGTAAAAATTACTCCTGAAACTGGACAAGTCAGTGGTTGCACAGGAATTACACATTATGAGCGATTCTAATCTTGGAGTAGCACATTATTATTTTTATCTCTTCTTTTTATATTTGTACAACCTCATTCATTAATCCTCTACCTTTGGTGGCTCACAGGCCTTACGTGAACAATTAGTAAATAAAAAAAATGAAAATACACCTTTCACATATTCTGACATTGCAATGATATTGGTGGTGGTGGTGTCTGGGTGTCTCAATAAAGTGGTTGCATTTTACCTGTTATGGGACCTTCCCCATAATAATATAATGGACTATTCCATACGTAATAAATACTGCACCTCAAGAGGAAGCAGAGAGTTCAGTCTGAAGTCTGGAGTGAAGTCCGTCAGGAGTCTGTCAGAGTGAGCGAGCGAGCGAGTCAGTCAGTCGAGTCAGAGGCAGTCCGAAACAGAGTTGTGTTCAGACAATTACTACTAAACCTGATTGTTCGTACTAACACTTTCTCCTTCTCTGTATATAGTCCTGTTTGTAATATATCTGTGTTATTCCATATCCGTGTTCAAGTTCTTCTTTATTGGTTCTACTTTGGACTATCACCGTGGTACAAGGAACCGGACCATAACATTACCAGAAAACTGTTACTTTTTGAAAGACTCCATTGTGGATGCTTCCCTGAACACTATAAATTTTAATGTCTTCAGGTCAATCTTTATCTATCCTCACTTCCTGCTACTTCCTTTTTCATTCATAAATCGTGACTTATTTGGTAAACCTTGACCCTGAAGGACTTGAGCTTTGTATTGGATTGACTTTAGTATAAGAAAAAACAAAACAGTCTTAGGTTGACTATATCTAGCTGGTTACATACATGGTCTGATCAAAAAGTATCTGGACTGGTTGCTATAAAAAGAAAACTTCAACACATATCAATTCGGCATTTAATCTCCTTCAAAGTAGTCCCTTTCTGAAGCCACTAACTTTATTCAGCATCAATTCCATTGATGGAAGCATTGTTTGTTAGAAGTTTGTTACTGGTTCGTAAATTGACTTTATGTTGTAGTAAAAAAGTACCAAAGGGTAGTAACAAAAGGCAGTGAAAAGGAAGCAACCCTAGAAAGGACAGAAGTTATGCTCCTTATTTTGGAGCGTGTAGTACGCAGGAAATTGAAGAAGCCCTCTTATTGAGATCCTAATGTTGATAACATGCTGGCCTACAAAAAGCACGAAACACTGAATAAACGGCCATTTTTGTTTGCAGGAAGGCACTCACAACGTATGAGAAACTGCTAATTCGATTCCCAATTAACATCGATCATATGATCGAGTAATCAATTATGATCAGCTCACACCTCAGTACATGACTGTTGTGTATCTCGACCCCATTACGTATCAGACCATAAATGACAGAAAAACGCGGTCATGTAGCAATACAATGAATTAAGTAGTTTTATTTTTTTATTTTTGTTTTTATAATAATAATAATAATAAGAAGAAAGTAATCTGTCATGCATTAAGACTTAACCCCCAACGGGCATATTGAGGGCAAGAAAGATAGAAGACAGCGAGCCACTTGCCTCACCAGCTTGTGTGAACGGATGGGGGTGCGGAGGCCTTAACAAAGGGAGAAAAAAAAAAACTGGTGAGAACCACACAAGATAGAAAGTTGGGGACAGCTATGAACGCCCATGTCCTAAAGGGACGCGGCACATAAAAGAGAATTAGTTTCTAAGGGTCAGACGAGCTGTACAAATTTAAAATTTGCCTAAAACATTTAAGTATTCAATGGAAGAAACATTGTTTTTTCATACATTTTATTGGTTTCCTTCAATGACTTTCAGAATATTTAAGATGATTAATGTTCAGTAGGAGTAGATAGGTTTGGCTGGACATCGTCATCGGTCTTTGAGAACAGGAGTATAGGTTTATCCCTTGTTCCCTGGTTAGGATTGAGTTTCCGGTTTCATCTAAGGACTTTTCATTCTCTTTCACTTCCGGTGGCATTATCTTCTTATTTGGGGTCATACCTCTCACCCTGTAACCCTCTACCTCGAGTGGCTTTTGGGCCTTGTAGAAAGTGAACATTATGGTCATAAAAAATAAAATATTTTAATGTTTTTAAAATAGTGTCATTATCATTAAGGACTTATGCAAAGTCCATGTCATTTTTTTTAATTTTAACAGCTTTCAAAAATAAATTTTGCAAAGTAGTTTTAGTTTAATAAAAAATTGGACCCGATCATTTTACTGTTTAAGGGCACTTTGGTTATTACGTGAAATAGACATGACAAATTAGATAGATAGATAGATAGATAGATAGATATGAACAGATTTAGATAGATAGATAGATATGAACAGATTTAGATAGATAGATAGATATGAACAGATTTAGATAGATAGATAGATATGAACAGATTTAGATAGATAGATAGGAACAGATTTAGATAGATAGATAGGAACAGATTTAGATAGATATGAATAGACTAAGGTAGATAGATATGAACAGACTTAGATATGAATAGACTAAGGTAGATAGATATGAACAGACTTAGATATGAATAGACTAAGATAGATAGGTAGATAGATATGAACAGACTTAGATATGAATAGACTAAGATAGATAGGTAGATAGATATGAACAGACTTAGATATGAATAGACTAAGATAGACAGGTAGATAGATATGAACAGACTTAGATCAATCAAATAAAAAAACTCTTTGATAGAAAATGTTTCTCACGGACAACTATCGGCGAAGTGTGTCATGTTCTTTTGAAAATGTTGCAACTTCCGAAAGAATTAAATCCATGTTAATTTTCTCATAAATCCAATCGCTATCTTGGTTATTGTTCTGTAGCGCTACATTTCGACGGATATATTCTCAGACCTTCCTTAGTTGCAGATTACATTCGACATTCTTTAAATTGGTACTCATGACAGATTGTAGAAAGGAAACCTTCACTAGTAGCATTCATATAATGAAAGTCGAAGATGATATCGTAGTTTTCAATCTAACAATCATGACGTGTTGACTTGCAGTCTCTTGTGGTTTTGAGTTGAAACATGGAGGTAGCTAGTAAAACAAGCAAGCAGTTTCAAGGAACAACAATAATAACGATAATAATGATAATAAAATTCAAAATGGAATTACAAGTAGATTGAAAACGTGCAAGTAAACCATAATACACCTAGTACTGCTGCAATGGACGTAAAACAAAGCAAATGCAATGTTACAAATGCAAAAGCGATAGCAAGATAAGCCTCTTTACAGTCAATACTCTGCCCGTACCAAACAAGCTGATGTAGAAAAAAAACCATACTCCTCAGTGGTTACGTAGTGCAGAGTTAAAAGCTGAAACCGAAGATTTTATTCTTGCTGCAGAGGACCAATGCTTGCTAACTAGAAATTACCAAGCACACATACTGAAAAATTGTGTTGACCGCCAAAAGCAAATTCTGTGATAAATACCCAGAAACAATTGACCATCTTGCATCAAGTTGCGCAGTGTTAGCACCCACCGAATATAAAATTTGTCATGATAGTGTGGACCAATATTTTCACTAGAAAATATGCAACATTTACGGGAAGAAAACTAAGAAACTGGTATGAACCCCATCCAGAATCGTTTATAGGACCGGTAACAATTTTTATGGGACATTACAATACACACAGACAGAACAACCAAAGCTAATCTCCCAGCCATCGTAATAAAAGACCACAAAAACAGAATGTGCTTTCTTATTAACATGACAGTCCCTGCAGATTGTAATGCATCTTTGAAGATCTTAAAAACTATCAAAATAAAAGGATCTTGAAGTGGAAATCTAAAACATGTGGCACATGAAAACATCAGTAATTCCAGTTGTAATTGGAACACTCGGATTGATTGGTAAAGGTTCTGATATGTAAAATGTTTTTTTTTTTTTTTACAAAAATGCTCAGTAGAAAATGTCATGATGCCATTTCTGACCTTAGGTCTGTAACGGGGGTCAATGTCTAATGGTTGTTAATGTAGTAGTTATCCCGTTGTTAGATGTACTTGTAGTAGTAGTAGTAGTAGATAAAAGAAACCTTTTTTACTTTTTTATTAGACTGAAAATAAAATGAATAAAACGTACAACAATCACATAAACAATTAGGACTTGAGTTGACATTAATAAAGAAGAATTTGTATTTTTCTTTTTCCTCATATGAATTTACAGATAACCGTATAACATGTGTTTTAATAATATTCCCAGTGTTACTGTCTCTTTTGTTTCTTTAAAAGTTTGTGTTTACTTATTTTTTGCTTGTTCCGAGGATTTCATTGGCGAGGATAACGTTTGAGATCGCCAGTTTTCGATTTTCACGGAGGGATGAGGATACGTATGTGTTGGGTCTTTTTACTACTGCTACTGCCACTTGCTACTCTACCGACCTTACTCTATTGACTGCTCCTGCTTGTGCTGGAATGGTCGTTTTTATAATCTGATTTTAGAAGGATGAAATATCTTTCTCGTCTTTCATCACTGGTGGCAAGGTTGTTTGTAGAAGGATTAATTTTTTTTATCTTTATTTCAGAGATGATGAAATATCCTTATTTTCTGTCATTATTGATGGCAAGGTTATTTTTAGAATAATGAACTATCCTCATCATTGTGGATCATAACAAGTCTCTAGTTGGGGCCCGGAAGGAAATGAGAATACAACAGAAATCAAAGGATAATAATAATAATAATAATAATAATAATAATATCAACAGCAATAATAATAATAACAAAAATAATAATATTAATAACAATAATCTTAATAACAATAATAATAATAATAACAATGTATAGCTGACCACTAGTATTCGAGGATACCCGCTACCAGAGCGGCGAGCCAATCCCTACTGCAGGCGCTCGCTCAGGCACATTTGTGTTTGTTCAACACCCACAGAGACAACCTGTGGTTTATACTGCAACTATGCTGAGCAAACCTTAGTTACAGTTTCTGGGCAAGAACGTGTGTGTTATCTAGTGTGTTCAAAAATTTGAACAAGGCCAGCACGCTCAAGCCCTCAGCCACAATGACTTGTGACTTCGTGCTAGCACAGCTATCGACGGCCTCAAGATTTCCGTCTACCCAATTTCACTCACAAGGCTTGGATCAACCCGTGGTATGGTTTTTCAGGCAATTTCCAAAGGTACCGCACGCTAGGATCGTCCCCCCTCCAGACCGGTAATGTCAGGAAGGAAACTTCCTCACAAATCGACCATGGTAAGATTCGAACTCGGGTCTCATGGTTAGAAAGCGAACGTTCGTTCTAACCACTCGGTCACGTGCCCAGTAATAACAACAATAACAACAACAAAATCAGTAACAAAAGAAAAAGCAACATTGCAACAATAAATCACATAATTTGCTCTATCGTCCCAAACAGTGATGGGATTTTGAACATTTCACTCAAACGAGAGGAAAGTTTAGTCATGCATTATTTAACAAGTCAAAATGTGAATTTTTATTGGCACGAAAAGACAAAAATAAAACAGTAAGTAAACAGGTTGTTTGTTTTTCATTTTTATCTGTTCTTTTTCGACAAATTTCTTTCGCCAATCTAAACAGCGAACGCCAGCAAGCCGCTTCTTCGTTGTTGTTGCCTTTTTAATTGATTTCTCACTTACGAAAACATTTCTATTCTCGATCGACCCAGTTCCCAAAGCAACGTTCACTTTCCCAGCTTTTCCTAATGAAGAAGTTCAATATCAAGTTCACTTCCTTTGTTTCTCACCTTTATTTCGGTTCGCCTGCATTTCAAACTCGTTACAAATCAAATTCGCCAGACGAAGGCGGCATCAGGAAATAAAAGAAACCTTAGACTTATTTCTAAATCAGTACAAGAAAGAAAATTTGCGGAAATCTCCATCTGGGAAAAATACGTTTGTTTTTTCTTTTTCTTGAAATGATTTATTTTCTCTGAATTAGTTTAATGTTGCTGCGTCTTTCCAAGAGCAGAATACTACCGCTGCTCCAACCTGTGGTTTATACAGCAACTGCTCAATCTGTGTGTTGTAAAGTATTTAAAAACAAACAAGTTGGTGGGAAATTCAATTTATCTCTCTGTAAGGATGTTCACAGCACGAGAAAATAATCGCTCAAGGGAAAAATTAAGTAGAAATTTATTTAACAACAATATATATTTCCTTTGTTTTGATTTTGACCAAAGATGATTTCTTCTTCAAAAAAATGTTTTTGAAGAGACAGATTTAATTTGAATTCGAAGAAATTCTATGCATGGAGAAAGACATTTCGTAGCTCATCAACTATAAAAAAAAAATATTTTTTACCAAATCTAAGTCCCTGCGCCAAATACAAAAACCTAGTCAGTAGGAATAGAAAGTGAAATGAGAAGACGTGTTTCTTTTCTCCTGGAGGTCAAAACAGGCGCAAATTACAAAATAAGACTCAACCACTCCGTAAAATTCTAAGGGGAAAACATTTATTGCACAAAACAAAAATGGTACAAATACAAAAATTTCCTTTTGGGCTCCTATTAAGCCGGGATAACAATTTCTAATAAAAAGGATTGCCATCGAAAAATGGAGGAAAAAAGGGGTTACAGTTTGGGAAAAACATGAATTCAACGACAAAAAGAGAATACAATTCAAGAAGGCAGAATGTTGTGTCATAAATAGAAAATGCTGACACACATAAAAAATAAGAAGTAGCTTATTTTGGAGAATAATATGGTAGACAGTTGAGAGCACAGACTAATGTAATAAACAGTTAACGCCTCTCACTCAGTAAGAGAGAGTGCTGTTTAAATAGTCTTAGACCAGTCCATCTTGTGGTGGTGTTCAGCTACTCCACAACAAATGTTTCATGAAGATCGACCAATAATTAATAAAGTTATGAACAATTTTAAATAGGGAATAGGGAGTTTCTTTCCATCCACCCTGTATTATATTTTCTAGTGTTGAGGATACACCCACTTCAATGACTGAGTTTAGGCTTGTAAAAGAAAGAAATAGAATAGATATAAAACTAAATAAAAAGTAACCTTTAACCTGACCTGATACAGTGCAAATTTTCAAGAATTACTTTGAGAAAAATAGTAAATTCATTGTCTAGAAATACAGTACCTTTGTTTTTTCAATTTCACATACTTCTTCAGAAAATTCAAAATGAAGGTTTGTAATTTTTTCTGCTGCTTCTTTTTTCTTTTAGTTTTAACTGTTTGAGATACAGTTCCCTAGGTCCTAAAGAATATGAGTTTTTGGGAAGTAAAATTTTCAAGGAAAGAGAAATTCTCATCATTTTACAGTTAAAATGAGATGTAACCATAACTGTTGTGTCATAAATATGAAAGCTTGACATACATATTGAAGATAAGAAGTAGTTTATTCCAGAGAATAATATGGTACACGGTTGAGAACACAGACTAATGCAATAAACAGCTAATTGTTAAATACTCTAGTGCTGTTTAAATAGTCTTAGACAATCTAGTGGTGGTATTCAGCTACTCCACAACAGTAACATTCATATAAAGGAAAAAAGCTTTACCTTCAGCATATTTGGCCTTTTGTGTACTGATACCAATAATTTTGAAACTGTCAAATACAGTTCATGGTAACTGTTGTGTCGTAAATAGGAAAGCTTGACACATATATAGAAAATAAGAAGGTGTTTATTCCGGAGAATAATATGGTGGGCGGCTGAGAACACAGACTAATGCAACAGACAGTTAACCTTTAACTCCTCGGTATTTTATCTGAGACGCCCCTGCAAGGCGAGATGTGGTACAAAGCCAGTTTTTAAATCGACGTAGACCCCGTATACACGGGGTCGAGTAGCTGTCTACTTCCCCAGACGAGAATCTACCCGCAGACATAGCCTCGTCTGGGTTCCTCTCTGCTTGAATGAAGATAGGTCGACCAGAGGAGGTTTAACGAAATTTAATCGTTAACTGCTCAGTATTTACCTGAGACCTCCCCACAAGGCTTGATATAGCACAAGGCTGTTTTTTTTACGTGGGGCTTTCCCAGCCCGTAGGCTCGTGCAAAAATTGCCCGTAGACCCCCGTATTCACAGGGTCTGGTAGCTGTCTACCTCATTAGACGAAACTCTGCCCATAGACCTAACCTAGTCTGGGTTCCTCACCGTCCGGAGGCAGAGAATCGACAAGCCCGTAGGCTCGGGTAAAAATTGCCTGTAAACCTCGTATTCACGAGGTAGTGTACTTCCCAGACGAGACTCTGCCCTTCGGTATAGCCTCGACTGGGTTCCTCTCCGCCTGGAGACGGGGAGTCAACAAGCAGAGTTAACAGTAATCGTTAACTGCTCTCCCTCAGTAAGAGACAGTACTATTTAAATAGACTTATACCAGTCCATCTTGTGGAGGTGTTCAGCTATTACACAACACAGAAAAACAGAGGTGCATCCACCTTTCAGAAAAAAACGAAAACACCTACTTTTACTTGGCCCACGAGCATCTCTGGGACATGCAATAATTTGAGAAAAGTCCTTTTTAAATTCACACTGTTTGTGCTTGGGAAAAATTATTTGTATTATTTTCGTTTTTTGTTGTCCAACTGGAGGAGAATTTTCACTTGAACTTCATAATTCTTTAGTCTCTCTGCAGCTGTCCGGTAACTGTTGCCTTCTTGATGCTCTCTTCTTGATGTTAAATGCCTTCTGATGAGAATTTGACTTGTCATTTCGTCAAAATGTCTTCTCCCATCCTCCACTAGCCTGAGTTTTATTTATTTGGAAAAGGTGGCTTTCGGAGGACTCCATCCAACTTTTCAAAATGGTTTGAGACCACGTCTCTCATTGGCCACAAAATACGAAAAAAACAATTTTCCATCAAATTGAAATGGATCCAATTTGGCGGTTTTTATCCTTCGCGCCGAAAAAAGATGTATAAGTATTAGGTTGGTGCAAAAATAATGACGTAATAATGTCGTTTTGTGACGTATTTTTTAACGTCAAAAAACGACATTATTACGTCATTATTTTTGCACCAACCTAATATAACAATTTTTTTGCACAAACCTACTCGCCTTCTTAAAATACACTTCTCTGAAAAGCACGTGTCCAAAAAAATGATAAATATTGGCAAGTGAAAGTAGTTAAAAAGGGGGTGTCATTGGGAGAAAGCATCCTTTTGACGCTATGTCTTATTGTGCGGATTATTTATTCAGTGTTGATCCCTATGTCTACACTGTTTTATGCAAGTTTTAACCTGTAATTCCAATATTCTTCATATTTATCAGGCAACCAATCAATATATCATTTTATCTATTTTATTATGCCACAGTTTCCTGAATTAGAAACACAGGCACAAAATAAACATAAATTTCCCCATTAGAATTAAGATTATATATATATATATATATATATATATATATATATATATATATGTATGTATGTGTATGTGTGTGTGTGTGTGTGATAGAAATTAGGACGATTTGAGATAATTATGATTAAGTAATTCATCGAGTCTAGAAGAAACAAAAAACAAAAAAACAAAGAAAAAACAAAACAAACAACACCCTAGACAATTAAACATTTATTCAAGACTAATATTTTTAAAGTAATAAAAATAAAATTTTTATACAACTAGTATATAGTGCTTATGAACTAACATGGGAGTTTTTAATGTATAGTTTCCTGACATAACAAATATAAACCTGAATGCGTTGGTAGCACATTGAGTCTTTTTTATTAGTCATGTGATGCCAAACAAGGATTTTCAAGCAGATTCTCATAGAATTTAACCCAATCTCTACAATTCTGATTCTGAATGTGAATATTCGCTCAAAAGCTATATCTGATGAGTTTCGTATACGAAACGTAAACAAAACAATTCCTAAAGAATTAGCGGATTTTATTTTCTAAACCGACATAATTTTTATTACCTCGACCGTTATTATGGCAGATACGAAATATTTGGTAGACAAAATAAACAGTTTTCAAACACCGAGCGTCTACTCAAATACGGGTATCCACTAAAAATTTGAAGTAATAAAAATATGTTGGATTACCGTCCTGGGTATCAGGATAAACTACATCCGCGTATTGGGTAAGACGATAAACTACGTCCGCATCCTGGATAAGACGATAAACTACGTCCGCGTCCTGGGTAAGATGATAAACTACATCTGCGCCCTGAGTAAGACGATAAACTACATCCGCGGCCTAGGTAAGACGATAAACTACAACCGCGTCCTGGGTAAGACGTTAAACTACGTCCGCGTCATGGGTAAGACGATAAACTACGTCCGACTACAAGGTCTCTGAGTAGGAGGTTTTGAGGAGCGTGGAACCCCATCCTAATAGCTGGTGTTCCCAGGTCCACCCTGACCTGGGGTGGTAGCACCTGTTAGGGTCCCAGCTATGGGCAAATAGTTAACCCCCAAACTGGGGTCAACATACTATGAAAGTGTAAAAATAGGTTTTAATACCAGAAATACTTTGTAAAAAATATAACCAACAATAAATTTTTGAAGGAAAACATTACTGCCAACAATACTGACTTTTTAAAAAAATATTACCTGCAATAAATTTTCTGGAAAAAATTACCAGGAATAAAAATTTTGTCGGCATTAAATAACCCATTTAGGTTGATATACCGTAAAACAAAACAAACCAAACCTAAGTCGGATTACAAAAAATAACATTCATGAATTCTTTAGCAATTGCTTTGTTTAAGTCTTCGATACGAAACTGAACAGAAATGGCTTTTGTGACAATCTGAACGAGTAAATACGCTTTATGGCAAATAGAAACTGTGAAGCTGTCCGTAACCGAATGATCAAAGCACGCCGGGTCAGACCTTGGTTTCTTTTGCAAAGGGGAATGCGTGTTCGAATCCGGCGAAGGAAATATTTTTTTAAAGTTTTCCCTTGTGCGCAGGGAGGAAGACGAAATAAACACTATTTAAAAAAACAGGGCCTCTCATCGAATACAAGTATCCACTAAAATAACTTTTGAAGCAATAAAAATATATAGGATTAAAATACAAAATCCATTAAGTCTTTAGAACACATACACACACACACACATATAAATTTAATTAATATTGTTTAATTTTAAAAAAAGAGCATAATATCTATAAAAATAACGTATAAACTGAAAATATATTAAATAATTATCGGACTTAATCCATTTCATAATATGCATATATATATATTATTATATTATAATATGCATATATATATATATTATATTAAAATATGCATATATATATATATTATATTAGAATATGCATATATATATATATTATATTATAATATGCATATATATATATTATATTATAATATGCATATATATATGTTATATTAAAATATGCATATATATATATTATATTAGAATATGCTTATATATATATAAATTAGATGCATATATATTATATTATAATATTATGTTGGTGCAAAAATAATGACGTAATAATGTCGTTTTTTGACGTATAACGTCAAAAAACGACATTATTACGTTATTATTTTTGCACCAACATAATATATATATATATTATATTATAATATGCATATGTATATTATTATATATATATATCTATATTATTATTATTCTGTTCCGGACATTGAGTTCTACCTGGATTCTATCCTCTTGGAAATTTATAT